>JAZKJV010007172.1:0-600000 GCA_037367405.1 Ottelia alismoides | reverse complement strand
AGATGGCATATGTCACAGGAAATTCTGTTCCGCATGCTAATCTTTGCGTCCTCAACCGACTTATAACAATTCGCCATGAATTTGCCGAGGTTTGTGTTGGTGACACTATAATATTTATATGATGATAGCTATTTGATTTGTTCTTGAGCCCCATCTTTTATTATTCTTCGATCCATTATTTATTATCCTGTACACTCCATAGGCTCTTGCCAAAATTCTTTTTTGTAAAACATGTTTTCAGAGTTTTGAGGAAGGTGGTAAAGTTTACTCAGGCGTTAGTGGTTGGGTGAGTTGCTTGCTTGCAAATAATGTTGTAGTCTATAAGAAATGCCTATATATTTGATGGATACGATCCCTTTGAACAGTAACGGTGAGAGGTATACAAATATTAGGCATTATCGTCTTTGCTAGATGCCTATCTTACTGGCCTGAATTACGTGGCCTGATATGATAACCTGTCTTTTGAATATATTGTGTGAAGTTATGACCTTAGATTGAGTTGCTTTCTTTCTTATTGATCTTCGGAATTTAAGATTTCAATTAAGAATTTGAATTATGTTGTGGTATATTGGTCCTTTCAATTTTGCAGTCCCATTACTTGATCTGGGAGCTGGTATGTGGAAGCACATATAGATTTACTGCCTCCAACTTTGATAATGATGACAGTTAAAGGATATTGGTTGTTTTTCATGCCTTGCATACCTTTATGGTATCTCTCTCTATATGTATATATATGTGTGTGTATATATGTATGTATACTCTTTTAATATATGATTTGTACTCCTGATGAATACATGGAATATCTTACTGTCAAGAAAAATGGCATGATAGAAATTGCGAAAATAACATTATTTTTCTTATATATTTTGGAAACGAGGAGCCTCGTATCCAATTCTCCCGATTATGGTCCCTTTATCCAAAACCGAAGCCTCCCTAACTTTCTTTTTTTTTGAGGCTCCAAAAAGGGGGACACACTCAAAGGTGCTCACCCCAATGCATTAAAAAGAGAAAGAAATACTTACAAGGGGGAATGGAAGATCAGAAAACAAAAAGCAAGGTTACAGGGGGTAAGCAAAGGGCGTTACCCCCGCAGCAAAAACATCATGTTACATTGGGGTCCAGTCACGTAGGAAGCCGGAGGCCGGGGAGCGAATATTCTCCAAATAGAACCGCTGCCCAGCAAAGATAGCTTCATTTCGTCCCAACCAAAGGCTCCAAAGCCGCGCAATTGGTTCCAGCAGCGATAACCGCGGTCGCCCCCTATCACAGAACAAGCTATGACAGAAAGATGCAAAAGATGACAGATCCAGCCAACCCAAGTCCTCCCACAGGGCACAAACACAGCTGCAATGAAGGAAAAGGTGATCAATACTTTCCGTCTCCATGTCACAGAGGCCACAGGTAGGCGAAGAATTCGGAAACAGCCTAGCGCAGCGATCACGAGTTAGCAATCTTCCCCGACGGAGAAGCCAAAGGAAAATACCAACGCGCTCAGGGAGCTTGAGCCCCCACAAGAATCTGCAGTCTCGCAAGAAAATGACATCATCCCTTGAAAAGTTAGGCAAGATAGCCTTATAAGCGTCACCGGTAGAGAAGGAGCCATTCTTCCAAGCCAAATAGTCACGGCCCCGAGAAGGCACGGGGGCTTCATCAAGAGAGGAAATGAGAGAGGTATAGTCGAGCGTCCGCTGATCCGACAAGAGTTCAGAAATTGGAGGGCACCAAGCACGCCCATCCCAGCAACAGGCCACCGTGACATCCTTGTTGTTCACCAAAGCGTAAAGGCGGGAGTAGAGATTCCGTAAGGGCCCCCTTCCCGTCCAGTCGTCCTCCCAGAAACGAATCAAATTTCCATCACCGAGCTTAATAGAAAATAAAGAGTGATTTCGGTTAAGAGCGTCCATCACCCCCCGCCAGAAAGATGATAGCTGACCCTGATAATTGCCACGAAAAGCGGAAACATAGCCATCCCCAGCCGCAACCCTCAAACAGTTTAACAAGAAATTGTCCTCCCTACCCCAAATTCTCGCCGCCCATTTGAGCAAGAGAGCATCGTTCACCGTCGCCAGACGCCTCACGCCCAGCCCTCCCTCCTTCTTAGGCCGCGTGACCTCCTCCCAGGCTACCAGGTGCACGCCCTTCCCCCTCCCCCCTTCTTCCCCCACAAGAATCCCCGCATACACTTCTCCAAATGCGAACGAACTCCCTTTGGCATCCCACGCACCGAGAGGAAGTAAATAGGGATGGAAGATAAAACCGATTTGAGAAGCACTAACCGCCCACCACGGGAGAGAATAGCCGCGCGCCACCCAGCCAAGCGATGCTCCAGCTTTTCGATAATTGACTTCCAATCACGAATGCGCGCGCGGCCCACCGTCAGAGGTAAACCCAAGTAATCAAAGGGGAGATCGGAGGCAGGACAGTCTAGCAATCGCGAGCACTCCGCAGCCTCCGCCGCGGACAAGGAGAAAGGGACAGCCTTTGATTTGTTGCCATTTATTTGAAGACCCGAGAGCTCGCTGAAAATTTGTAGAGTAGTTGCCATAGGGGAAACATTCGAAGAACCCCCCTCGATGAAGCAAATGGTATCATCAGCAAATTGAACAAGCGGGACGTGGTAAGGGCCAAATGAACACCCACGAGACAGCCCAGCCGCAACAACACCCTCAATCATGCGCGGCAAAACATCTACCGCCAAAACGAAAAGGAGAGGTGCAAGGGGGCACCCCTGACGAATCCCCCTACGAGGTTGGAAAGTGCCCCCAACCGAATGACCATTGAGTATAAGTGAAAGGGATGCCGTTGACACACAACGCCGCATCCACGAAATCCAGGTCGAGGGGTACCCCCTTCTCCAAAGAACAGACCATAAGAACCGCCAATCAAGAGTATCATAGGCCTTCGCAAAATCAATTTTCCAAAGAACCCCCTTTGAGGCATTCTTCCGCCACGCCGCAATGATCTCCGAAACAATCGCATAACAATCGGAAATCTGCCTTCCACGCACGAAAGCGGCCTGCGCAGGCGATATGAGCGAATCAAGGAGCGGGGCCAGGCGCCGCGCCAAGGCCTTGGTGATAATTAAGTAGATCGCATTAGAGATGGAAATAGGCCGGAAGTCCTCAATCCGAGTAGCCGAGGTGGATTTTGGTATAAGAACAATATGAGACCGATTGAGTATATCGAAGCCATCGTTCCCCTCGCAGAAGTCCCGCGCCACAGCCAAAACATCGTTGGCAAGAACATCCCAGAAATCCTTGTAAAAACAAACCGGGAAGCCATCAGGCCCCGACGCAGCATCAGAATTGAGGTCCCAAACGGCCCCCTTGAGTTCCTCCATAGAGAGCGGGCGCACGAGCGCCTCCGCGGCAGACGCTGGGAGAGCAGGAGCCCCTTGGCCCGACCACCGCCACTGTCGCGGAGCCGGGGACCCAAACGCGGCCCGAAAATAATTCCCCACAGCCACCCCCACATCATTCTCCCCCTCAAAAAGCGCACCGCTGATGGAAATAGATGAAATAGAATTCGAGCGGCGGCGGCCACTCGCCACTCTGTGGAAGTACGCAGAATTGGCGTCCCCTTCCTTGAGCCACCTCACTCGTGAGCGTTGACGCCATTCGATCGTTCTCTTCGATCCTCCATCCGCGCCGTCTCAACGGCGGCCGCGCGCTCAGCCAACTCCCCCGGAGTCAAATCCCTTTCGTTCTCGAGAAGGTCAAGCCGCAAAATCACAGCATCAGCCGCCAAGCGAGCACAAATACGAGCCTGCCGCATCTCCCGTTTGAAGGAAGCGAGAACCGCTCTCAAGGAAGAGATTTTAATGTCAAAGCGACGAGCGACAGATCCCACAAAAGAGGTCTGGTCCCAATGATTCCGAACAAGATCCTTGAACCCCGGCTCGAGGAGCCAACAACGCTCATAGCGGAAAAGCCCACGAGGATTCTGCTCATCCCCGGAATCCCAAATGATGGGATTGTGATCAGAGAAGGAGCGAGGACGAGAACTGACCGCACAAAGGGGAAATGCCTCCATCATGCGAACATTGGCCAAGAAGCGATCAATCCGCGACCGGGAAGAATTCGATCTCCACTCCCTAACTTTCTGTTACAAACACGATTTGATTGTCTCAACTATGAACTCCTTTTGTATTCCGTTTTAACATACAAATCAAAGTGTTGAGAGTCTTGATCGATGTGCGTTGGATGTACAAAAATTATATGAGCGTCACTAGATTGTTTTTAATAAAATCAAAGTCTATTTTACACAATGTTTATTACTTTTTAAAGAACGTAAATGAAAGCTTAATGGTTTTAAAAGAAAGATTGTATTTTGCATAAGATGTGTGCAGTGTCTTATATCGTAAAAACATTTCAATTGTTTTATGAAAATATGTTGTACTAACAAAGGGCATGTGTAGAGAATATTATGTAGTCCGTGTAGTATTTTATCTATTTTTATTTTTCCTGTATCCGTATTATGTAATTTACCCATGGTTCTTCTCTATATAAGAGACCCTAGGGTTCTATGGAATAAAGAGATCGCTCATTTCCACCAACATGGTATCAGAGCCAAAACCCTAACCCTAAGGTTTACCCACCGCCAAACTCCTCCCTCTCTCCCTTCTCTCTCCTCCTAGGCCGCCGCCGCCGTTTCTCTCTCTCTCTCTCTCTCTCTCTTCTGCCGCCAACGCCGTTGAACCTTCCCTCTCCATCAGGTCCTCCCTTGCCTCTTTCTCTCCACCGCCGAGTAACACCAAAGGTAGGGGACCCCTACCGCCAGGTTCCCCTTCCTTCCACACCGACGCTCCTCCTTCCGTCGACCGTTCTATCTTCATGGATTTGAGTGCGTAAAGTCTACATATGCACTCAAATCCTATCAAGTCTTTGTAGACACCTGTTTCTTATCTACAATCCCTAGTTCTTCATCTACGACGGCATGTCAGAAAACAAGGTCGATATGCCCTTCATAGGCGCATTCAAAGGTTCAACGCCAATAGTTAAGATGGGCGGGATGAACTATCAGCTCTGGGCGATGCAGTTCATGAGCCTCATGAAGTCGAGCGGTAAGAAGCATATTCTTACCGAGGATGAGCCGGTAGAGAAGATTGTGATCTACGCCTCCTGGGAGGCAGATGATTCATATGCCAAAGTTTGGCTGTCAGGTACGTTGTCGATGGATATACCCAATGATGTCCTCCATCAGCACACCGCTTAGGTGATGTGGGATATACTGGCCGCAACATATTCACAGTTGTGGAATGAGACGAAGATGTTACAGCTCATGCATGACATTTTTACGATGAAGCAGAATGGACGGCCGCTCCGCTCTTTGTATACAACCCCGAGGGGGATGATTGAGAAGCTATATAGCACTATACCTCTCACGGTTACTTTGAGCAGCAAAAGACCTTCCGGAATGTTACCATGGTGGGGGTACTGCTCGCAGCACTTGATCCTGAGTATGAGGCAGCCCGGTCTCAGATACTTGCCGATGCTACCATTCCTCCTATGGAGGAAGTCTACCGAAGGCTTAGTCACATCTCTGTTCCATCCAACACTTCTACTCCACCACCTTCGGCGATGGTTGTGTCGCGAGGGCGAGGTGGTCGATCTTCCTTTCATGGCCGTGGACCTCGTAGCAGAGGAGGCCGCTTTAGCCAACCATGCACTTTCTGTCATCGCACTGGTCACTCCGAGGACACATGCTATTCTAAGCATGGTTTTTCTGCATCGGCACGTGTAGCTGAACATGTTCCATCTCCATCGGCATCCACTTCATATCATCGATTTGAGGAGCTTGTGGCGCGATTACGCGATATTATGCCTCAGTCATCTACAGAGATTCTAGGAGGATCTTCAGATGTTGCTGCTTCAGCATCTGCCAGTACTTCTGCTGCTGCTAGTACCTCAGGTAGTGCTTCTGCTTTTACATCCTATCATGATCTCTCAGATTGGATTATGGACTCCGATGCAACCCATCATCTCTGCCGCGACAGAGATAGACTTGAGTCATACAGAGACATTCCACCTGGACGCTCGGTGCTCATAGCTGACGGGACTCATTCCCCCATCATCGGACAGGGGGAGGTTACATTGTCACCGTCCTTGCGCTTGCAGAATGTTCTACATGCTCCTGAGTTTTCCATGAATCTACTATCTATTAGTCAGCTTACGAAGGATTTGCACCGTCGCGCTATATTTGATCTGCCTTCTCTTATTTTTCAGGACATACTAACGGGCAGGGTGATTGGCTATGGCTCTGAGCAAAATGGTCTCTATCGTCTGGTCCGGAATTCATATGCTGGCGTCTGTTCCTATTCCGCAGGAGTAGTCTCTCCGTATACATGGCATCTGCGTTTTGGTCACCTACCGCTTCAAAAGCTGCGTCATCTCTTGCCTTAGATTCTTCCAAGTTCATCGTTTCGATGTGAAGCATGTCCGTTGGGAAAGCATCATCGAGCTAGCTTTCCTCGTCGTCAGTGTCAGAGCAGTAGCTCCCCTTTTGAATTATTTCATTTTGATATTTGGGGTCCGAGTTGTGTTCCTGATCATCAAGGGCACACGTTCTATCTTGTAGTCGTTGATGACTTCTCTCGTGTATCGTGGGTATTTCTTTTAAAGAATAAATTTGTAGCAGGGGATGTTATTAGAAAACTTATCATTGAAGTGCAGAATGTTTTTTCCTCTTCTGTCAAATATGTTCGTACGGATAATGCGTTGGAATTCTGCACTCGATCTCTCTCACAGTTTTTTGTCCAGAGGTATTATTCATCAAACCACTTGTCCTTATACATCTCAACAGAATGGTGTGGCAGAGAGAAAACATCGTCATCTCCTTGACATTGCTCGAACCCTGCTTATCCAGAGTTGTGCGCCTATCACCTTTTGGGGGATGCTGTTCTTACAGTATGCTATCTGGTCAATCGTATGTCGTCCTCTGTACTTGGTGAGAAGATTCCTCTTTCTGTTATTTTCCCTGAGAAGGAATTATTTTCTCTTACCCCTCGTGTCTTTGGTGCTGTTGCTTTTGTTCACCACTTGTCTCATGGACTTGACAAACTCTCTCCTAGAGCTGTCAAGTGTGTCTTTGTGGGTTACTCTCGGACTCAGAAGGGTTACCGTTGTTACGATCCTGTGAACAGGAAATATTTTATCAGTGTTGATGTTACATTCTTTGAGTTTGTTATGTACTTCTCTCCCACTGGTGATCGGTAGGCCTCTTCCACATCTAAGGATGAAGTCTATGTTCCTCCTCCTAGTCTGAGTCCACCCTTGTCCATCCCTATTCCGGGTGTCACGCCGTCATCACCAATGTCACCATTACCACCACCACAACCACCTATCATGCCATTCCCTAAATTCTATACACGTCGATCAGGTCCTGCTCAGGTGACACGTCTATCATCAATCCCGCCTCAGGTATGTCCAGATGCTATTATTAACGATGGGTCAGATAGTGTGCCTGTACAGGATTCTTCTTTGCAGGAGGAGTGCGCACCATCGAGTACAGTGGATGATGATCTTGATGTCCCTATTGCTATTCAGAAGCAGAAACGTACTTGCGCATCTTATCCTCTTGCTTCCAGGTTTCCTTTCATCGTCTCACAAGAGACTTTCAGAGATTTGCTGCGGCATTTTCTTACGTGGAGATATCACGGAATTATTAAGATACTATGAAAATTGACTGATGACGGTTGGCTATGGAAGAAGAAATGGCTGCTTTACAGTCCTGGGGCACATGAAGCTTGGTTACCGCTCCATCAGGAGCACCTATTGTCAGCTGCAAATGGGTGTTCACAGTAAAATACCATGCCGATGGGAGTCTTGATCAGTATAAGACACGGCTAGTGGCGCGAGGCTTTACTCAAACTTATGGTGTGGACTATTTGGATACATTCTCTCCAGTGGCTCGTCACTCTACTCTTCGCATCATTCTATCTGTTGCTGTGGTACGTGACTAGTCCATATTTCAGCTTGATGTCAAGAATGCCTTCTTGTATGGAGATTTGCAGGAAGAAGTCTACATGCATTAGCCACCAGGGTTTACTGCTGAGGGGGACAATCATATGATGTGTAGACTTCACAAGGCGATATATGGCCTTAAACAGAGCCCACGGGCGTGGTTGACAGACCCTCTTAGAGGGTTGGAATTTGATGCTACTGGTTCCAAATCCAAATCCTAATCGAAGGATGACAATAAAGATTGTGAGGATGTTGATGATGTCGTTGACGGTAGTGATGGATCTGATGCTGAAGAAACATATTCAGGAGGGTCAACAGTGTTGGTCATGGACTACATGATAGAAGATTCGAGGAAGGGCTCTGTGTAAAACGTGTGTATATAGAATGACAGAAAACGCACATGGACAATTTGTCCCAAATTCGAATCCGGGGCCTATGGGTTACGAAGCATGTGGATATGGTCATCGTCCTATGGACAACTACATGTATGATTTGATATCATCTGTAGGTTCTTTGAGTTGCATGGACATTGACAACCCATATCGTGGAGCAACACCAAGTCTCCTGGACAGGTTTGGATTATCACATGATGATAGATCACTTGGTAACTTCCCAGATTACTTTCATGCTCATCCTTGAATGCTTCGTTGGGGCAGATACCTCCATCATATGGTTAAGGCGGGCATAGATACTATAACTACAACAATGAAAACTATCAAGGTAGCCATTCCGATCGGAGCCTGGGCAGCTATTTTGGTGGTGTCAGTTATGGTATCTTTCCCTAATATTAAACGGTCGTGGCTCCTCCTCCTCTGCAGAGATTGTCTCCTACTCTGTCGTCGTCGTCCTGCGGATCTCAAGCTTGTACTTCACATCCTCATGGCGCCCCTCGTGTTACCGGATTTAGTACTACTTAACCTTGTCTCGGGATACTCTTAGGCATCGATGACCATTAATACATGCATTACGTGATGTATTACAAGGCCATGTACTCGTAAATGGTATGCGAGATTGCTGCGAGTTCATTGAGTCTGCAATGTGCTACGAGCGACAACATGGACGGGGGCATTATGGATCCACCACTGAATTGGTTTTGATCTCTTAACCATGTAATATCTTTTATTGCTTTCATGTGTTTGTTGTCATTTATTTTTATGATTTTTTCTTGCGATAACTGTGTAATTAATTCTTTATTCAACGGAACTTTGTCGTCTTGTCCACGAAAGTTATTTCTATGAATGAAACATTGTCTCATTAATCATTGTCTACATTTTAGAATCAAATGTCTCATCGATGAACAAACAATGCATTCTAATTGTGGTTATTTGGCTATTTTATTTTCATTTGCAATATCTATTCATCAACAATCAACATTAACAACGATATCTTTGATATGCGCGATATAAGGGTCTAGTGGTAGTACAGTGTGTCTACCACACAAAAGACCAGGGTTCAAATCCCACTCTTGTAAGGGTTGTGTTAGGTAGTCGACGGCCATCGTAAAAAGTAGTCGAATCTTTCAACATGGATTTGAGCTAGAATCCATATAGCCGACCCTACTTATAGTGGGAGAAGGCTTACTACATTTATCTTTGATATGTGTGATATAAGGGTCATAAATGATGGATATGTGTGATGTAAATGTATATTTGGAAGTTTTTTACTTTTTTAAGAAGTTGTATGAAGTCCAATTCCGATGTCTATCAGTCAACAATCAACATTAACAACGATATGCTTGATATGACCGATATGTGCATTTAATGGGGTATAAATGAGCGATATGTGTGATATACGTGTGTATTTATTAGTTATTTATTGTTCGAATAACTTAGATCTTAATTTGTGAAAAATGGAAAAAATGGGTTTTGAGCCATTTTCGAGATTTCCACCAAAATCGTTGAAATTTCACTGAAATTTCCATTTCTGAGGGATCGAAATCGAGATTGCTAACCTTAAGTAGTATAAGACTGAATTTAAGGAGTGCACCTTTGACAGAAGCAATTGTAAAGGAATCGAGGTGAAGATTGGAGAGAATAACATTCAGAATAAAGATTCTTTTAGATACTTGGGATCTATTTTGCAACATGATGGGGGAAATTGATGGAGATGTTATTCGTAGAATAAATGCAGGTTGGTTAAAGTGGAGAGGGCATCTACTGTTCTATGTGACAAGAAAATTCCTTTGAAAATCAAAGGAAGGATTACAATGCGTCCGTGAGACCTGCAATGCTCTATGTATATGAATGGTGGCTTGTGAACCATAGACATGTGCATGGAATGACGGTAACAGAACTGAAAATGCTAAGGTGGATGTGTGGTTATAAACGAAAAGATCGGATTCAAAATGATGCGATTAGAAGGAAAATTGGTGTCGCTTAATAGAGGATAAAATGAGAGAAAACTGCTTAAGATGGTCTGACCATTTGCAAAGGACGTCGACCGATGTGCCGATTAGAAGATGCAAGATTTGGGATGTTGAGCTGGTCAAGAGTGGGCGAGGAAGGCCCAGAAGCGTTGGAATGAGACTAGCCGTGGGGATCTTAGTTATGTATTTCTAAGATTGAGAATAACCCAAGATAGATCTGAATGGTGGCAAAGAATCCATGTAGCTGACCCTATTTACTGTGGGAAAAAACTTTATTGTTGTTGTTGCTGCTCTTTAGTTGACAATAATCACACTAGTAATAACTCTAATGAGATCTTCATATATCTTTTTTGGAGACCTTTCTTTATGACCTTATAATATTTTTTCCTTAGATCGGAAACACTGACTATTATAAGTGGTTTCGAGTAGCCATCTCCATGGTAGGATGTTTGTTTTCTTGTATTTTTGACTGAAGAGTAGTAAGCCATCAATAGATATAATCATATAAATCTGAGTGGCTTCTACCATTTGCTTTTCCCAAGTGTTGGTCACATGGATTGTGTATGCAAGTTTGCGGTTTTCTTTGGAAGGTGGACTTCTCCTTAATGCATGATTGTGTGGACTAGCATTTTCTTTGAGTTTCTTTGGAGAGAAGAGGTTTCACGTATGTCTCGATTGCTTGGATGAACGTCTTGCCAATTTTGCTTCTTGTTTGGTTCTTGTCCATGGACATCCATAGGGGTTTTTTTTCCCGCCTAATGCAGGGTTCCGGCATGGATGTTCTCTTGTTGCACTTCTATTTGTTCAAGTTGTCGATGCACTTGCAATTATGGTCGACTATGCAGTGGATAGGGTGATTGCTAGTGGATATGCGTTAATGATATCTCTGTTCCTCTTCTGCAATATCTTGAGGATGTTATCTTTTTCATAGAGGATAGGCTTTAGGAGATGGAGGATGGAGGTGAGAGGGATGGTCATATGGTATTACTTAAGTCCTATCTGCGATCCTCATTTGATGGTGAGATTGTTGTGAGTTGAGATTCAACTCCGACTGGGGGAAATTATGAGGTGCTCATCTGTAGTAATTCTGATACGAATTATTGTGGTGCTCACTTGGCTGGTTGGGAAACGATGATTTTACCTATTGACGATGCTTGTTGATGTATTCTGGAATTTTGGGTATTATGAAACTAGGTTAATGAGGCCCTAATGATGAAGTTGGTGGTCAGAATTTGGGGGCAGTGTTGAAGGCTTAGTCTGCAAGATGGTGAGAGGGATTTATGTGATCCACGCATAGTACTTCCTCCCGCTACAATTTAACGTTTTCTCATCCTCTTTCTTGAAGGGAATTAGCTCGGTCAACCCTAATCTTCTAGTATAGACGCAGATGTGATTTTGGGATCATCCACGATGGTGAAGATCATGATGTCTTAAGATGAAATTGCAAACTTATATGGAACTCGACATCATCCCTGGGGTTGTAGATTTTTCTGATCACCAAGGTGCACATGGCTTGATTATCTCATGATAATGGAGTTTGAGTGTTTGCTTTGTAGCGTCAGATTGGGTATTCAGAGCATATGTTTCTGACATATGGCACAGTGAGGGAAGTTTGGGAGCGCAAGGCTATTCAGTGGATTGATCTTTCCATGTTGTAGAATTTTAGGTAGTCACCTGTCTCGGCCCAGTTTCTTTCGATGGCAGTCCAATTGGACAATATAGCTTGTGTGTGCTCTATATGGATTGCACGAAACTGTCACTTATTGAATGGAGAGGTTTCATTTTGAAAATGTTGCTCATCGAGCGAGGACTCTTTTTGAGTCGGCTTATGTAAAACTTCTGGTTTTTTTGTTAATGTATATGTGTTGGTCATTATGATGGGTGCATGCAAAGTGGGATGGTAAGAGAGTGGTACCATCTATTTCCATTAAACTGATTTCTCGTAAATTGTAATTATGTCAAGGAAGTACTCTGGAATCCATGTTATCTTATTCTTGTTGGTGTCAAATTGATCTTCGGAGTCGATTCCTAGAATTCTGTGTACCCTTGTAGAGTTGCCATGTGTTCTCATTTATTTTGATGCAACATTAGAAAACGAAAGAGAAATATTCTTGCATTCTTTTAGGATATTTTGTTGTTGCACCATGCTTGTATTAACTCCTTAGGGACCTATTAGCATATGCAGTCAAGGATGGGAATGACTATAGTTCTAAGTTTACACAGATATTGGGATGCAAAAGTTATGCTGAATTTGTTATTCGTCCAAACTTGGCATCATCACCTGAGGTTGTTTTATCTTTTCTGCATGACATGAGTGAGGTTGTAAGGCAGAAGGCAGATCAGGTTTGTCCACTTGACTTAAGTGAGGCTTTAACATTTAGCCGTTAATCCCATGCATTCCTAACCTTTTTTCTTCTTTTTTCTCTTTATTTTAGGAGTTTTCTGCAATTTGGAAATTTAAAAAGCAGCATACGGGGGAAAGTTCTACACAATTGGAGCCATGGGATGAGGTTTATTACACAGGAAAAATGAAGGCAGCTTCTTATAATATAAACCCAGCTGTAAGTATTCGCTAGTGAACATTAATGTTGTTTTTCGCTGACATTGTCTTCATTGGGTTGAGAATATTGTTGGAGAGGACTTAAAAACTGACGAGGCTATATGTAAGTCAGCTAGGAAATTCAGGAAGTGAATATTTCAATTTTCCAGTTTGCTATATGGAGAATTCAGTGCCTAATTTGCATCATCCATATTGCATCCTTGATTTCACAGGCTCGCTATATGGAGAAATAAAAGAATTATGTATTATGTGCCCCAGGACTCTCTAGTTTTCTAAACCAAAAAAGGGGAAACACACATAGGTACCTGTCCTAATATATTAACGGAAAATGTAATCAGTACAACCAAGATTCGAGATGAGTCTTCGTATGATGAACTGCAATCTCAACATAAAAACGCTTAGATCAGAAAAATAACGCTATTCTGTGCTAACCATAATGCCTAGAATTGCTAGTAGCTTGAATCTATCACTATTTCGGTGGAAACACAAATTGAAAAGAGATTCTGAGAGAAATGATTGGTTTGTACAATCCACCCACTCGATCTTATCGCCAACCATATCTCTATTGCCTTCACGCAACCCAGGAAAAGATGATCACCCGATTCCACTTCCATTCCACAAAGCAAACATGAGTCATTAGTTATGCGACATATTCTAGCCCATCTATCCTAGAGACAAAAGGAGGTTGCCGTGGTGGGCTACATATAGAAAAGGAAACAAACAATTGCCATATTATGTATTATTTGGAGTCTACTTACTATATACTTCCCCTTAAGATGGAGTGTAAATTCCTATCATGCTTAGCTTGGATGATTAGTTCTGGTGAGTGCTTAGTGAATACATATGTTGTCTGTTCCCCTGCTAACATGAGAGGTAGAGATGAAATCCTTCTGTATCATGTCCTTATGACAACCTACCTCAATGTGTTTGCTTTACTTGTGGAATGCATCATTGTTGGTAATGAATAATACTGCTCGATTGCCGCACAAAAGGCTTATAGGAAGATGTACCTTAATTGTTAGGTTTGTTAGAATTCACCTATTCCATATCATCTTAGTGCTAACCAAAGCCATGACTTTATACTTAGATTCAATGCTTGATTTAGCCAACACAATTCATTTCTTATTTTTCCACAAGACAAGAGAACCTCAATGAATATCTTTTGAATAACCCTAAACCCAATGAACACGTGATTGACTTTCTGTCTTTAGGACAACAGACGTATCTGCATCAGCACAACCTGTTATACCATGGGATGTCTCCTTGTTGAAGAGCAACAATGTACTTGAGAATCGTTATGACAACATGCGTATAGGTTTGTTGTAACTGCTTTATGAATTGATCGACTTTACTCACAGTAAGGGATATATTTGATGAGGTGAGGGTCATTAAAAGAAGCTTCTCAACAAGCTTCATGTATCTCCTATTGTCGACCTAGTGTGTTTCGTCATCGTAAAACTTCATACTGGGATCCCTAAGAATAGTGACATGTTTGTAGTCTACCATAAGAAGATCACTTACATACTTTCTTTTATTCATTACAAGTCCTATGTGATTTCTGGTAAAGTTTTGGTTAAGGAAGTAGAAAAGCTCCCCAAGGTCCTTGGTGATCAAATTTTGTTCAGGAGACACTTTTTGTTTCATTAATGCCTGCATGCTATTTCTTGTAACAATGATGTCATCTACATACTCCAAAATGACAATAGTACTTCTCGGTGCCCTGAGTACAAAGAGTACATAATATGTAATTGATTTGGTGAATCCATTTTCTTTACAGGTCTCATAGCTTCTGGAACCATGCTCTTTGGCTTTGATTAATGCCATAAATATCCTTGTGAAGCGTCTCCCTTGGCTTCAAACCCAGGTGGCTGCTGCGTATATACTTCTTCCTGCTGGCCTTCATATTGAAATGTATTCTTGACATCTAGTTGAAACACCGGTGAATCTTTGACGACTGCAACAAAGAAGAGAATCTAAAGGGTAAGAGTGGCGTGCTACAAGAGAGAATGAATCCTTGTAGTCCCTCCCATATGCATGAGTGAAACCCTTTACCACCAATCATGATTTGTAGAGACCGGCACTATGCTTCACCGTAAAGATCCACTTGCATCCTACTACTTAATACCAACTTGAGTAGTGACCAAGGTCCATGTGCCTTTGGATTGTAATGCTATCATCTCCTCTTCCATAACAAGACGCTATTGGCCTCTCTGTTGCCCTTGCTTCAATTCGCTGATGACACCATTTGCTTCATTGAGGGCGGTCCTCCTGAGGTTGCTGGTATGGCGGCGACCCTTGATTTATTTAGCGAGATGTCGGGCTGTTTATGAATGGGACCAAGTCTAAGGTTATTCTCTTTCGTATGTCGGATGAGATGGCGCTTGAGTGTGGTCGGATCCTGGGGTCTACCCCGAGCGAGCTTCCTTTGGTGTACCTTGGTCTTCCGTTGGCTATTGGGAGGGCTAGAGCTAGGGATTGGATCCCGGTTGTCGAGAGGGTGGACGCGCGTGTGGCCGGGTTGGCGTACGACGCTTCTCTCCAAGGGTGGGAAGCTCGTTCTCCTCAAGGTTGTTCTCTCCTCTATCCCGATGTTCTTCTTGGCGAGTCGTCGGTTGCCGGTCGGGGTTCGTAGGAGGTTGGATGCTTGTATGCGTAGGTTTCCGTGGGGAAAAATGGTGAATCGTGGGGTGGTTTTCAACTTGTGGCGTGGGAAGAGGTAACCCGGGGGAAGCTCGAGGGGGGATTGGGAGTAAGGCGGCTGGAGCTTGTTAATGACGCTTTCCTCCTCAAGTGGGTGAGTAGGGTCTGGGGTTAGGGTGGAAATTTCTTTATTGTAGTATTGCAGGCCGATCCATGGGGCGGGTAGGGCAGGGGAGGAGAGGGTGGGGTTGGTGGGTGCTCGAACTCCTTTCTGGCGTGGTGTGCAGGAGGTCTTCGTGAGGTATCAGGCGTGCTTCAAGCCGGTGCTGGGGAATAGAGAATCATTCTTATTTTGGAAGGATAATTGGCTGGGTGGGGATCCCTTGAGTGTTCGGTTCCCGAGGTTGTTTGCGTTGGCTGATGATAAGGATGCGTCTGTTGCCTCTTGCTGGGAGAATGGGTGTTGGTGCCCGCAATTCGGGGCGAACTTCTCGGAGCAGAGGCTTGGTGACTTTATGTCCCTGCTTGACATCCTTGGTGGTGCTAATGGGCCTTCCCGCTGGGCGGGACCATTGGGTCTGGAGGGACTGCTTATTCTCGACGCGTAAGGCCTATGGGGCATTGGCATTCGCGCCGCTCGTGCGATCTGACCTCCTGGTCCGGGATTGCGGCTTTTTCTGGGAGTTAAAATTACCTTTGCGCATTGGCTTTTTCTTATGGCTCTTCCGCAGGAGGAGGCTTTTGACGAGAGACCGTTGCTCTAGGTTCTTGCCGAATGTTTCCAACCCGTGCGTGCTGTGCAACTTGGGGGTGGAAACTCTTGACCACCTGTTCTTCGAATGCCCCACGGTGAGGGGGGTGTGGGACGATCTGCTTGTGAATTGGGTGAGAACCGAATGACATGGTGGCTTTCTGTTACTCGTTGTTTCTTAACAGGAGTAGGGGTGCAAGAGATTTGTTAATTCCGGTGGCGAGACTGTGGTCGATATGGCTGGGGCGGAATGAGGCCATCTTCTCTAGCCATCGTTTTACAAGGAGAACATGCTTATCCGTGGTGCAAGATTGGTGGAGGATTGGGGAGGCGGCTAGTACTTGGTTCTTCCTGTGCCTTGTTGAAGGCTTTTGTGCGTCTTTGTAAAGTTTTTCTTTTGTTCTGTACAGCCTTTTTGATTTTTTAATATATTGGGGTGAACACCGCTGAGTGTATCCCCCTTTTTTAGGCTTCAAAAAAAAACAAGACGCTATTGGCTATCTTGTAGTGCTTCCTGATGTGTGCGTGGGACAACAACAACCGACACTCCAATTACAAACTTCTTGTAATCCTTAGAGAGATGATCAAGGGAGAGAAGACCAAAGAGGGGGTATATGTCACATGTGAGTCGATGCTTCCTAATAGAGATGGACCAAGATTACTAAGAGAGATCGTAGGGCCTATCCTAGTGAACTGTAATCCCTAGATTAGTGGCATCAGGCACCCAACGTCTCCAAGAGGCGTCGCCCAGCCTCTCGCGCTGACTCCAGTGACCTCGAACGTCGCCTCTTGCTCCCCTCCCCTTGTTGCTATAACATCACCGCCAGTCTGCGTGCAGCCCCCAGTCGTTGTTGCTATCTGAAAGTCGTTCCAAGCAATCTGATCTGTTTAGAAACAGTCTGATTTTGACCAGAAAACATGTTTTGAGATCCATAAATCATGTTTTCTGATACTAACGCGCAACGAGGATTGATGAGGATGGTTGTATGAGTCTATACATACAACCTATCCTCCTTATGAATGTGTAGTCTCGTTCAAATCAGTCTACTCCCCCGGTCGAGTTCCGTTTTCGGCCATTGTTTTACCATGTCAGAGAACAAGGGTAATATATTTTCTTCGTCTGATGCCATCGTAAAGATGGATGGGACCAACTCCGGGTTATGGTCCATGCAATTTCTCTCCCTCATGCAGTGCAACCATTGTTTAAAAAAGCATGCCTTGAGGCACAAAGGCACTCGAGGCAAAATGTGGCGGTACCAAAAAGCCTCGAGGCGACCGCCTCGGACCCCCTAGTTGAGGCGATCACCTCGGATGTTCGAGGCGGTCGAGATGAGGCGAAGCAGTGAGGTGGGGCGAGGCGTTGGCTGAGGCATTGGGGACTTAACGAGCATTTTTTAAGAAATAATTGGTCTTATTGCTAGTTTTAGATGTTTAGAAAGGCCTAGTTGGTTAGGATATATTTACGCAAGATGGAAGTTTAAATTTAGCATCTTTCATATTCATATTCACCATTAGCATGTCTAATTATTTCAGTGAACTCTTAATATTACACCCTTAAGCATAGGAATCCACAAATCTCAGATGCACGTGAATTCGACTTGTAGGGTATGGTGGCACAGGGGGACATCGAACTGTTCTTCAACTTGGTTCAGAAGAACATATGGTTAGGATTCAAATCACATGATTCCTATTAACATCTCGGATATCTTTAATGACAACTATAGCCCATGACTCCCTCTTTTATTAATATTTTAGAGATAGTTATAACCAATAATTTCCTTTTTGATTGTATAGAAATTTAGAAGAAAGGTTTGTGGAATTGACATAACCTTTTTTTCATGTTCTTATTTTCATATATATTACAATGTTATGTATTATATGTCCATCAGATTAGATTATATTATCAATAAATATATTTATTATACCTTTTGTAATTATTTTACTATATAAATCGAGACTTACACCTTGACCACCTCGAGGCTACGCCTCGCCTCGCCTCCAGTGAAAATGCCTCGTTCTGCCTTTCGTTTTTACAAACCTTGAGTGTAACAACAAGCACATCCTGATTGACCCAGAGCCGAAGGATAAGACTGGGGCCAACGCTTCTTGGAAGCAAGATGGTGCTTATGCACGGGTTTGGCTCTTTGAGATGCTCACCACAAAGATTGCCAATGACATCTCAATCAACCCACAACCAAGGCCATGTGGGACATCCTAGCTACCACATATGGGCAAGCAAAGAATGCGAGCAAGATCCTCCAGCTTCCGTATGCCATTATTTTGACCAAGCAGAATGGTCAATGTCTCTATGTCCATTTTTTACATCTTTGAGGTATGTTTGAGATGATCCAATGCTTCATGCCTATTACTGTCAGTATAGAGCAACAATAGTCTTATAGGAATGCCACTATGATGGGAGTGTTTCTATCCTGCCTCGACTCTGAATATGATGTTGCATGTTCTCAGCTCCTTATATGAGAGACTATTCTACAGATGGATGAAGCATACAAATGGTTAAGCATGATCACCAATTCATCCTCTATAGTGACTTAGATGCCCTCTGCGATGGCTGTGTCTCGTGGCAGAGGGGGTACCACGCAGTTTCGTGGCCGTAGGCCCGTAGCCCATGAGGTCGAGGAGGAGGATGTCAGTGAGGTCCGTACACATACTGTCATAGGACATGCCATTTAGATAACACATGCTATCAGAAGCATGGTTACCCAATTTCTGCATGTGTGGCTGAGCAGATTGAGACTACTACTCTGGACTTGAGGCTCGATGACATTATCTCTCGATTTAGGGAGATGATGACTACTCCGATTGCACCTTTTACATGATCTTCAGATACCGTTGCTGCTGCCAGAGCCTTCGCTAGCTCCTCATGTATAGCTTATGCACTTGCCAGTTGTAGCAGCTCATATTTGACTTACTGGATTATGGACTCTGACGCGTTTCATCATATATGCGGAGATCGAGCACAGTTTAGCTCTTACAGATCTATCCCCTTGGTAGATCTGCGGTGATTCCAAATGGGGTTCATTTATCCATTGTTGGTCTGGGAGAGATTGTCCTAGCCCCTTCGATGTGCCTGAAGATTTGTCCATTAGTTAGGTTACAAGAAATTTACATTGTTGTGTCATATATGACCCATCTTCTCTTGTGTTTCAGGATGTACTCACAGGCAACTCATCCACCTCCGATGTCATTAATGGAGATTGGACTGCAGATATATTTACCAAAGCACTTGCTAGAGGTCCATTTCAGAAATGTTATTCCAAGTTGAGCTTGATAGACATATATGCTCATGCTTGAGGGGGATTGTTGAGATATTTGTATGTATTGGGATTTATTTCTTATTTATATTCCTTCTTTGTTCCTCTTATGTAATTTACCCAGGGCTTTTCTCCTCTATAAGAGAGCCTTAGGGTTGTATGAATGCATGCAATTCTATTCTCTCCACATATATCGTATTAGTCATCTCAAAAAAGGGACATATTTCAGTTCTTAAAACAATAAACAACCTACTAATACACACTTATGTACAAGAATGATGTGTATTTAGCACACCGATACACATTTATCACATATATTACTAGTTGTCAATGATGACTATGATTGCTTTCAAAAAAAATGATGACTATGATTTTTGACAGATGAGAAGTCCATGATGAAATTCGAAGAATAATAACTTCGAGACATAAGGGACATGGATTGAACACATAAACTTTATATGACATAGCATATTATGTATAAACAAAATGATGAGTTATATCTAGTATCAAATAGATAAGTAAATGATCATAATAACATCCAATTTTTAACATACAATTTTTAAAGAACATCATTCATAATAATCACTATTTTGATTGAAAGAAGATGAATTAAAATGCAGTAGAAACAAAAATTTCTAATTGAACTAAAGAAAACTAATGCTGATTGAAGTATGTCATGGATCAATAGGTCTAACAATGGATATATTTGTAATATATCAGGGCATATCACAAATATCGGTGGAAATTTTAAAAAATGTGCAAAAAGAGAAATTCTTCATGTATTAAAGTCATCTTACTTCTTCAAACAATAAGTAGTGTGTGGATACACTCGTATAGGCATGAAGGGGATGTATTTAACATATTAATAGTTTGTTACATTGCATACTATGTATCACAAAGGCCTTAGCGATAATGCCGATATCCGAAGTGAAACAAACAATCGTACAATAGCATGTATACTATATAATACATCATTCTTTATAATAAGTAGAACATGATCTAATATATATTAGAATCTAACATTTCTCATGAACTAAGATAATCAATACCAAGGGTTTGTCTTGGGTCGATATCGATAGATTATTAATAGTTAGTATTAGAAATTCAGTTACTTATTCGTGTTGGATTTGTATCCATGTGTGTCAATACATGGAGTACAATTACACAATTTTGAACAAATCAACCTATAAATCTTGCAAAGTCAAAAACTACCTTCCGAGTTCCTTACCTTATAAAATCAAGTAGTGGGATCGACCAAACATGTTGTCGATATTATCGTATTGATATCGATATAATATTGGCATCATCAATTGAAATGGTAGGAAGTATGCACTAACTACTTCGAATTTCATTGATACCAATGTTATGAGATGATATATCCAAGGTTTTAAATCTCGATTTCGATTTCGTTTCGAGATGCTGAAAAAACGAGACAATTTCGAAATTTCGTCGAAATTTCGACGAAATTTCGACAATTTCGGCCAAAATCGGTCTAGATTTGTGAAGGAAGGGCATATATCGACATTTCGATTTCGATTTCGGTAGGGTCTCGAAACCGAAATTTCGCCGAAATTTCGTCGAAATTTCGGGAAATTTGAAACAATGGATATATCATTGATATATCGCTTGATATTGATCAATATCGATATCCTGTGTAATATCAATATCGTTAACCTTGCGATATGGATATGACGTGGATATATCAACGATATATCGGGATATTTTGATTCTTGGGCAGAGGTCAAGAGAGTCTAAACCATGGTATATTGGTATACCATTTAGATAGTAACAGAGGGAACTTCGTTCACATCATAGTTTTTAGAGATAGAGAACTCAAATGGAAAGTTATATAGGAGCATACAATAAGATGCATATCTGTTAAAAACTTCAAATATATTAGATAAATTAACATGCCAATTGACAAAATTTTTCTTGCACTGGAAAGTGTCTTGTGTAATGAGGCCATAGTCATGAAGGTCTGGTTGGTTTAGTGGGCCCTTCTGTCATAAAGATCAGGTTCAAATTCATATATCCCAAACAAATATTAAGGGAAGATTTAACGTAATGGGAGATGTTGTAGTTGTACTTGTTTGACCAAGAAGAGATCATGGGTTTGAGCAGTGGAAACAACGTATTACCAGAAAAAGGGAAGATAAGGTAAATGGTGTGCAATAGATCCGAAATGGTTCACCCGTTCCCTGTATCACTCATGCAAAGAACTTTTTTTGCCGTACTATCCTTTTGTAAAGCTTCAATAACTAAGAAATATGATATCAATAAATGAATGTTAGCCACCAGTTTTATCTCATCCATCATATCCTTTGGTATTTTTGTCATGTTTCCTTTTCTTTGCCTCGGAAATGATTCTATAATATTGTTTTGCTTTTGCAGGTTGTTGCATCATACTTTCCCTTGTCGCAATGCATCGAGGGTTTGAAATCTCTTGCCAAGTTATTGTTTGGTGCTGAATTTCGTTTACGCTCTCCTGAACAAGGTGAATTATGGGATCCAGATGTTATCAAATTGCTGCTTTATCATCCTGAAGAGGTCTGTGAAAATCATCTCAATGCCTACAATTCTGCCCTATAATTCTGTACAAGAATTCCTAATTAAGTTGTAAATTACTATTATTTTATCTAGAATGATTTACAATTGCAGTTCTTAATTATGGTGTCATAACTAAGGTCCAGATTTCATTATCTTTTATTGGTCTCTCAATTCGTGGATTGTGTTCAAATGAAGTCCACCTTAAACTTTTTCGTTTCTTTGAAACATTGACACCCTTTGGTAGGTAATTTTCTTGGTAAAGGGTGACGAGCCAGAGATTCTACACTCAGAAATATATTAATCAAAAGCTAAAGATGTGACAACCGTGCCTCAAAGAGAGCACTTGCATGAGCCATTATATTTTTAACATGGAACTGCTCCTCACAGAAGATCAGTGCATTTCTGAGTAGCTGGGTCGCCCACACCACCGCTGAATGTTTAAAATTGATCCCTACTAGAACAAAACATCGTAACACCTGAGGAACATTATAAACAATCCATGCATGTGATGTCCACCCACTCCTTTGCCACACACTTCAGCACCTTTCGGGCCTAGTCATATTAGAACAGATACTCAAATTATTCTGGGCCCCTAAAGGTCCTAAACAGATTAGACAACCATTGTCCTTATTGTGAATGCGCCTCACCTTGAACATGTTCATCATCATCCTTGTTCTCTACAATAATCACATCAAGATATTTGTTTGCAGTGGTGCCTTGCATAGCAATCTAGAATCCCTTTCTGGCTTTCCTTCCCCATGCACCATTGACAGCTGTAGCATTTTTCTGCGCCTTTCTAACTGAGAAATTTCTATTACATCACACCCAATGACATTTTTTACACCACTGGGTCATCAATGATGCTAAGAAAATCCATCATGCCAAAAATTATTGCAGTCTCTACACTAAAGGGTATGGTCGAGTATGGTGCTGCATCCAAAATGGATGCACGAATACCTCCCAAAAATGTCGCCGAGAATCTTGTATGCCTACCTAATGCATCCATCAAGAAGGTCAAGTCGTAAATACCTCGGAGGAGTCTACAAAGTGAATCATTACCATCTCACCGAATTCTCATCACCCACTACGTAAGAAGAACTCTATTCGTCACCGTATGCTTCAATACATTTAGTCCACTCTCCACTCATCCGCCATTATCAAGCTCCAGTCGAATAGCATAATGCCTCAGACCACCAACTCTCTGGGCCAAAGCTCAACCAAAATAATCCTCATTAGTCTCTCAAGATGGCACTTCCCTCCTACATGCATCTTGGGCACACATAGGTAATACATGTATTTCCCACAGAAGCACCAACTCATTTTAGAACTGGTGTGCACTGATTTTTTATTTTCTGTTTTATCTTCTTTTTCAGTATGCGATGTAATCATTTTTTTATCTTTTCTTTGCTCCATCTTGGGCTGAGGATTTCTTTGGTAATCTGCAATTGACTTGCCAGGGTGATCTCGGCTACATGTATCTTGATTTGTATCATAGGAGTGGGAAATACCCTGGGTGTGCTCATTTTGCCATTCGAGGAGGGTGTCAATTGTCTCAGACAGAGTATCAAGTTCCAGTAAGTGCTTATAAACTTGTTCTTTATATCTTTACTCTCTGCATTATATAATTATAGTGGATATCTTCATTCTGTCATGAAAAGTTAATGAAAACTGCATATGCGAAGCTATAACCATAATGTGCATCAAACAAATGCCCCATCCATGGCAATTGTTTGTCTATGGAGACTGATCCTGATATTTACTTCTGTCAGTGTCCATACATGCCTAAGAAATGATTCATCACTTGCGCATATGCCTAAGAAATGATGCATCACTAGTGACAGAATGTTGGTTAAGTATGCATATAGCAGTATTACCTTATGTTTATCCGCTTTAGAAATGAGAGGTTTGTCAACATATCTTAAAAAGGGCTCTGTATTCAGTAGGACTATTGTGGATTGGTTTATCTAACACAACATCAATGTCTTTTCCCACATTAAGTAGGGTTGGCTAGATGGATTCTTTGCCTCCGTTCAAATCTATCTTGGGTCATTCTCGAGCTTAGATACAAATAACTAAACTCCATTCATATAGTCTCATTCCAACACTTTTCGAGTCTTCCTTGCCCACTTTTAGCCAACTCAATATCTCGAATCTCGCATTTTCTAACTGGGGCATCCGCCGATCATCGTTGCAAGTGGCCAAACCATCTTAAGTGGTTATCTCTCATCTTATCCTCTACCAGAGCTACACCTACTTTCCTTCTGATCGTATCATTCCGAATATGATCTTTTTGTGTATGATCACTCATCCACCTTGGCGAAGCTTTCTCCCACTATAAGTAGGGTCTGCTACATGGATTCTTGCTCAAATCCATGTTGAAAGATTCAACTATTTTTTACGTTGGTTGTCAACTTCCTAACGCATCCCCCACAAGGGAGATTTGAAGTATGAGTCTTTTGGTCGATAGGCACATTTACTACAAATATTTTTTTCAATCATTAAACCATTTCTTTTACCAAGTTCAACATCAGCTAAGTTCTTAATTGTTTATATAATTTGTGTGATAGTGATATACTATTAATGATATATAACGAAGATGATAATCACATTATCTTGCTGTTGTATTATGAGGATACTAGTGATCCTACTTTACATAAATGTAACATTGCATAAATGGCTCATTTTATGATAAATATCAACAATATATGTGCGTCCTTCATCTTCTGCCTTTATCTTTTCTGCTAGACTGCTACTGTCATTTTCTGCAAATGCGTATGGTTCACATGCTACATTCGGATCCACAACATGTCTCACAGTTGATTTGTAGTACTTTCATTTTATTTTCAAAGGATTTTTTTATCATATAGAACAATAGAGTCTCATCTCCACTTTAGCGAAATTATATTTATTCTATGGGAATCCTCATCTTGATTCTCATCAAATGTGCACTCCATATATTCGATCTTAGCCCTACTTATACTTAATCTTTTAGTCTCTAAGACTTTTCTCCAAACCTCAAGCTTTTCCTTTACTTCCTATTTAGTCTGATCAATCGATACAATATCATCATCGAATAAAATACTTGCAGATGGTCGTTCACTTGGCTAAGACTCATTAGCGATCGTGGTGACCTTCATGCTTCAGATATTATCATCAATGAATTGGTCTACGTGTTAAAGGTGGGTCGATCCTCTTTCAAACTGCTGGTGAAGGTGCTTCCCACGTCGCCGCCGCCGCCAGCTGTTGTGCAAGAGGCTACAATGAGCTCCAGCTTAGCCTCACTGGCGGTGCAAGTTTCAATAACATAAATATCAGAGCTTCTACGATCGAAGATCTTGGAATTTTTTATCATATAGAACAATAGAGGCGCATCTCCACTTTAGCGAACTTATATATATTCTATGGGAATCTTCATCTTGATTCTCATCAAATGTGCACTCCATAAATTCAGTCTTAGCCCTACTTTTTTTTTGAAACTCCAAAAACGGGGGGCGCACTCGACGGTGCCCACCCCAAATTTATTAATAGAAAATAAAGGAAAGAAAGAGACTTACAGTGGGAGAATACAAATGGTAGAAGGGAAATAAAAGAGCGTGACCATAGTCGGACTGGACCTCCAAACCAATGCCCCGACAAAACACAAAAAAACAATTAAACAACTGACCAGTCACGGACCGACCGAGAAGCAGAAATTAGGACATTTTCCAAATAGAATCTCTGACCAGAAAACAACGCCTCATTCCTAGAAGTCCAAATGCACCACAGCCGAGCGATAGCAGAGAGAATGTCGACCCTACATCTAGCCCTCGAGCGAACCAAGAAGTCGCAGAATGAAGCGGCGTCCGTAACGTCAAGCCAAGGCAGATCCACCCAAATGGCACGCGAAGAGCCGCAACCAAAGAATAGGTGGTCGATAGTCTCATCCTCCAGGTTGCACAGACCACAAGTAGGCACAGCTGAAGGGAAGATAGCGGCACACCTGATACGAGTGAGTAGACGCCCACGACGGAATAACCAGAGGAAGATGCCAATCCGCTCAGGAACCCGGAGACCCCAAAAGAATTGGCAATCCCGGATTAGCAAATCATCACCCCCAACCAAGGCCGGGAGAAGGGCCCTGTAAGCAGCACGAACAGAGAAAGGGCCATCCTTCCAGCAAAGGTGATCACGGCCCACCGAAGGCGAGGGCGAGACCGCCAGAATCTCCAGAAGGGCCATAAACTCAAGTTGCCGTTGATCAGAAAGGTTGGCCACAAAAGAAGGCCCTACTTATACAAAATCCTTTAGTCTCTAAGACTTTTCTCCAAACGTCAAGCTTCTCCTTTACTCCCTCTTTGGTCTAATCACTCAATACAATGTCATCGGCGAACAAAATGATTTTAGATGGTCGTTCACCTGGCTAAGACTCATTAGCGACCTTGGTGTCCATCATGCTTCAGATATCATCATCAATGAATCGGTCTGCTTGTTAAAGGCGAGCCGCTCCTCCTTCAAACTGCTGGTGAAGGTGCTTCCCACGTCGTCGCCGCCAGCTGTTGTGTAAGAGGCTACAATGAGCTCCAGCTTTGCCTCACCGACGATGCAAGTTTCGATAACAGAAATATCAGAGCTTCTACAACCGAAGATCTCAAAAGCACCAATTATAAAAGGTTTTCAAATGGAGGAAGTTACTAAAAGTAAGTATTCGTGTTGATCTCAAAGCCAAACATGGAAATATTAGGGCATCGTTCGCATCCCGCGGCGGATTATTCTCCCTTTGCACTGAAGCTTTTCCTTATTGGGCTCTGTGCTCTATTTGGAAAGCTACATTTTTTCTTAGTTCCAATTTAATGTGGTCGGTTTTGAATCCTGCCTATTTGGTACCTTTATTGGATGCTTCACCTGTGATAATCAATTGGATCATAGTTTAACAAAACCACTATCGGGTATGTATTCGGGGCAGAACTTGGAGGTACCCATAAGCTACCAAAATACGGGTCTAGATTCTTCGTATTGAGCTCCCTTCATTGACCTTAGTCTTCCTTCATACATCAACACTGTTCGGCCCGTGATCTTGGTTGAAACACCAATGACGAGTTCAGAGCATCAACAAGAGCTCTAGTTGATTCCTTTTGCCTTTTCCGAAGGTCCTTCCCAAGAAGGAGTCCGGGCCCCTCTCTGTGCTGGAAGTCTTCCATTGAACTTGTTGTCACAGAGAGGGAACATGCGACGAATCATACTACATCTGGTACCCTTCCACATCAACTGTTATTAAGAGGTAACGCCGTGCAACCTTCCTCTTCTTGCTCCTCTCTCGGGGGAAGTAATACTGGGAGGGGGAAGAGATTTCGGACTAGAAAATGATCAATGTCAAGCATTGAAGAGACTATATGTGTCTCGACCTTTAAGTCCCATGTAGCAGGGGTGAGCATGGAATGAAAAATCGCGCCTCAGGGCACTCGAGGCATATGCCTCCAGGTAAGGTGGTCCATTTCAGTCCTGGGGCGTACGCCTCAACCTTCTCCAATGAGGCAGTCGCTTCTATTAAAGAAAATGATTTGAGGCATAACTGCCTCGAGGCGGTCTGAGGCGATGGATGGAGCGAAATAGGATGAAGTGTGTCACGTGCGAAGCATATGACCTACTTTTGTAGCCCTTCCTCTTCCCCTAATTCTCGATAGCGAACCCTCTTTTTCCCACTCCGTTTCAAAAAAGCCCCAAGCCCTAGCCTCTCGAGCGATTAGGTCCCCTTGTATCGACGTCGACGACACCATCTTGAGGTGTCGTAACCACCTTTCGAAGTCGGGGTTCTCTTCTACAAGCTCGCGAGCTCCTCCATTCATCGCCACCACCTCCCTTTGCACCACCAGGTTCACCGCTCACTGCCTGTCATATTTTTAAATATTGCATTTTGTTTTTTTTCTTGTTACTTGTTATTATATCTTAGTTGTTATTATTAAAGACTTAATTTATCTATTTATTTCTCTGCTTTCAGAGAAGTTAACTTCTTTGCTTCCAGTTGTATTTGGATTAATTCATATTTGCCATGCATTTATTTATTGGTTATTCAGCCTGTTCTAATCTTCCATAGTGTAATTCTTTGATGTGGTATATCTTAGTTGTAATTCATATATTTATTGTAGCTGATTTCTTTCTTCTTTGAAGTGAAATTTCTTTGCTATGGAAGTGATTTCTTAGTTTTGTAATTCTTAGTTTTGCCTGGCATTTTATTTGTTGAATGTTTTGAATACATTTTTATTCTCCTGAGATTTTGTAACAAATTCCTATTTAGTTTGGGGTTAACTTGCACTATATGGAAGCGATTGTTGGTGAGGATCTTGGTCTAACGGATAAGAGTACTAATAATTTACTCTAAGATGCAATGTGCTCTAAATTTCAGAAATGCCGAGAGCTAGCAAGAGGCGTAAAAGATTCTGAAGGAGGTCAAAGTGACCTCGGATGGAGATATTGTGTTCCAGTTGAAATGGAAGAGTCTCAGAAGGGAAAAAGTTATCTTTACGTACAATGCAATTTTTCTGCTAAGCGTATAACATGTGGCATTGCGCGACTCAGACACCATTATGCAAAAAATGGTTAGAATGTTAAAGCATGTCCAAAAGTCCCGATTGAAGTATCAAATGCAATGAAGTGTTTAATGGCAAGGCTTGAAGAGAGAAATAGAAGAGCTGTGGAAGAGATGGAAGAACTTTGCAAAGTTGGTGCTTATTAAGTGGAATCACCTCATGGGAGCAATGAACATCAAACAATGACAGGAGGATCCAACGGTGTGAAGCAAGTGAGGGGTCCTATTATCCTATTTGTTGGTGCATCCAGTTTTGGGAGGTCCCTTGATTGGGACTAGCAACATCATTGAGAAGCAACGTCAGACAACATTAAATGCGTCATGGAAGAAAGAAGAGAGAACTTGTGTTTGCCATGATATTGGGAGATTTTTCTTTGAAAATAGATTGGCTTTCAATTGTACAAATAGTCCATCATTCAAACAATGCTCCATTCTGTGGGTGCATTTGGGAGGGGATTGAAACCTCCAACCGCATACGAGTTGAGATCTTTGATACTGAGGAAGGAAGTGAATAACATTGGCGATTTGATGATAGCGACAAAAGCTTCTTGGGCAGAGACGAGCTCTAACATCATGTTTGATGGTTAGACAGACACAAAAGGTCGTTCACTTATCAATTTTGTGGTGAACAATCCGACCGAGACTTGGTTCTTGAAGTTTATAAATGCATCTGATAAAACAAAGAGTGCACAGTTTCATTTTTTCCCTACTCGATGATGTAGTTGAGGAGGTCGGTGAGAGCAATGCCATGCATGTTATAATTGACAATGCCTTAATCTACAAGGCTGCTGGAAAATTATTGATGGAGAAAAGAAAACATTTATATTGGATCCCCTTCGTTGCTCACTGCATTGATTTGATGTTAGAAGATATTTTGAAAATGCCTTTGCATGCCTCTGTTTTCAAAAAGAGTGAAAAAAAGTCAACTACATTTATGCTCATGGTTGGGTTTTGGCCATGATCAGAGCAAAGATTGGGGGAGATTTGGTCCATCCTGCTATTAAACATTTTGGTACGGCTTTCCTCACATTGTAGAGATTTATTACTGTAAGGGACTCTCTCGAGTCTAATTTACTTCTTATCAAGGTTGCAGAAAGCGGTAATCGGTACTCGATCGGTGGGGTCACTGACTAAGGATTAATTGACAGTCGGACGACTAACCAGAGTTAGTTGGTCATTTTTTATTTATTTTAAATATATAAATCAATTTTTATACACATGTTCTTATATATTTACATGATTTATACATTTTCTATACTATCATAATGTAATAAAAGAAGTAATTATCTTTAAATATAACATTAAGCATATTAGAATAAGTTTGCTTGTAAAAAAATTGAAAAACTTAAAAAATAAAAAACCTCTATGTAAAAGTCGGACGAGTAGTCGGCTTGATTAGTCGGGTTGACCGACTAATGACCAACTAGTCCTAGTCGAGTTGGCTAACCCCCTCCCCCCCAAGTCTCGACTAGTCGGCCGACTTTTACAACAATGCTTCTTATGCATGGAAGAGAAGTTCTTGTTCCTCCAAGCCCCAAGGGCAAAGTGATGCAACACAATTTTGAGACGGAAATCTTTTGGTTGGGTGTTGCTTTCGTGATTAACACAACTAAGCCATTAGTCATGGTCTTACGAATGGTTGATCAGAAAAATATCCCATGATGGGATTCATTTATGAAGCAATGGATGGATAGGGCCAATGTGGAAATTGTGCATGCATTAGGCAATGAAGAAGAAAAATACAAGCCTTTTTGGGACATCGTGGATTTTAGGTGGGATCACCAACTTCATACTCATTTGCAAGCTGCCGCTTACTTTCCCACTCCCCAATATCAATGCGATTCCTCATTTTCCACGCACACCGAGATAAATATTGGATTGTATGCTTGCATGGAGAGGTTGATTAGTGATCCCTTGGAGAGGGAGAAAGTAGATCTACATATAAATGCTTTCAGGAATTCACAAGGCTTGTTTGGATATTCTAATGCTATAAACACACGCAAGAAGAGTAGTCCCGGTAATGTTTTCCGCTCGAGTCTCGATGTATTATTCTTTGATTTTCATTATTAAATCTAACCATATATTATGAATTTACGACCATCATCATCTGATGGTGGAGGGCCTTTGGAGATGATACTCCTGAGCTGACCAAGTTTGCCAAAAAATCTTGAGTTTGACATGTAATGCGTCTGGTTATGAACGCAATTGGAGTTCCTTTAATAATGTAATATTTTAACTTGAGTAAATCATAAACATATTTTCTAATTATATATATTCAAAGCTTGACCATGTATATTGGGTAGGTACATACAAAGAGGAGAAATCGGCTCACATAAGCTAAACTTAATGATTTGGTCTATGCGATGTTCAACTTGATGCTAAAGCAGAGGGAGGTTAAGAAAAAGACCGTGGATGATCCCCTATGCTTGGAAGATGTGGATTCTGGTGATGAGTGAGTATCAAAGCTCCAGACATGTGAAACGATGCTTATCAAGAGCTTGATGTAAATACTCCTTTTGAGGATGACGTTGGGGTAGCTGAGGAAGAACAAGATGATTCTCATAGGAAGAAGAGAAGAAAGGTAAATGCGATGATAAACTTAGCTCCTTAGAATAAAAACACAATATAATAACAAAGAACATTAGTAATGTATATTATAGGTAAAGTTGTGGTTGATGTTGATGGGGACGAGGTTCATATTGACCATGAAGTTAGTGATGAATCAAATTAAAACAGATGATTCATTGGATGATCCAATGAGTAGTAGTGGAACGGAGGATGATAGTCACAGTCTCAGTTTTGATGCGGATAATAGAGTTGAGGGTAATAATTAGAAGATCTTTAAGAGTCTAAAAGATAGGAACACGAATTAGCATTCTACTTTTTAGACATTAATATGTTTTGAAATTTGGAAGTTGGAACTTGGAAGTTCTTAAGTTTTATGCTCTTTATTTTGTCGTGCGTCTAATTATAAATTCTAACATTTTGTACGTTGCAAGTATATGAGTCTACGACAACGGTGGATTGCATAATTATTCCTTTACTTGCTTTATATGCTTCAAGATTTGTGCTATTGTATTGCTTTCTTAATATTTATATAGTTTAATAGGATAAATTACTAATTTTTTTGGGAAAGAATGAGGCTTATGCCTAGACCTCCTCGAGGCTACACCTCGCCTTGCTTCTGTTGAAACTGCTTCGTTTTGGCTTTCATTCTTTTAAACCATGGGGGTGAGCATAACCTCAGGGTGTCCTTTAGGTCCTAAATGAAGGTTCTAACATGGAATGTGAGGGGTCTTGGTGACCCGAAAAGCAGTGCTCGATTGGAGCATTGTTGGCTCAATTCGGTTGTGATGTGGCCTTCTTGCAGGAAACTAAACACTCCTTGTGCTCTGCTTTTGTTTGGAGATTGATGGATGCTGGATCTCTGTCAGGGTTCAGATCTCTAGATGCAGTTGGGACAGCTAGGGGACTGATTATTACTTGGAAGGACTCTGCCTTTATCTTGGTCTTTGAACTATAGTGGAGACATGCAATTACTGTTCTTTTGGAGAATACAGCCTTGGGTTGATAGGTTGTCTTGACTTGTGTTTATGGACCCTGCTTGTAGAATCTTAGGTCAAAATTATGGGTTGATCTTCATAGTGTGAGAATTGCTTTCTCGGGGTGGCCTGGTTGGTGTGGGATGACTTCAATGTATCCTTGCTCTTTACGAGTCGACGTCGTTTGAGAGATGGACATGATCCGAGTTCAATCAATTTTGCAGATTTGATTGATGAATTGGACCTTGAAGTGATTAATGATGCTGACACTAGATACACTTGGAGAAACATGGGGTCTCGCTCACGCGTTGATCGTTTCCTGGTTTCTGCAGAACTTCTTGAGGCCTTCCTACTCTCAGCTCTTCTTCCAGACCGCGTACGAGGTCTCACCACACGTTGCTGATATGGGACTTAGGAATTCGCTCTACCGCTAAGGGTTTCTTCATGTTCGAGCAAGCCTGGTTGCAAGAGGAGAATTTTCGTGACTTGATCTCAAGTCACTCGTCTTCCACTGTGGCTTCAGGCTCTGCGGCATCGTGTTTGGTCAGAAGTTGGTCTCTTTACGTGTATGCCTCTGCTCTTTTAAGGAGGAGGTTAGAGTAACTAGTCCGACACATCGTATAGAGGCAGATCTAGAGTTGTTTAAAATCGACAAGGTGGAAGACACCAGAGAACTTTTAATGGAAGAACTGGCAGATAGAGCGACAATCTTGGGATCTCTCATTTGGAAATTATGAATGAGGCCCTTCTCCTTAAGTGTAGTTAGTTGAATTTGGGGAAGAAGTGACGATTTGTGCTATCGTCTTATACGCAACATTTATGGCAATGGGGTCCAGGATAGCATGCTGCAACACCCTCTCTTTCACCCTTTGACTTTTTGGAAAAGGCGTAGTGTGGTGATGCCTAGTTTCCTGGAACTCTTTCGGCTAGTATGCAGAAGCGACGATTTGATTGCATTTGATTGTGATAAGTCATTGTTTCGACAGATTGGGTTTTACATGTATTTGATGGTATTTTATTAGATAAAGTGGACTTAGCCACCTTTTACATGTTGCACGTATGAAATTGGTGATCTTACGATTGCTACATGATTAGATGTTGTGTCTTCGGTGTGTGATTCTCTGCAAATTGTTGCAATCATATCTACTTTTTGTTACATTTCACTTTTAACTTCTGGTTAGAGTTATGTGAGAATTGACTTTGTCTCTCTTAGCTTTTGATTTTTCACTCCAATAATACTGAAATATGAAATCCACAAGCGAATCAAAGCAATACCATAAATATAAAGAAGACTTTGATTTTACATAGAACCCTACTCACTAAGAAAAGGGATGAAACCACGGGAGAACAACCTCAAAGGGCTGATATTTTATTCACTTTCTCAAATGTTGCAATGGGTGTGGGGCTCTTTATATCACCCCACCAATGTGACCAAAAGCCACCACTCCAAGATGTGGGACTAAATATAACCCACACAAGACCATTCTTCACCACTCCCCCTCGAGCTAAGCATGCATTGCTGAGCTTGGACAAACAGAAAGGGTGCACTTATTCACGTATAAAATACATGATACTGCGGACAATATAAACTCAACGCACGTTGTCGGTTGATGTCGAGAACATTGCTTCTCATATCATGTTGGGAGGAGGAATTGGAGGTTGAAGTACGAACATTGATCCACAGAAAAATGTCACTTAACAATTGAGTCTCCATTATGGGGTACTCCGGCATGTAACATGTCTTCACTAAAGATTGTTGTCGCTCCGAAGGGCCAAAAAGAATGATGTGGGAATTTTCATACGTAGTGGAGTTCACGGTCATGAAAACATGCTGTAAGAATATCCACACATCGTGGAGTTCACGGCCGCTGGAGGATGTACCCAACAATGAGTCTCCCATAGGAGAACTCTACAAATATTTGGTCACTCAAATAGAGTGCCTCAACCAATGGTAGGGCTCGAAAACCTCTATCTAATACTTCAATCAATGGCAAAGCCTGACATTACTACTTAAAGACTCCCCTTTTTTCCCAAACTTGTCGGAATCAACCAAGTTGGGAGAACAATGAAGGATTAAGGACATGATGCGTCTCTTCTTTTTTCTTCAATCATCAAATTTTTCCGAGTTCTTGTCATTTTTTGGATTGTATTTACCCTTTTTAATAAACCATCTCTATTTTCTATAGTTTTTTTTGCCATTGGATCCCTTTTTTCCTCTTCACACTCTCTTTCATTTGCAGAGGGCTCCTCTCGAACCTTTACGAAAATTCTGAGGGTAAAAAAAATTGGGTATGGCCTAAGCTTCATCTAACTAGGGTTCCCTTCGATGGAACCCTTCCATCTCGCCCCCGATGGGGCCCTCCCGAGATCTTCGGCGTCGCATGGGTTTGGGATGGGAAAACCTATCATGTAGTGCACCTTCACACGTGGGATTGCGTGGAGGATATTCGCCCATGAATTGTCTGCGTATGGAGATCTAGTGGGGTTGTCGTCAGAAGGATTGCTTTGACTTTTCTTTTGGTACACATGGTTGGCCCAAGAAAAATAATAAATAACTGATTCAAGAAAATAGGCCCACTCGTAATAGGTAAAAATGTGAAGTGGCCTTCTTGTAGATGCCTCGTTCTTCTTCTCTATTTGTGATAGGGTTCCAAGGGAACCCACAACCGTCACCATTCTTCTAAATGGGTTTACAGTGAACCCATTTCATAAGGGTGTAGATCTCTCCCCCATTCATGTGATGTTACCGCCTTTTCCATTTCTCCAAGAAGCGTCGTCAGTGGGTTTTCTTCTCTTTCAGTTTTATTGATCCGGGCCGAATTACTCAATATGTATTGAATCACCGCCTCCGCTAGCGAGAACCCACGAGGACGTAGGTGCGATCCAACTAGAGGTCGAAGGAGGAGATTGGCGGCGTTTGAAGGAGGGATTGGCAGTGCCAATTGGTTGAAGCCCAACACAGCTTATGCGTCAGGGCAGTGCAAGGAGTAGCACAAGAGAAAGCGCCATCAAGAAGATTCTCGTGCATAAGGACGGGGTTGACAATGACTTTTTCTTCGTTTGGCTATGGCTTCAGTCCTTCTCCGGTTAGGTTACACAAAATGAACCCACCATGCCTGGAGAATCGACGTTCCTGACAACACTAGAAATCACCCAAATTTTGATTTTTCATTAAGAACCCTAGTTGTTTTCTTGAACATGGCATGAAATATGTCTTCTTCTGCAGATTCAAGAACTCATATCGTGGCAGTGTTGTAGATCACATAATAAATCACAAACATTAGTGAAGAGGAATCAAAATAAAAATTTGAATCTCCAAGATGAATCTAAAACCGACTTGTTTCAAGACCATGTTGAAATATGAAATACGGAAGCGAATCAAAACAAGAATATAAATATGAAGAAGACTTTTATTTTACGTGGAAGCCTACTCCCTAAGGAGCAAGATGAAATCACAAGAGAACGGTCTCAAAAGGCTCATATTCTATTCATTTTTTCAAAGGTTACAATGGGTGTGTGGCTTTTTATATTGCCTCTTAATGTGATCAAATGTCACCACTCCAAGATGTAGGATTAAATATAACCCACATAAAACTAATCTTCAACATAAATCATTTACTCCATCGAATCTTTGCTTATATAATATATATTTTTAGAGTAAAACCGCCTTTGCATCCAAAACAATCATTATTTTGATATATAGTTGGGATGAGGTAACACTTGTTGTCTTCTTAGAAGTTATTTACATGAGAGTCCAATGCATTTGTGACCTTACATCAAGAAGTGAGTAAAAAATTTGAAATGTGTAACATGATAATGGGCATTTGATATTTTGGTGGAGCATAAGCATGCACTTCATTTGAAAGGTACAATGATATCAGAAGTGATGCTATAGTTTAATATTGTACACTATTAAGGAAACTATGGTATACCATAAATTATTTAAGCATTTAAAGTCCCAAATCTTTGAAACAAACAAAAATAGAAGTGCTAACATTTAGTTGGTGCATCATTCCTCATACTGCCTCAAGCCCCATGGTGCTTCGTCCATGTGAGGTGCACAACACACCCCATCAAATTCGTCGAGGCTATTGTCTTGAGGCTAATAGGCAATGCATCACCTCATAACATATGCTTCGAAGACATATGGGCTTGGATTTTCATACCATGGCAAGTGCAAACACACACACATACTTACACTCACACACACACACACACACACTTGTATGTGTGTGAATGCGCTCTCTCTGTGTGTCCATGGGTATGCTGTATGCATACGAATATAGGTGTGTAGGTATGTGTATATTGCATGAATGTATGCCGTTGTTGCTCTCCTCTTCCTATCTCTTGTTCTTTCTTCCTATCTCTTTCCTCACATTTTAAGGGGGGTTTATTGATTGAATTTGAGCACTATTTTTTATATGTGAATGGTAAAATATTATGTACATGCAATTGAGTGATAATGCCATTAAATGCATGGCAACAATAATCAGATCTTGATTAATTCAGGCCAATAATCATGATGAATTGAAGATTCATCACTTCCATGTTCGTAATCTTGTTAGACAAGCAAGCAACATATTTCAAATACCAGTATATCTCAATTCAATGTTGTGGAAATCGAGGGTGGTGTTTATCTCACTCACCGAGACATTAAATGTCTCAGCTTCCCTGGTGGAGGAGTTTATTCTCTTGAGGATATACAATGGATATACTCATACCGTTGTAGAAAATGTACTAAGCCTTCTCCCACTATAAGTAGGGTCGACTACATGGATTCTTGCTCAAATCCATATTGAAAGATTCGACTAACTTTTACGCTGGCCGTCGACTACCTAACACAACCACTGCAAGAGTGGGATTTGAACCTGGGTCTTTTGTGTGTGGTAGACACACTGTACTATCACTAGACCATTAAGTGGGTTCAATCATACCGTTGTGAATTAAGAATAGTTGTGATCGTTAAAAGAATAGTCTAAAAACCTTTGCATTTTTTATTTGTCAAAGATAAACAAGTACCTCACTCACCGAGACTTTAAATATCTCAGCTTCCCCAGTGGAGGAGTTTAATCTCTTGAGGATATACAATGGATATACTCATACAGTTGTGGAAATTAAGAATAATTGTGATCGTTAAAGGAATAGTCTAAAAACCTTTGCATTTTTTATTTGTCAAAGATAAACAAGTACTCTAGAACAACACTAATGTTCCGGCACCATAATCAAAATCTAGATCATCTCTTGATTCAGCTCATGCCAATTGGAATCACAATCCTATAAAACCTTGGTAAAGTATTGAACTCGTGTGTAATGAATACAACTCCATCAATTTTTGGTGTGAGCTATACAACCAATCTAAAATACCCGGTGATACCCTCATCACTTTCACATCAGTCGTCCCTAATCCAGGCATTCCTTCTACTAGCACATGTATTCCAGCAACAAGATGTATCAAGAATTTTTGTTTGGTGGAAGAGAGATTTTGGCGGTAGAGTCTTGGACTGCATTGGTCCTTTTTTCTTTTCGTACTTTTGATTTGTGGAGCATTTTTGGCCCCTTTTGGAAGCATTTTGTTGCAGCGGGGTCACAACCTCAAGATGTTTCGTTTAGGTGGAGATCAATTTTCAGTATGTATTCTAGGAATTTTAAATATTATAGTTGCAGAATGTAGCTTGCTTTGTATTTTTGGTTGAATGTTTGGTGAAGATGGCCAAGGATGCACATATAGCTTTGAATTTTTTTATTTTTCTAGTAGGCTAATGGTGACATGCATGTACTAGATAGCCAAATTTGTTGCTGACTTCTCAACCATAATCAATGTAATTAAATCTCTATCTCAAATAAGATAATATGAATTCTCACAATCTGGATATCAATAGAATTGTGTAAACTGCAATGATTTCATGAATGTTCACTGATTTGCAAGTAATACGGTTCAATCAGAGGATGTTTGATTTGCATAAAGATCTAGGACTGAGATTTGAATAATGAAACTTATATGAAGTGCGTAAATACTAATCAGAGGTGTTATAACTAGTATGAAGTGTGTAAATACTCATGTCTATAATATCACTTGAATTGATGGGGTACATTAAGGTTGTAGCCCGCGTATGTTGTCCCTTTTGCGATAATAAGGGAGCCTAAGTTATCGGAAGAGAAGGATTAGATGCACATGGATATTTATAGTAGAAAAAGTATTGTAACGACCTTCCGAAAAATTTGTGAAATAATACAATTGTGTAAAAAGAAAGAAATTTCCGATCTTATTGAAGCTTTAGCGGAGATATCCCCATTTTCAAATAAAGGCACTTGCGGCAGGAGAGTTGACTTTCTTGTTGTATAACCCAATAACACCAACTAAGAATGGTTGCGATTGGGTATATTCTAGACGGTATTGATTTTTTATTACAGTTTTGACCTGTTATAATGTAAATGCTTACTTTTCACTTCAGTCAGATTGTTGGGATATATGTATGTACTGTCAACCCTTTTGTACATGTTGTATATATTTATGAAAGTTGATGAATTGAAATTCTAGTGGCACATATTATTATTGTTGAATTTGTGGTTGCACTGAATGCGAATGCCATGACAGAAATGCGAAAAACGAAAAATTTTTCCTTGATTTTTTTATAATTTAATGCAATCGCTTGTGAATGTAATAGTGCGAATGTGGCGTAAACGGGTGCCCATATCCGAGGGCGTCGCAACTGCAGTGGCTTTCTTATAAATTGGAATGAAAACTCGACACCCCTTTCCCTTCTGGTTCTCGTTGCATTTCATTCCACTAGCTTGGCCCTCCCGATGCCCCTACAACACTTTTTCTTAATCAAAGGAAGGAGGTTCTTTCTCACCTGGACCACCAAACTAAAAAGGAACTAAACAATCTTTGATATTCTAACTAAGGGTTGGCTCGTACAAGCTCTCTCGAGGCTAGCTTTTAGGGTCAGACTAGTAGTTTCGCTCTTTCGATCGATCCTTTCATACAGGGGGTCAGATGAGGGACTGGGAGGAGTGGAATTAGTCTCAGGGCCTAGGGATGATCCTGAATGCTGGTAGCCTATCATCGTCGATTCTTGCCAGCTCTCATATATTAGGAGAGAATTTGGAGGACAATGAAAAAAGGACAGTGCTTGCCGGTAAGATCCTGACGTGTAACTTGATTACTCTTCGAGTCCGAGATTTTTTTTGTTGCAAATTTTTTTATTGCTATGATATTTTCATAGCGAACACTCTTTTCAAGAAGAGGTAGGAGCATTTAATTACTTATTAGAGTGGGCCAAGTGGAACACAGATAGATTACTTTGCATTGAGGAGAAGAGATCAATTGTATTGTAAAGACTGCAAAGTAATCCCAGAAGAGAGTTTGACAACCCAACATCGCTTGTTAGTCTTGGCTGTGCAAATAAAAGGGTTGGTTAAGAAAAGGATGGTTCCTAAGATCACTAGAATTAGATGGTGGAATCTTCCGTTGAAGCAATTATGCTTTAGGGAGAAGGTTTTAGAAGATTTATCTTGGGATTATAGCGGAAGTGCAAATAAGATATGGGAGGCAGTAGTATCTTGTATCCGAAAGGTAGCCAAAGAGATGATAGGCGAGTCAAAGAGAGGAGCTTTAGATCAAAAGGAGTGGTAGAGTGAAGGGGTGCAAGAGAAAGTAAAAATTAAAAGAGCATGCTTTAAAGCTATATCTGAGGATAAAACAGAGGAAACCGTTACTAACTATAAAATAACGAAGAAGGAAGGAAAGAAGACTGTAAGTGAAGCTAAGTCAAAAACTTATGAAGTTTTGTATAAAAATCTGGACTTTCAGGAGGGTTAGAAGGATATAATTAGGTTGGCTAAAGTAAGAGAAAGAAAGACCAAAGACCTTTCTCAAGTGAGATGTATTAAGGTCGAGGAAGGTCACATGCTTGTTACTCAAAAGGATATAGAGACTAGATGAGAGCAATATTTCCATAAATTTTTCATTGAGAAAGGAAATATAGAGATTACTTTGGGTGATCTAACTAGTAGTGAAAATTACTTGAATTGTGCAAGTTATAGACGAATACTGTAGAGATAGTTGATCGTCTTTTATGTTATTTAGTATTTCAGTTTCTTTATGTACCTCTCATGTAATTTACCCAAGGGCTCTCTCCCTATATAAGAGACCCGAGGGCTCTATGGAATAAATTATCTCAGTACTCTTTTACCCTAACATGGTATCTGAGCCCTAACCCTAATCTAGGGTTTCTCTCCACCGCCTCCCCCCTCCCCCCGCCGACTCTCTCCTACCGCCGCCGTCCCCAGGGCGCCGCCCAGGGCTCCGCCGCTGCCTCCAGGTTGCCGCCCAGCCCCCAGTGCGCCGCCGAGCAGTCCCGGGACCCCTCCTCGTCCCGCACGCGCGCCGCCGGAGCTCCCCCACCTTCCGCCCCGGCTCCCTCCAACCGCCTCCGGGGGCTGTCTACACCGTCCAGCCCTCTCCCAGCCCCCGACCAGTCCCTGTCCAGCCGCCATCTTCCTTGGTAGAGGCTTCCGGAGCCTCTACTTGTTGCCGGGTGCCGCTACTTCACTCGGTCTCGGATAGAAGATGGATTCAAGTGCATAACGTCTACATGTGCACTTGAATCCTTAAAGTCTTGGTAGACAACCTCTTCTAGTCTATCAATAGTCGTTCTTCTCCGCCATTATGTCCGAACAAAAAGCTCGATATGCCCGCCATAGGTGCGTTCAAAGGTTCTGCACCGATCGTCAAAATGGACGGGACAAACTACGAACTGTGGGCGATGCAGTTCCTCAGTCTCATGAAGTCGTGTGGTAAGAAGCATATTCTTACCGAGGATGAACCGCCGGAGAAGACAGGAGTCTATGCCTCATGGGAGGCTGATGATGCGTACGCCAAGGTTTGGCTCTCAGGTACGCTCACAACAGAGATAGCGAATGATGTCCTTCACCAGCCCACCGCTAAGGCGATGCGGGATATTTTGGCCATGACGTATTCTCAGGTCCGCAACGAGACGAAGATGCTCCAGTTGCAGCATGATATATTTACCACGAAGCAGAATGGGAGGCCTCTTCATTCGCTATACACGTCGCTTCGTGGGGATGTTCGAGAAGCTCTATAGCACCATTCCGCTCACAGCCACGCCGGAACAACAGAAGACGTTCCGCAATGCCACTATAGTTGGCGTTTTACTTTTTTTTGACACTCCAAAGAGGGGGAGACACCCGTAAGTGTTCGCCCCAATTTATTAAAGAGGAGAAAAGGAAAGTACTTACATATGGAGAAAAAGGGGGAAAGTAGGGGAAAATGATATCAATAATGAAACCATTCGCCCCGTAACCAAAAATTCGCTACCCAAGTGACCAGTCCGAACAAAGACGGTTCGCGTCAATACAAATGTTTTCTAAGTAAAATCTCTGCCCCGCAAACAGATAATTGTTCCTCGCCAGCCAAATACTCCAAATGCGCGCGAAGGGAACCAGTCTCACCGCCCTCGGACGATTTGCAGCGAGTGCAATGCTCTCCCAAAAAGATACCATCGACGAAAGATTCAGCCCCGCAACGTCCTCCCATAAGGGCCGCACACGGTCACAGTGGAGGAAGAGGTGATCGGCCGTCTCAACAGCCGAGTCGCATACCGCATCCAATGGGAATGTTTGGAAAGAGAGCTACCAGGCGGTCGCGAGTAGGAAGTCGTCCACGCCTAAGGATCCACAAGAATATGCCAACCCTTTCAGGAAGCTTGAGACCCCATATGATGTTGCAATGATCACGAAATGATGCCTCCGGATGCACAGCGATGGGGAGGAGAGCAGAATATGCCTTCTTCGAAGAAAAGGACCCATCGTTCCAGGAGAAGTGATCACGCCCCCACGATGGAGAAGGGGCGTCCCCGAGTAAGGACATCAATGCAGAGAAGTCAATCAGGCGCTGAGAAGATAGAGAATCCACCAGAATGGGGCACCAGGTGCCGTCGGACCAGCATGAGGCCACCGTTGCATCTTTGTCCCTGGCAAGCGCATATAGTCTTGGAAAAAGGTTCATGAAGATGCCTTTGCCAGACCAGTCCATGGTCCAAAAGCGGAAGGAGGAACCATCGCCGAGAGATGGTCGGAATAAGGACCGATTGCGGTTGAAAACTGTGAAGGCTTCGCGCCAAAAGATGGGAGAGTGAATATGTGATCTACCGTCAAAGACGGAGAGAAATGCATTACTCGCCGCACTGCGAAGGCATTGAACAAGAAGCCATCCTCCCGGCCTAAAAGCCGCGACGCCCATTTGAGAAGGAAAGCATCCCGCATGATCTCCAGCCGCCGCACACCCAGGCCCCCGTCCCGTTTAGGGCGCGTAATGTCCTCCCAAGCGACCAGATGAATCCCTCTATTTGCAGTACCATTCTTCCCCCAAAGGAATCCCCTCATACATTTGTCCAGGCGCAGTCTAATCCCCTTTGGCAATCCGCGCGATGATAGAAAATAAATAGGGATAGCGGAGAGGACGGATTTAATAAGCACCAATCGGCCACCCCGAGAGAGCAATGAAGAGCGCCAACCTGCCAGCCTTGTCTCGACCTTCTCCACCACCCGCTGATAGTCACGCAACCGCGGCCTGCCCACTGAGAGAGATAATCCCAGGTACTCTAGAGGAAGAGCCCGAGCGAGGCCCCCAAAATGGAGGAGCATTCCCCGACCTCCAGAGGCGAGAGAGCAAAGGGCACAAATTTGGATTTGTCCTCGTTGATGCGGAGCCCTGATAGTTCGCAGAATAAATGTACCGTAGTAGCCATTCCTGAATATTGCAGTCGGTCCCCCTCGATAAAACATAAGGTGTCGTCCGCATATTGGATCAGCGGGATATGGAGGTCACCCAAAGAGCATCCTCGAGTATACCCCGCGTCGTATACGCCTTGAATCATACGGGGCAGCACATCCACCGCCAAGACAAATAGAAGAGGGAAAGGGGGCATCCCTGGCGAACTCCCCTGCGCGGTTGAAATAAGTTCCCAGACGGTCGACCATTAAGAAATAAGGAGAAGGAAACCGTGGTAACACATCGACGGATCCATGAAATCCATAACGGAGGGAATCCCCGAGCCTTCAAAACCGACCATAAGAAGCGCCAATCCAAGGAGTCGTAAGCCTTTGCAAAATCAACTTTCCAGAGGACTCCCTTCGTTCCATTTCTGTGCCAACCATCAATGATGGCGGAAGCAAGGGCGTAGCAGTCAGATATTTGCCTCCCTTGAACAAAGGCCGCTTGGCAGGGAGAAATGAGAGAAGCAAGCAGGGGCGCTAGGCGACGGGCCAGAGCCTTCGCAATGATCAAGTAAATACCATTGGAGATGGCAATAGGGCGGAATTCCTCAATACGACGAGCACCCTGGGATTTCGGGATGAGAACCAAAGAGGCCCGATTAACCCTGTTGAAACCCCGTTTCCTTCACAGAACTCGAGTGCCACAGCCAAAACGTCGTTGGCGATAACGTCCCAAAAGTCCCTATAAAAGGAAATAGGGAACCCGTCTGGGCCTGGGGAAGCATCTGCGTTAAGGTCCCAAGCCGCGCTCTTAAGCTCTTCCCATTGATAGAGAGCGTGATAAATTATCAGCATCTGCGCCAGAGATGGAAGGGGCCCCGGGAGCCATCCATTGCCATGAAGAAGAGGGAGGCGATTGAAAAAGTTCTTGAAGTAGTTAACCAATGCCGCACCCATATCTCGCTCATTCTGAAATACAGCGTCCCCAATCTCAATGGTAGAGATACGATTAGATCGTTTACGCGCACTCGCGACCCGATGGAAAAAGGCAGTATTAGCATCCCCCTCCTTGAGCCAACGAAGACGCGAGCGTTGTCTCCATTCAATTGCTTTTTTCCTGTCATCCTCCGAAACGATCTGAGCCGCTACAGATCTCTCATATAATTCTTCCTGTGAAAGTTCCCTGACGCTTTCCAATCGATCCAATCCAATAATTATCGCCTCAGCCTCGCTGCGGACCGACCGCCGAGCCAGACGCGTGGAAAATTTGAAGGAAGCAAGAGCCCGCCGCAGAGAGGAGAGTTTGAGGGCAAAGCGATGAGCCGCATTACCCGGGAATGACGTTTGTGACCAGTGATTTCGCACTAGTTCCTTGAAATTAGGCTCCAGAAGCCAACTCTTCTCGTAACGAAAAATGCCGCGCGGACGGGATGACTCGCCCGAATCCCAAATAATGGGGCTATGATCCGAAAAAGACCGAGGACGAGACGAAACCGAGCATAGTGGGAATGCATCCATCCAGTGCGAATTAGCTAGAAACCGGTCAAGCCGCGATCGAGAGGAGCTATTGCGCCAAGTGTATATGATGTCCGTGGCTACCAAATCATCCAGGGCCAAGTCGTTGATGAAGTCCAGGAAATCGATAGAACCAGGATCCCTTCCCCCCGCCCGCGGGGGCGGTCGTTTGAAAGCATAGTAACATTAAAATCCCCTCCCAAAATCCATGGAATATCCCAAAAGCCGCAGCATCGGCCCTCAAGTCCTCCCATAAATCTCGACGGGCAAGGTGACATAGAGGCGCATAAATACAAGAGAAAGCCATAGATATGTTAGTGGCCGCATGCATAAGGATTACAGAGATAGAATGTCGTCCCATGCGAGAGCAGGATAATGAGAAGCTTGAAGATCTCCAAGCCACAATAGCACCACCAGAGGAGCCGGTCGCGTCCAAAGAACAAAATGCATCCACCGGCCCTGCTCCCACCGATCTCCAAATGGCGTCGTCTATTCCAGAGAGCTTTGATTCCTGTATGAGAGCGACATCACAATCCCAATCAACCAAACGCGATCCCAAAGCCCTGCGACGCAGAGGGTCACCCATTCCACGAACGTTCCAAGAGAGAAGCTTCATTAAATATTACAAAAATTAACCCAAAAAGTGGTCGGGGGAATGCCCAGTTTAAGCACGACGTCGGTCCAGTCGGCAGAGTCCAGCCGCTTCCGCCACCACCTCCCTAGATAGCAGAATCGGCGGCGAAGAAGTCCCTTCGAAGGAGAGGTCCAGGCGCCGAGCATATATAATGCCAAATCTATTCGGGGAGGCAGCCGACGCATTCCAAGAGTTCCACGAAGCTGCACTTCGGGCTGGAGAGAGCGGCATGGCGTTTGAAGAAGAATCCCCTTGATCTCCGTAAGACCTAGAAATCCCAACAGAAGTAGAAGGCTGCCCATAAAGTTGAGTGATATCGTGATTACCAAGATCGGGGGCGGCCATCGGGGAGCCCGACTCGCTTGCTAGCAGAATAGGCGGTGATGCTGAGGAAGAGGGACTCCAATCTTCATAGCACTGCGACCAATAGAAAGGCACCGCAGAAATAGGAATAGGGCAGGGAATATCTTCGCAGTAGATAATAGAGTCCCCAAACGTTGTCGGGTCATGCGCGGCCCACGATATGGCCCGAGTAGGATCCGATCCGAAAGGGGGAATCGGAAGCGCCACATCGAAACTCGGGGAGGAGCCGCATCTCTTCGGAATGGGAATGTCAGATAAATCCGCCCACAGCGGATCGTCCTCGAAAAGACCCCTGGGCACGTGAGAGGGCGTCCGTCCAAATGCGCACGAGAATCGAAGCCCAGGCGACGAAGTCGAAGGGTCGTCATGATTCAGCGACGCTTCGGGAACAGTCAAGGACGGTGCCACGTGGGCCATCGGAGTCGAACCGTCGTTGGACCTGGGGGCATCGATCCCGGCCTCGGAATGGACTGACGAAGCCACCGGCGGCGGAAAGAAGAACTCAAGCTTGAAGGACCATCTGCCCAGATCCAAAATCTCCGAAAAAGTCTTGCCAGACATGGAGCGTGAGAGGTTGGAGGAGCATTCGACCAAAATCCTTGTGCACGACCAGTCCGAACCTGGGGAGAGGCCATCGTCCAAGATAGCCAGAACTTGACCCCAACTGCGAATCACCTTGGAGAGGCAATGCGCCGAGCGAGAGAGGAATGGAACTCCGCGGACCTCCACAACGCATATCTCGGAGGATAGCGAAGCCCCATCAGCCACCCGGGGACGACGCCATTTGACCACCGACGAATCCGACCGAGAAATGAGGATTTCCCGTTGCTCCGGGGAAAGTCCTCGAACACAGCATCGGGTGTCGTCCAGAAAGAAGAAGTCCCCCGAGAATCCTTCGCCCAGGAGAAGAAGAGTTTCCGATTGGATCGCCGCGCGGTCGGAGCCCCGCCGATGCACCATGCCAATCGCCACGCCATGATTTGCAGCCAACTCCTTCGGACCGGGATTGACCGACGCCGCAGGAGCATAAAGCTCCCCCATCGGAGGCCCCTCCACAGAAGATGGGTGATCGCCCCTCCGATGTGGGCCCTGACGACTCCAAGCCTCTGTCAACTTGTCATGGACTAACTTCGCTGGAAGGGAAGGATTGCCAGTATCATCAGAGCCATGGTGCGACGCGGAGGGAGTGTTCTTCCCTTTTGCTGAAGCAGCACCACTGGTCGCTGAAACCACCTGAGCAAAGGAGCGAGAGTCCCGAAAGGCCGAGGGAGCTTTCACACGGGGAGGGTCATCTACTCGAGTTGAGCGCTTCGTCCGGCTGAGATCCACGAGCGCTTCCCTACATGAGAACGAACGGTGCCCGACACGACCGCACCGGAAGCATCGAGGAGGCGCCATGCATGCAGACGCCAACACGCCCCGCACAACGAAAGCATCGCCTGCCGGGCTTAGTGCGGGATATCCTTACCCAGCCATCCTTGTTATCTTCGTCTTTGATAGCGATACTCGAGGGCAAGACCGGTTGACGAGTGACACATACCTGGTCGCTTTGCCGAGGGCCGAAGCGCTTCGGTACCCAAACGCGCTTCAGAGAATGCGAGCGCCATCCGCCCGCTGCAGATCCCGCTCCTTCCATCCTCTTGATTCCGATGATTCTGTCATCTTTTCTAAAATCAGTTGGCGTTTTACTTGCTGCCTTAGACCCGAAGTACGAGGCCGCACGCTCTCAGATCCTAGCAGATGCCACTATCCCGCCGATGGAAGAGGTATACAGGAGGCTCAGTCGTGTACCTGTTCCATCTACTACAGCGGACTGCACCTCCGTCTGCAATGGCAGTGTCCAGGGGACGTGGTGGTTCGTCCTCGTTTCATGGCAGAGGAAGTGGTGGACGTGGTCGTGGAGGTCGCATACGTTCCACGTGTTCATTCTGCCCGCGTACTGGTCATTCGGAGGATACTTGCTATTCCAAGCACGGCTTCCCTCCTTCTGCACGTGTCGCGGATCATGTTCAGGGTCCTTCAGCTCCTGCTACAGACCACAGGTTCGAAGAGTTGGTGGCACGACTTCGTGATATCATGCTACAATTGTCTCCAGATGGTACTGAAGTTTCTGATGTTGCAGCTTCGACGTCAGTAGTACATCCGCCTCTGCCAGTGCCTCAGGTAGTCCTTCAGTCTCACCTCATTGTCATGATCTCACAGGATGGATTGTCGACTCTGGAGCTACCCATCATCTATGCCGTGAGAAAGATATTTTGCAGTCCTACAGGGCTGTACAGCCTGGTCGCTCTGTACTCATAGTTGATGGCACTCATTCTCCCATCATCGGTCAGGGGGAGACGGCTTTGCTACCCCTCTATGCACTTACAGAATGTCCTACATGCACCAGAATTCTCTATGAACCTCTTATCCATTAGTCAGATTACACGTGATTTGCACTGTCGTGCCATTTTTGATCCATCGTCTGTTATTTTTCAGGACATACTGACGGGCAGGGTGATTGGCTGTGGTTCTGAGCACAATGGCCTCTATCGTCTAGTCCGTAACTCCTATGCTGGCGTCTCTCTGCATTCCCAAGGCGCCGTATCTCCGTACACCTGGCATCTTCGGTTTGGTCATCTGCCTCTACAGAAGATGTGTCACCTACTGCCTCAGATCTCTCCGAGTTCCTCCTTTCGTTGTGAAGCATGTCAGTTAGGGAAGCACCATCGATCTAGCTTCCCAGGTCGTCAGAGTCGGAGCAGTCGCTCCCCGTTTGAATTACTTCATGTAGACATTTGGGGTCCAAGTCGTGTCCCAGATCATCAGGGGCACATGTTCTATTTAGTAGTGGTTGATAATTTCTTTAGAGTGTCCTGGACTTTTTTTCTTAAAAATAAATCTGAAGCAGGAAGTGTTATCCAAAATCTTATTAGTGAAATCCAGAATGTTTTCTCTTCTACTGTTAAGTATGTGCGAACTGATAATGCACTGGAGTTCTGCACTCGCTATCTTGCTACCTTCCTTTCTTCAAAAGGCATTGTTCATCAAACCACATGTGCTTACACCTCACAACAAAATGGGGTTGCAGAACGAAAGCATCGACATTTTCTTGATATTGCTCGCACATTACTCATTCAATGTTGTGCTCCATTATCTTTTTGGGGAGATGCTATACTTACAGCATGTTATCTAGTCAACCGAATGCCTACAACTGTTCTTGGGGAAAAGTCCCCAATCTCTGTTCTTTTTCCAGACAGAGATTTGTTTGCACTTACACCTCGGGTCTTCGGCACTGTTGCGTTGTCCACCGATTATCTCCAGGACTTGATAAGCTTTCTCCTAGGGCTATCAAGTGTGTTTTTGTGGGTTACTCCAGGACACAGAAAGGATACCGTTGCTATGATCCTGTCCATGACAAGTACTATGTGAGTGCAGATGTTACCTTTTTCGAACCTGTCATGTATTTCTCACCTGCGGGTGACAGCTTGGCCTCCTCCACTTCTCCAGATTCCAATGTCTTTGTTCCACCACCGCCAAGCCTGGGTCAATCCTCTACTCCACCAACACCGCACACCACCACCACCTCCTCCAGTTGTCCCTTTCACTAAGTTCATACGAGGCAGACAGGCCCTGCTCAAGCTACAAGTCAACCATCCAACACGCCTCAGGTTTGTTCTGAAATTAACACTAACGATGGCTTAGATACGCACCTGTGCAGGAACCTTTACTATAGGAGGAAGGAGCAACCGGTCAGCACGGTCTTGGATGATTTAGACCGGCCCATTGCTCATAGGAAGCAGCGCAGACAGTGTGCCACATATCCCCTTGCCTCTCAAGTCTCTTTCATCGACTCACTGGGGATTTCCAGAAGTTTGCAGCTGCTGTATCGTCAGTTGAGATTCCACGAACCTATCAGGATGCCATGAAGATTGACTGCTGGCGTCTTGCAATGGAAGAGGAAATGCGCGCTTTGCAATCTAGGGGAACTTGGTCTCTTGTCCCCATTCCTCCAGGTGCCTCAGTAGTAAGTTGCAAGTGGGTTTTTACAGTGAAATATCATGCGGATGGCCGTCTAGACAGATACAAGGCCAGGCTCGTTGCACGGGGATTTACCCAGACATATGGTGTAGATTATTTAGATACCTTCTCACCGGTGGCGAGACACTCTACCCTTCGTATTCTTCTATCGGTTGCAGTGGTACGTGACTGAAGCATATTCCAGCTTGATGTTAAGAATGCTTTCTTGTATGGTGATCTACAGGAGGAAGTCTACATGCAGCAGCCACCCGGGTTTGCTGCTGAGGGGGAGACTCAGAAGGTGTGCAGACTTCATAAGGCTATCTATGGCCTCAAACAGAGTCCTCGAGCATGGTTCCAGAAGCTCTCCCAGCTTATTGAACGACAGGGGTTCAGAAGATCAAATGCGGACCACTCACTGTTCGTCCGGAAGACCCCTAGAGGTACCATTGTTGTTATGGTATATGTTGATGACATATTGGTTACTGGAGATGATGCACAGGGGGTTGAGGTAACCAAGTCTATGTTGGGCAGCCAGTTCATTACAAAGGATCTAGGCACAATACGATACTTTCTGGGGATAGAATTTGCAAGAAATGCACAAGGAATGGTGATGACTCAAAGAAAATATGTCACAGATTTGCTAGTTGAAACAGGAATGACTGGATGCAGACCTTCAAGTACACCTATGGACCCGAGTATGAAGCTGTACGATGATGATACCGAGGAGGTGGACAAGAGAAGGTACAGAGAAATGGTGGGGAAGCTCTTATACATCACCATTACTCGACCGGATATTGCCCTTGCAGTAAACCGGGTGAGTCAATTCGTGGAGCAGCCGAGGCAAGTACATATGGATGCCTTGTACATGATATTGAGATATCTGAAGTCTTCCCCAAGCACAGGGTTGCTATTCAAGAAAGGTACAGATCTGTCTATTTCAGCCTGTGCAGATGCAGATTATGCAGGATGTCCAAGGGATCGTAAGTCTACTTCTGGATTTGCTATCTTCATAGGAAGCTCTTTAGTCTCTTGGAAAAGCAAGAAGCAGACTGTTGTGGCGAGATCCAGTGCCGAATCCGAGTACAGAGCCATGGCACAGGCAAGCACAGAAATGATGTGGGTTAAAGTAGTCTTAGAAGATCTGAATGTTGATGTTCCCTTGCCTATGAACCTTCAATGTGATAATCAGGCATCATTATTTATTGCCAACAATCCAGCCTTCCATGAGAGAACCAAACACATAGAGGTGGATTGTCATTACACTAGGGACATGATTCAGAAGGGCTTCATTTCCACGTCTCACGTCAGTTCAGAGGACCAGACAGCGGAAATATTCACTAAGCCATTGCTCAGAGGACCTTTCCAGAGATGTTCTTCCAAGCTGAGCATGATAGATATCTATGCTCCATCTTGAGGGGGGGTGTAGAGATAGTTGATCGTCTTTTATGTTATTTAGTATTTCAGTTTCTTTATGTACCTCTCATGTAATTTACCCAAGGGCTCTCTCCCTATATAAGAGACCTGAGGGCTCTATGGAATAAATTATCTCAGTACTCTTTTACCCTAACAAATACAAAGAAAGGAAGTAGATGAGGCTTTAAAAGTTAGGAGACCTGGAAAGGTGTAGGATCGGATGACATCCCTGTAGAAGTATGGAGAGTTTTAGGTGAGCGCGGTTTGATTTAGCTTACGAATCTATTCAATGTTATTTGGCGAAACAAGGAAATGCATGAAAATTGGAGGAGTATCGTGGTGCCTTTTATAAGAATAAAGGAGACATTCAGAATTATTCAATTTACAAAAAGTATCAAGCTGATGAGTTACATTATGAAAATTTAGGAACGTGTGATCGAAAGAAGGTTGAGGCAAGTTTCTAACGTAAAAGAAAATCGATTCAGATTCATGTTAGGTCGCTCAATTATTGAAGCTATCCTTTTGTTGAGGAGTACAATGGAGATTTATAGAGCTAAAAGGAAGAACTTCTATATGTTCTTTATTGATTTGGAGTATGCTTATGATTCTATTTCACGAGAGTTATTGTGGCGAGTTTTGAAGAAGAAACAAGTACTTATCCTATACACTAACCTCATAAAGGACATGTATGATAGAGCTTTATCTTGTGTAAGGATTCCGTATGGGAAGACTGACTATTTTAACATCAACATTGGTTTGCATCAAGGTTCAACTTTGAGTCCATTTCCTTTTACATTGATTATGACCGAGTTGACAAGTCACATTCAGGATGAGTTACCTCCATATGATCTTTTTTGATTTAGAGAAGGCTTATGATTCCATTTCACGAGAGATATAGTGGAGAGTTTTGAAGGAGAGGTAAGTACCTATCCTATACATTAACCTCATAAAGGACATGCATGATAGGACTTTATCTTGTGTAAGGATCCCATATGGGAAGACTAATTATTTTGACATCAACATTGGTTTACATCAAGGTTCAAGTTTGAGTCCATTTCTTTTTATTTTGATTATGTATGAGTTGAGAAGTCACATTCAGGATGAGTTACCTTAGTGTGTGTTATTTGTTGATGATATTGTATTGATTGACGAGACTAAAGATGGAGCAAATGAGAAGTTTGAGGTCTGGAGATATGCATTGGCGACTAAAAGATTTCGTATAAGTAGATGTAAGACGGAATATATGGGGTGCACCTTTGATGAAAGCAACGGTGAGGGAATCGAGGTGAAGATTGGTAATGATAACATTCAGAAGAGAGATTCTTTTAGACATTTGGATCTATTTTGCAACATGATGAGAAATTGATGGAGATGTTACTAACAAAAAAATGCAGGCTGGCTAAAGTGAAGAGGAACCTCTACTGTTCTCTGTGATTAGAAAATCTTTTAAAAATTAAAGGAAAGTTTTACAAAACAGCCGTGAGACCTTCTATGCGATATGGATCCGAGTGTTGACATGTGAACCATAGACATGTGCGGTGAATGGTTGTAACAGAAATGAAAATGCTATGGAGGATGTGTGGACACATGCACATAAAGATCGGATTTGGAATGATACAATTAAAAAGAAAGTTGGTGTAACTCCGATCGAGGGTAAGATGCGAGAAAGCCGCTTGGTCATTTGCAAAGAAGATCAACTGATGCACCAATTAAAAGATGCGAGTGTTGAGATGTTGAGCCGGCTAAAGGAGGACAAGGATGGCCCAAGAAGTTTTGGAAAGAGATTATGCGAAGGGATCTTAGTTTTTTGAATGTAAGCCAGGGATTGACCCAAGATAGATCTGAATGGAGGTGAAGAATCCATGTAGTCGACCTTACTTAATTGTGGGAAGAGGCTTTGTTGTTGTTGCAAAATTTTAAGATTTTGTGGATTTATGAAAATTTTAAATACGAGAAATGATAAAAAAATGGGGTGTGTGCATTCATTCAGATTAGTTACCACGTAATACATATGTGGTATGCGGGGAAATATGTGGTTTATGTTGTTTTTTATTTAAAATAAACAATAATGCAATTTATGGCTTTCATTTTTTTGAGTAAAGAGAATTTTCATGATTCACAAATCACACAACAACAACAAAGCCTTTTCCCACAATTAAGTAGGGTCGGCTACATGGATTCTTCGCCTCCATTCAGATCTATCTTGGGTCAATCTCGGACTTATATCCAAAAAACTAAGATCCCTTCGTATAGTCTCTTTCCAACACTTCTTGGGCCGTCCTCGCCCTCTCTAAGCCGGCTCAACATCCCACCACTCGCATCTCCTAACCGGTGCATCAGTTGACCTTCTTTGCAAATGACCAAACCATCTTAAGCGGTTTTCTCGCATCTTATCCTCGATCGGAGCTACACCAACTTTCTTTCTGATTGCATCATTCTGAATCCGATCTTTACGTGTATGTCCACACATCCATCTTAGCATTTTCATTTCTGCTACAGCCATTCTCTGCACATGTCTATGGTTCACAGGCCAACATTCAGAACCATAAAGCATAGCAGGTCTCACGGCTGCTTTGTAAAACTTTTCTTTAATCTTTAAAGGAATTTTCTTATCACAGAGAACAACGGAGGCTCCTCTCCACTTTAGCCAGCCTGCATTTATTCTATTAGTAACATCTCCATCAATTTCCCCATCATGTTGCAAAATAGATCCCAGATATCTAAAAGAATCTCTCTTCTGAATGTTATCGTCACCAATCTTCACCTCGATTCCTTCACCATTGCTTCCATCAAAGGTACATTCCATATATTCTGTCTTAGCCCTACTTATACGAAAACCTTTAGTCTCCAATTCATGTCTCCAAACCTCAAGCTTCTCATTTACTCCATCTCTAGTCTCGTCAATCAACACAATATCATCAGCAAATAACATACACCAAGGTAACTCATCCTGAATGTGACTTGTCAACTCATCCATAATCAAAGTAAAAAGAAATGGACTCAAAGCTGAACCTTGATGTAAACCAATGTTGATATCAAAATAGTTGGTCTTCCCCGTCGGAGTCCTTACACAAGATAAAGCCCTATCATACATATCCTTTATGAGATTAATGTATAGGACAGGTACTTGTCTCTTCTCCAAAACTCTCCACAGTATCTCTCGTGGGACGGTTCATGATTCACAAATAGATGTTAAAAATAAGCTTGTGCTTTTAACATTGAATATATGTAAGTATTCTCCTTAGTGCAAGTTATTTAAGCTACTAATTAAAATAAATATTAAAGTATAAGTTATATATCAACTATATCTAAAAATTAGAGTGAATATGTGGCTTATGCAATATAAACCGCATAATGCACTATATAGATATAGATAATACAGTCCAGATAACCTTTCGCATTGGCATATACAACCATGTATGCATTTTATACGAAAACATTTATGAACACTGAATGTGAGGCTATCTTGAAATGCCTAAACCATTCACCCTTGTGCTCGAGCAATGCTATGTTCTCATTGAATTGATTACACCTAATATTCATGGATGACATATGATGGGTAGGTGGGTTGGCAGGAAGGAAGCATGTGAAATATGGATATGAAAATAAAGATAGAGTGAAAATAAGATATATACTAAAATAGTGATGAAAATCAATAAAAAACAGTGGACATTTACAAACGATGTGTTTTTTCTTCAAATTATGGAGGGACTCGATTATCCCATAGGTGTGTCACACAAGTTGGAATCCATATGGATGCATGTAATGCGTCAGGTTGGTGAATTAACGAGGAAAAATCTTTCTATGATGTAAATCACCAGGTTTGTGGATTCATGTAATGCATTAGAGTAGATCAATGGTTATGAGATGGTTTGGTGAATTCATGAATGCGGAAAGAAAAAAGAGAATTGTTTATTCATCATAGCTCTAGAGCTCTCTTATATAGGAGAAAAGTCTATGGGGAAATTACATAAAGTGGACAAAAGAAATATGAAATATAAAATAAAGATTGAGATATACAAACATCTCAACATTCCCCCTCAAGCTGGAGTATATATGTCTATTGTTGAGAGAATTCCGTCTCTTTGTCTTTCTTTATATTTCTTGTTTTCCAGTCTTCTTTATGTAATTTCTCCCTTGAGTCTTTCTCCTTTATAAAAGGGATCTAGGGCTACGCGGAATACAATTTCTACATGGTATTTGAGTTACGGTCCTAGCCCGAAGCCTGTGCCCTAGAACCCTGCCCCCCCTAAAATCCTAGCACGCAACTGTGTACCCATGCAGCCGCCGTCGCCCCTCGCCGCGTCGCCCACCGTCTGACACCCAACGCACCCACACGCGCAGGCTGGTCCTCCATTGTTGTGGGCCAGGCTCTACCGTGCCTCATCGTGTCGTGTGGTTCGCATCGCCGCTTCTCGCCACGTCGTGTGGCTAGCCATCACCGACTAGCTGTGTCTCTAGTTCTTGGATTTCTAGGATGTGACGAGATTATCTTAAACACCCTACTTGCCCAAAGGCGTCTCCAAAGAATGGCAGAGGTTGTGGTATGAGTCTACACCCGCAACCATCTTCCTATATGTCAGTGTAGGCGCAGGTCCTTCTTGTTGCTAACCTAGTCTTGGAGATAGTTGTCATCATGTTCGATAACAAAGCAAATGTTTCATCCATGGGTGCCTTCAAAGGTCCAACACTCACTGTCAAGATGGGTGGAACAAACTATGAGTTGTGGGCCATACACATAGGGAGAAACTGATCTAGTGTAAAGAGCTGAGGCACAAGCATATGAGGACTGGATCAGTCTATAGAGACCTCTTTGCTCATGACTAGATTCAATCACCTTACCCGTAAGGATGTCGTGAAACAGAAGAGACCATGGGTCAAATCTGGAACAACAATGTAAATCCTTGGTGATTTGACTAATGGAAAATAAATTCATAGAAAAATCAAGAGCATAAAGAGTATTTTGAAGGCACATTGTTGAAGCTAACTGCACCTCCCCTGACCTGTGATAGGAGAATGTATCCCATCTGCTATAACTACCGATTTACCTGGTAAGTCAGTTTGTATGTATTAAACTGTTCTTTGTCACCACAGAGATGATGTGAAGCTCTTGAGTCCATAATGCATTCAGACTAATATGCCCTGTAACAACTAGTAAAGGCATATGGAGTACTTGATGTAGATGCAGATGTTAAGGCTGCTACCTCAGAGGATCCAATTGGAGGAGTGGATGGCCCCGATACATGCGTAATCTCTCTCAGTCGTGCTACGAGCTCATAAAGTTTCTGATCAAATGCACGAGGTAGAGTACCAACTTGTTGACTCTACTCTTGAAGTAGGGAAGCCATGTTTAGAGTAGCATGTGTCCTTTGTATGTCCTGATCGGTGACAATAGGTGCAAGGCTGACAGGGTCGACTACCCCCTCCTCGGCTACAGGTACCATGGCCATGATACGGTGTAGAGCTTCCTCTACCATGCGATGCAACCATAGTCGAGGAGGTCTGAGACTGTTGAGTAACTCTACCAGACGTTATAGAGAATCGACTTAATCTGTGATATGCCTCCTCCATTGGAGGGATAGTGGCATCAGTAAGAGTCTGTGAGCGAGGAGCATCATATTCGTGATCAAGTGTTTCAAGAAACACTCCGGTTATCACCGAGTCTTTGTAGGCCTTGAGCTAATTTGGTGACACAGTCAAAAGATGAAACCATGAAGCTTCTTAAACATACCCCTAAGAGAAGTGTAAGTGGTATAGAGTGGACGATCATTATGCTTAGATGTGAAGATATCATGCTGAAGTTGTAGTATCTTCGACTCATTCTTCGTCGGAGAGTATGTAGCGACGAGAAAATTACACATCGCCTTTGTTGTGACTGACTCAGAATGTCACTGGTCATCTCCATTGAAACTGTACCAGGCAACCATACACGCGTATATGCATCATCTGCCTCCCACAAGGTGTGAACCCCAGTCTTGTCTTTTGGCTCATCTTGTGTGTGGACATGCTTCTTGCCATTACACTGCATTAGGCTCATGAACTGGATAGCCCATAGTTCATAATTCGTTCCATCTATTTTGACAATAGGTGTTGGACCTTTGAAGACACCCAGAGATGAGACGTCAGCTATAAAGTCGACTCTATTGTCTGACATGATGACAACAGTAACCAAGATTGGGACTGAAGACAGAATGACAGCGTCTACACATACATACAAGAAGATGGTTGTGGGTGTAGACTCATACCGCAACCTCTTCCATTCGTTGGAAGCCTCTTTGGGTTGCTAGAGTGTTTTAGATAATCAATTCACACCCGAGAAACCCCAAAATCAGACCGATCAAATATCAAATCGTCTTTCTGAAATGATTTCTAGACCTCAAGGCTATGGCAGAGATGGTGGAGAGCAACTAGGTTGCTGGTGGTTGCCCTAGATGCACTAGGCTGGCCGACGTTGGCTACCTGCTTTTGCTGTTGTTGTTTATGGTGGCTGCAGTGGCCAGTGGCATTGTGTTGCACACAAGGCTAGACAGTGGCGATGCTTGGTGCGTTAGGGTTTTGGTGGGGTGGGGCAACTAGGGTCCATGTTCCAGGCTAGGACTATCGCTCTGATACCATGTGAAAAGGAAAAAGAGTATTGTTTATTTTTCGAAGCCTTGGAACTCTCTTATATAGGAGAAAAACTATATGGGGGAAATTACATAAGTGGACAAAAGAAATATGAAATACAAAATAAAGACGGATAGATACAAATATCTCAACAATGAAGTAGTATGTCGGAAGTGTGAATCTAAGGTGATGGCGAGGTTGGTTTGTCTTTTGAAAACTTCTCATTCGTCCAAAGGAGGGGCTCCCCCTACACTATAAGTGCACGTGAATAAAAACCTTACAACATCAATTAATAAATACGCAATTCAATATGAGGTAGATGCACTGAAATAATGGCTTGAAGAACTGTTGTGCCAAGCGTTTTCTTTCCTCAAAGAAATTGGAGTTGAAAGCATGTAGATACTTTCTTTAGCACTAAAAGGATGAGTATATAGTGCAGAATTTTAAGTAAGTTGAGTGAGTGAAACAAGAAGTCCGTAGGGCCTTTTTTCTAGTCATTAAGGGCCATCTCTTACCTTTCACGAAAAGACTCTTCATATTAAACAACTGGCAACTTCCACCAGAAAGGTAGTCGGCTGGAATAGAAATCAGTTCATTGAAAATCACATCAGTGAGCTGGAAATTAGACAATAGCAAATAGTTATTTCCCGAATAGTATATTTAGTTGACCGAGCAAATCTTTGAGTTGGTTGAACTTTAAATTAGTTTGTTGATCAGAATGATCAGACGAGTTGGCCTGTTGATCTCTATAGTAGCTGATGACCGTTTATCATGAAGTAGCTGACCGATAAAAAGTGGGCTGATAAAAAAGCAGTTGACTGGAAATTCAGTTAGTTGACTAAAAAGTTCTGAGAACTGCGTCCAAATTGGGTTCTAAATGAGGGTGGTAGTGAGAAATCTTAGAGGTCTCGGATTCCAGGGGAAGTGGTGTTTTGTGGCTTCATTTTTTTTGGGGCGGTTGCAACAGCGGGGACCATGTAGGGCGGTTCAGGGTTGTGTCAAAATGGTGGGTGTGTGACTATGTTCGTGTTAAGGGACCATGTAAAAAGTGTCATTTGTTGTGCCAATACTCCCCTTGAGTCTTGGGTTCTGTAATGTTTTTCCGTTTTCCCTAATTTAATAAATTTTAGCTGCACATGCATGTGTTTCCCCTTTCTCTTGCTTCCAAGAAAACTTGATTTGAGTTGGAGTTGTATGCCATGCGTATGCATGAGATCTTACAATGCAAATCTTTTATAAAATAAATTGCAAGAATGCTCAGAACCCTTAGTCTTCAGTTTCTTTTGGTATTTTTTATACTTTCCTTTCTTTGTTCATCAAATTCCATGTCGATGTAGCTCTTGCAGTTACATCACCTCAATTGCAACTTGATCTTTATCATCTCGTCTTTTGTCACCATCAATTGCAACTTGATCTTTATCATCTCGTCTTTTATCACCACGTTCTTTGCTAGATAAAACACAAGCTAAAAGCAAAGTCTTTTTGTCATCATTTAAAGTATGCATGTATAAGTGCATGATGCAACATCTCAGGCCTACCTTGCCTCAATATATTAGTGGGAATTACGATGATGTTTTTTTATGATTGAGCTCTTCAAAGGGAATTTGTATTGAGTTATGCATGAATTATTTGGCAATATAGGCAATTGCTCTTGTTTGCAACTTTTCAACTCCATGTGGATCTTTATGTCCAGTGCTCAATCACTGGGAAGTAGAAGTGCTTTTCCATGAATTTGGGCATGCCCTTCATTCTCTACTTTCGAGAACGGTATGATGTTGTTTCATGTTATATATTTTCATTTTGAGATCATAGTTTGAACATGCTGTTGTCTGATGTATGGGCATCTGGATGCAGGATTATCAACATTTTTCAGGTACCAGGGTGGCTCTAGATGTAGCAGAAACACCTTCTAACCTTTTTGAGTGAGTTTCTGTTTTTATTTTTGTTATTATATTTGATAGAATGATCATGTCTAAAAAGATTAAAATATTTATATATTATGATTGTAATTTCTCTTCCCTACTCCGGTATATGCTTTACTCCTTGCTTTCATTTGTGTGACAACTTGTTTATAACTAACAGAAAGATGGAAGTGTATATGCTTTCAAATGATGACCACTACATATTAGTGGTTATCCTTATTAATTTATTCAATCATTCGTAATCTACAATAACCCTTCTACGTGTCCGAGTAGCTGGAGATGGTTTGTAACATGCTGTTAACATAAGGCCTAGCTGTTCTTAACTGTTGGAGTATTTGGTTATGTGTCACTTATGTGGGAGATGGGTAAATAGATCTCTCCAAGATCCATTTACCACATCCATGAGTTTAGTCCCACATCTACCAATTGTGGGATGTGGAGACTCAGTGAGGGCTATATAAGAAGCCCATCATCCCTTGTATCTAGTGAGAAAAGCAATAGACTATCAGCCCTTTGAGGGGTCCTCCCGTGGTTTCATCATGGTCCTTAGGGAGTGGGGTTCCATGCTAAATCCTTGTTCTTCATGTTTTATCTTTCTTTCTTTGATATTCGCTTCTGCATTCCTATTTTCTAACATGGTATCAGAGCGGATTCGATACTCGAGAATTTTTTTAAGTTTATTTTTATTCGAGATTCGGTTCTTAAAGATGATTATTGCTTTGTTCAAATTCTGCCCAAGTTCTAGGGTTTCGATTGAAACCCTAATTTTTGGAAGATGTCAAACGACATCTCCTGCAGGCAGCATGCGGCATGAGCCTCCAGTCGCGAGCCCTAATCGCAGGACTCCGCCTCCATGTCGCACCTTCAACAGTGCTCCATGCACATCTCCAGTCCTAGGCGATGCCTCGGTGATTAGGTTATGCCTCCAGGCATGCAAACTACATGCATCCCCTCGTTACCAGCCGGCGATACTCGCAGCAACAAAACGATAGAAAAAAGGGGAGGGCGACGAGGGCCCCGATCTCGGTCTTTGTATATCGAAGCTAGGTTTGATTCCTCCTTTTGTCAGTGCTCCCGCTACCACCGTGATCCCAGGCGAGAGACCAAGGCTCGCGTTGCCCACCCTCTTTTCGCTGCTCCAGGCGACACAATGAAGCAGCCTCCAGTCTCTCATCCATCAGCAGGCGACGATGACCCGCTCCATTCCTCCAAGAGGCGATCGCTCCTTTTAGGGGCGACGGCACTCGCGTGCTCTAGCAACGACGCAGAAGAAATCCCATCTGGCTCCTGTGGTCCAGCGGCGGCGGCCATTTCTCCTTGCAGAGATCTCCACAGTGTTGCAGAAGACGGTATTCGGTATTCAGTCGGAGGGGTCACTGAATAGAGAATAATCGGTATTCGGGCGACTATTCGGAATTATTCGGTTTTGTATTTTTTAATATAAAAATTATTTATAATACATATATTCTTATATTTTTATACATATATGGTCATTATTTAACATGAATCCAAGATAAAAGTATCAATCAATATAATAGACATATAGAATTTGACATTTGTGGAGATACCATGGTAAAATGTAACCCATAAATATTGAAAATTGAAAATAAAAAATTAAAAATATGAAGAGTCAAACTCCAGTCGGCCTCATAGTCGGGCCAGTCGGCCGGATAGTCGCCGACTATTCGGTCGGGCCGACTATTGCCCGACTGGAGGTTTGTTCAGTCGGGTACCCCACCGCACCTCATAGTCGGACCGACTATTCGGGATAGTCGGCCGACTATTGCAACACTGGACCTCCGTGCAAGGCCTTCAGGCAACAGGTGACAGGCGACAGCCCTCCCTCCTCGTGAGCGACAACGATGCATCTGCTCCCTCTTTGGTCGTGCACACCAATGTCCCTCATCCCATAGCCGACTCCTCCCCCTTGTGGTGTGTTCATATCTGCAAGAGATAGCAGAGCCTCATCTCCAACTGCAGTGGAGAGCCCCCATCCAAAGCTTCCAGCGGTGGTTGATCCGAACGGCGAGCCCCCATCAGGGGCGGTTCTTTTTTTAGAAATGGGTTTCCAAAACCCTAAATAGGGTTGGCTTTTTTGGCCACAAGATATTTTAGGAAAAAAAGGACGACAAGAGTTGTATGTGTGGGCCTATATAGGTCGAGAATGTTAAAAAAAGTAGAGAGGTTTTTAAAATTGAAACGACTTTAAAAAAGGGGGAGAGTGGGAGCCGTGAGGTTTTGGGCCCTTTAGGCAGTGATTAAAAAAACAAAAGGAGGCGCGTACAAAAGAAAACCGTACACAAGTAAAAAATACAAAAAGAACGAAAAGCTATAGAAAAATGAAACGACTTTAAAAAATGTTTCCAAAAATTGCAAGAAAAGTCAAAAAAATGTGATTGGCTTATTAGGTTTTTGTTCTCCATTTTTGTTGTCTTCTCCCAGCTTGGTTGATGTCCTCATTCCAACCAGTATGGGAGAAAGGGGGAGTATTGTGTAGAGTCATAGGTTTGTTCCGCTTTTTGCAACCTTAGATTTCAGAGTCGTCGTCCAGATACTTTCTGAGTCTTCAGTTTTAGACACGCACATGCATGCAGTCTTTACATATGTGCACATGTTTGGCATCATTGTTTATGGTCCCTATCATTCTTGTTTTGTCAGCCAGGATTTTCATGTGATCGTAGGGACTCCAGAGTAGAGATCCCATTCCCTATGCCATGTGGGCTAGTGTTTTTATGTAGTTCTTTGAGACTCCAGAGTAGAGTAACATGCTTTAAGCCAGATGGGAGAGACCCATTTCTCTGACGAGGAGACTTCTCAGACTCCATTCTCCAGCGACCATGGACTCCAACGAGGATTGCACTTCACGACCTTTAGTTTAGTCTTTTCGAAGATGAAGCAGTTGTCCACATGTTGTGGTGGGCTAGAGTACTCCGACGAGGAGACTTATTTTAGTTGTAGTGACTCTAACAGACGTAATACATGGCACATGCTCTCTTATGAGGTCCTCCTCACCTACACGGCATGAGAAGCAATGTCCTCGACAGCAACCGACAGTTGGGCGCATTGAGGTGAAATTGTTTTTAGTGTCATGTAACGTGAGTGGAGATTTCTTTCTGTTTGTCCAAGTTGAGCATTGCATGCTCTTGCTTGAGGGGGGGGGGTGTTGGAGTATTTGGTTATTCGTCATTTATGTGGGAGATGGGTAAACATATCTCTCCAAGATCCATTTACCACATCCGTGAGTTTAGTCTCACAACTACCAGTTGTGGATGTGGAGACTCAATGAGGGCTATATAAGAAGCCCATCACCCATTGTATCCAGTGAGAAAAGTAATAGAGTAGCATCCCTTTGAGGCGTTCTCCCGTGGTTCATCCTGCTCCTTAGGGAGTAGGGTTCCACGTTAAATCCTTGTTTTTCATGTTTTATCTTTCTTTCTCTGATATTCACTTATGCATTCCTATTTCTAACATTAACACTATCTCATTTCTCTGTAGCCAAGTAATCCAGACTTAGAGCACTGCAAAAGGCCTATGTGCTTTTCTTGTCATGTAGGCAACCCCAATATTCTCTCTTCTTCCTTTTTTAAACGATACACCGAGAGCAGCTAGGTCAGGTTCGGTCAATCAAATTCAAGTTTTGTTTAACCTCCTATGGGATGGTGCATCCAAAAAAAATGGTCTTTGATATCTCCCTAGCCAGAGTTGCAAAAAGGTCAGTGGGTGTGAGCTAAGGAGGCCCAACGTTGTTATAAACATTGGTGACAATTTAAATTTTTCTAAGAAGGCAGTTGAGATCTTGACCTCAATTGTTGCTTTGACCTTTCATATACTCGTGGAACCTCAGACGGAGAAAGGATATAAGATAGTGGGTCTAGAATGGACCATCCTATAAGTAGAATCATATCCAATTCCTACCTCAGATATCCCCTGTGGTTTGAGATCCTGCCCATGGCAAGACACGATAAATACTTAGAATATTTAGCATCACAAAAATTGGAGTGAAATATTTTTTTGAGATTTTTACACCCATAACCCTGAGTAATTTCGCAATAACATTCATAACCCTGAATAATCGTGAATTACGATCAAGACCCTAAATAAGTGTGTTGTTTTACACCTATAATCTTTCGTTACTTTATTTTGTTAACTTAACCAGATGATTGACTTAATCTAACCAATCAACTATCGAACGATTGAAATTTAATCCCAATAAAAAATTAAGTATCCCGTCTCTTTCTCTCCAGCCAACCCCTGCATCCATCGTGACTCTAAATTTTGGTCGACGAGCTTGCATGCGGTTGGAAGGGAGATAGTTGAGGGCAGTGGCATGAGTGGGGATGCTGCATGCAGAACGATGGTGGCAGGCTGCGACAACTCGGCAATGGTGGAGGGCTACGACGATCCTGCATGTGGGCGGGTGCAGAGGAGCGGTGGAGGGAAGCAACAAGACTGGGGGCTTGAGAGGCACGTTTGGAAAGGGGGAGGGGGTGGGATGCAGGTTGATTGACGTGAGGGGGGGGCTCGGTCGGCGGTGGGGGGATTGGAGATTAGGTGGGGGGGGGGATGCATGTCGGTTGATGCGGGGTGGGGTGGGGTGTTGCAGGTCTGTCGACGGGGGGGGGGGGGGGGGCTTTAGATAGTCGAGGGGGGGGGGGGCTGTCGTTGGGGTGAGGGGGGCTTCAGACGGTCGGAGCAGGGAAATCGATCGCGAGGTGGGGAGGTTCGGACGGTTGGGGTGGGGGGGATGCAGGTCGGTTGACCTGGCATGGGCTTCGATTGTAGAGCTTGACGGGGGAGGGGGGATTCGAGCTTCAAGCAACGGATGGCTTTGGATTGTGGGCTTCGAGCAGGGGAGCGGGCTTGCTCTCCCAAGGGGTTGGGGTTCTAAGGGGATGGAGCTCGGCGGTATGGTTCAAGCAGGGGAGCAGGCTTGCTCAGAGATCGACAAAGGGTCCAAAGGGGATGAGCTCGACGGCGTGGGCGCTCGACGCATGGCTTGCATGGAGGCGGGGGGAGAGGGGCGTTCGAGTGCGGGAGAGAGGCAAGTTTCCATGGCATGTTTTGCAAATAAGAATGGATATTAGGGGCAGTTTTATATTTTTTTAACGAATCAAACATAACGGGCATCCCAAACGAAACATGACATATAGTTATGTCATGTAAGAGTTAAGCATTACCCAGGGTTTCTCATGTAATTCGCGATTATGCATGATTATCAATGTTATTTTGAAATTACTCAGGTTTATGGGTGTAAAAATCCTCCTTTTTTGAGGAAATTGGAGTAAAATATGCGAATCTAATTACCACTAATGACAGCCGATGGCCACCAGTAGTTGGCTACCAAAGCCTGAAAATCAACTGCAAATCCATCAATTGGGGAGACACTTCCCTAATCTGTCCTGCACCAACACAGTCATCCGGCCATGAGAAGTGATTGCAAACTCGATTTCTATTTGAGAAAATATGTGATACATGGAATCACCTTAACACCACAATACCATTCTTGAATAGCGAGATGAGCTGGAAGTTTGTCCCGTTTGTCCCGTTTAACCCGTCCAAAAGGACTTGGATGTGTATATGTTGTTTCAGGCTTTCAGCTCCTGTGTAGGTCACCAGATCTATTTGCATTTGTTTCGTTGGACAGTGCCTGGAAGTCTGGTTCATTGTCAATTAGAAATAATAACTATGATGGTGATCTCTCTAGAGCAAATGGCTTTTTTTCAAGGTTTATGTCTGTGGACTGTCGATTTTTATGGACTTCGCTGCAACTGAAAGGATTCCCCGAGATTTGGATTGCGTGGATGGAGAGATGCATCATGATGACACCTTACTTAGTGCTAGAGAACCCTAGAGGGTGGAGCAAGGCCTTTAATGTCGATTTCGCTAACATGTTGGTGACTTAAGGAAAAGGAAATATCGACATTGGTTGAAATCGTGAAATTGCAAAGAAATCTCATCAAATTTCAATGTTGTGGTTTCGATCTCACCAACTTAGGTAACTAGAATATTCGTCGAAAATTTTGATGAATTGTGCTGAAATTTCGAGCCACGAGATGTGGGGTGGTTTCCAAGTGTAGAGAGGGGTTAGGTTGGACTTCCCCTTGGTTGCTCGCTTTTTTGTGATTGTTGTTTGTTGAAAATCTGCAATGCAGATGCATAATATCAGAGAAATAAAATAAACATGAAGAGCACATGGATTTTACGTTGAACCCTACTCCGTAAGGAGCGGGATGGAACCATGTGAGAACGGTTCAAAGGCCTTGTGTTTTCTATTCACTTTTCTCTCTCTCATCTTATACAATAAATGAGGGGCTTCTTATATAGCCCCACCAACTGACCGGATTCCTACTAACAGTAGACGTAGGACTAAACAAGTAGATGTGGTAATTATACCCTAGAGGGTTCCAATTACCCATCACTACAATGACACTTACTCCAACACTCCCCCTCAAGCTGGAACATGCAATGCTTAGCTTGGACAAATAGAAAGAAATCTCAAAGTCGCAATACAAGGCACTGAAGACAATATCAACTCAACACATACTCTGTTGTAGGTTGTTGTCAAGGCGTTACTTCTCATGTCGTGCTGGTGAGGAGGAGCAAAAATGCTGGAGTATGGGTTGAACTAGGTCTTCTCGTCGGAGAACGTGTGCTCTGTACTGTGTTTGTTACAGTTATTAAAACTGAAATGAGTCTCTACATGGAGAACTCTGGCCCGCAACTGCTCCATCTCTTTAAAGGGCCAAACTAGAAAAAGTTGTGTAAACATCCTCGTTGGAGTCCACGATCATTGGAGAATTGAGTCTGAAAGTCTCCTCGTTGGAGAACTGTCTCTCTCATACTGACTCAAGAGAATGGGATCTTTACTCTGAAGTTCCAATAAAATATCATGAAAACCTTAACCCGCAATGATTTTTCAATTGGCCCCATTGTTTTTTAATAATATCAATATTAGTCCAACATTTTAAAAAATGCCTCCCGCTCTCCCTTTTGAGTGAATTGATCTGCATTTTTTCATTTTTTAATTTCATGTGCGATCATTTGGCGATTTGGGATCTTTTCTTGACTCAAAGGACCTCCACCACATGACTCTTAGCTCGAAGAATAGAATATCCGGTTGTTGATCTGGTGCATGATTGCCAGAAAATCCTCGAGATTATCTTATCATCAATATATCAGGAAATTGGGGGCTTGTGCTTGATTGCTAGAAAACCATGAGTTGCATGGACCCATCAGAGGATCATTGTAGGGGAGATGTGGGTGGCTCTGGGGCATGCCTAGATATGTTGCCTCTGCAAAATTATGATTTCAGGAAAATCCTAGCTGCATTCAACCTTGGTGACGACGTACTCCTCATAATTTTGAACACACCTTTGAACATGAACAGATTTTTGATTATGAATAATTTATTTTTCAAGAATAGAAAACCATGAATCGAAACCCGATCATGAACTTTGCAAAATTAGAGTTTCAGAAGAAACCTTAGAACTCAAACTTGAACCAATCATGAACATAAACAAAATCCTCGAGAATTGAACTCACTCTGAGACGGTGTTGGAAGTCGACAATGCAGAAGTGTAATATCAAAGAAATAGAATAAACATGAAGAACATTGGGATTTTACGTGAAACGCTACTCCGTAAGGAGCAGGATGAAACCATGGGAGAACGCCCCAAAGGGCTTGTGTTTTCTATTTAATTTCTTTCTCTCATCTGATACAATGGGTGTGGGGCTTATTATATAGTCACGCCAACTGACCGAAGTCCCAATAACAGTAGATGTGAGACTAAACATGTGGATGTGGTAGTCGGACCCTAGGGGAAATCCAATTACTCATCACTACAATGAAACATACTACAACATTGGTGATGCTTTAGCAGTGATGCTTTAGACTTGGATTGAGAAGCAGAGACATTACAATCCCTATCTTGCAGTATGTCGTTGACATGATCTTGCTCATTGAGGGTGGGACGGAGGAGGTTGGGGGCACATTCAGATTACATATATTTTTGGTGACACCTCGAACCTACGAATCAACCATGGTTTGAAAAATCGCGCCTCAAGGTGAGGCGACCCTAAATTGTTCCAAGGCATTCATCTCAACTGGGAACTGTGAGGTGACTGCATCAGCTGCTCGAGGCAGGAGGCAGAGGCGAGGTGTTCCTTGATGCATTAATAATTTTTTAGCAACAATAATCTGTCCTAGTTGTTTAGGGTCTAATTATACAAGACAGATTCTTAAATTTAACCACTTTCGTGTTCATATTTACCATTAAACATGTCCAATTATGTCAATAAACTCGTAACATTACACCCTTACATATGAATCCACAAATATCATAGAAAATATTGCTCGTGGACTTATTTTTTAACGAGTAGTCACATAATGAGAAATGCAATGTACCGAGCAGAACAAACAAGATAGAACTCAAGGAGAGTTTATATAGTAATTACATAATGAGCAATGTAAGTATCGAGCAGAACAAACAAGATAGAACTCAAGGAGAGTTTATATAGTCATTACATAATGAGCAATGTAATGTACCGAGCAGAACAAATAAGATAGAATTCACGGAGAGTTTATATAGCACTACTGTACAGATGGGTCCTTGATACAAAGATGGGTCCTTGATACAAACGCTTCCATATACCCCGCATATAAATAGAATTGTTATAAAAATTTCCATTTTTTCCGGTAAAAGGCGCACGTCTTGTTGAAGTATGGCATGGCAGGAGGGGGTGCATATGATGGTTCTTCAACCTGGGTCAGATGGTTAGGATTCAAGGCATATCAATAGTCAATAGACTCCCTTTCAAATTGGATGGAAAAGTTGGTAAAAGGCATATAAACTTGTATATATTTTCTTTCTGTGGTCCTATATTTATAGCTGCATCATACGTTATAGTGTTCTATATCATATGCTAGTCGGAATATATATAATTTCATTTTATTTTATTGTAGTTTTTATGGTATTTATCCTTATAAATGAAAGCTCACACCAGTGTTCACGAAAGCGGTTTGTGCGGCTGCATATGCGGCCGCATATGCGTATGCGGTGCCCTCAGCGCACCGCTTTCCTGAAGCCCCGCATTATGCGCCCTGTGCGCTTATGCGAACCGTATATGCGGTCTGTGCGGCCGCATATATATATTTTTTATTTTTTTTTATTTTTTAAATTTGTGCCACATTTTTATTGTGTTATTTGAGCCTCACACCTTGACCGTCTCGAGGCTGTCTTACCTCGTTCCAAGGAAACTGCCTCGTTCGCTTTTTATTTTTTTCAAACCTTGGAATCAACAGAGAGAAGATAGCCTTTGTTCCTTTTCGACACCACCAGAATGAGCTGTAGGATTCCACCATGGTGCTCCGTCGTCAGGCCATTGCACTATTGGTTACCTACTTGCCCCACGCCCCCCGATGAGATGCATGCTTTACTCCTCGGATTGGCGCCTCATGTTGGAGAAACTTGAGAAGACATCGACGGTATGGGAGGTTGCAGTCTTCTATAGGTGTGGGAGATTGGTCATGCTTAAGCATGTACTCTCGGCTATCCTTATTTTCTTTTGCCCCATCAGACTGCTCCTAGTTGGCGTGCAAACGAGGATTGAGGTGATGATGAGATTCTTCTTTAGGGTGGATGCCTTGCAGGGGGAGTTTATCTTTTGGATTGCAATACAATCACTAGACAGAAAGATGGAGGTCTTTGCATATTGAAGATCGAAGACATGACCAAGGCTTGATTGGCTAAATGGAGTGTCAGAATTTGGGGCAAGAGTGAGGATTTGGTGCGTCTCCTCATGTGGAGCATTTACAACTTGGGGGTCTCATATCCTGGGTTCAACTACCCTCATTGTTATTACTCTGCATCTCCAGCATTCTTTCTGAGATGTTGAATCTGTTGACACATGTTATTGGTAGTAGGGACCTTTTTCACTTTTGGACGAAAGGTCCCGACTCCCGATAGGGCATAAACTACCCCCAACAATGTTGTCAGGACCCTCTTGGTCCCGGTTAGGGCATTACCAACCCCTTAGCAACACCGCCAAGACACCACAACCGTACCTTTTTGTGTCTTATTTGTGGCTTTTAATCAACATTATGCTACCACGGAAGCCCGACAAAGATCTGAAATGGTGATTTAGGTCACCTATATATGTGATTAAGATAACAAATCCGTTTTAGGGCACTTTTTCTTGACATACGCGATCATTATGGCATCCATCGAGACCAACCCTATGTACCCGACTTCTTCTGTGATGGTACGAGACATTTCTATCAATTTGAAAGGCTCCAAGAACTATGTATTGTGGTTTCGATCCTTTAAGGTGTTCATCAGTGGTCTTGTATAATGTCCCAAGGGGACTAGACCCGTAGCTTGCAGATGGATCTTCACAACTAAGCAATCACCAAATGGTCTGTTGTATGGATGGACTCCATATGGACTATTCTTTTAGTGGCAGCAAACAAGGGTTGGTCTATCTTTTAGCTCGATGTGAAGAATGCTTTCCTCCATGGCATTCTCGAGGAGGAGGTTTACTTGACGTGGCATCCTGGTTACGAAGTCGAGGGGAGAGTGTATATGTTGACTTCACAAGCCAATCTACAATCTAAACCAGAGCCCAAGGGCATGGTTCAACATATTTACTACTAAGATCAACACTCTTGGCTTTCAGAGAACAACACCTGACTACTCTTTTTTGTCAGAAAACGACCAACTAGTATTGTCATACTTGATGTTTATGTTGATGATATAGTTGTCATAGTTGATGATGATGAAGGTGTGCTAGAGACCACGGCTTTCCTTTAGAAGGTCTTCGTCACCAAGGACCTTGGTCAACTTCGTTACTTTCTGGGCATAGAATTATCACGCACTACGGAGGGACTCCATCTCTCATAGAGGAAGTATTGCTTGGATATCCCGACTGACTAGATCACTTGGATGCAAGCCCTGTAATATACCGCAGACTCGAGGAAACACTCCACTTCTGCTGATCTTGTCTTCGAAGATACTACACGGTACATAAGCTTGGTAGAAAAACTTCTTTACCTTACTGTCACTTGGCCGGATATATCCTATGTCGTGAGCAGAGCTAGCCAACACATGGAGCGACCACGTTACAACCACTAGTAGGATGTACTTCAGATCATGTACTACTTGAAGGAATCACCAGGACGTGGCCTATTCTATGGGGCAAATAACTACATTGATGTTACTGCATATGTTGATGCTAATTGTGCGAGTCCAGATCCACTACAGGATATGTTGTGATGGTTGGAAGAAATCTTGTTACTTGGAGGAGCGAGAAGCTGATTATAATCTCCGGATCCAGTGCAGAGGCATAATACAGGGTGATGGCTCATGCTACCTATGAGATTACGTGGCTATTGATCTTTATGTAGGAACTTTGTATTGTTGTCACTACTCATATTTCTTTATATTGTGACAACAAATCAACTACATATATAGCTACGAATCATGTGTTTCATGAGGGGATAAGCATATAGAGATTGACTGCCATCTTGTCAGTGATGATGTATGAGGAGGCAAGATAACTAAGCCACACATCACGATGGATCTTCTGCTTGCAGATGTATTCACAAAGGCCTTACCTTAGATGCGCCTCCTATGGATAACGTCCAAGTTGGGCATGATCGATAGATATGCTCCAAGTTGAGGGGAGTGTTAGTGACGTGTTTAAGTTATAGGCGTACTTATGTAATTTCCTGGTTATGAACTCTCTAGGGTTCCGTCCTATATAAGAACCCCTAGACCTCTTGAATAAATCATCTCATTGTGTTCTTTCATCTTTTCTACAGTCCTGTAAGGCATTCCAATAGCCAGTACATGAAGATTCAAGACGCGATTGTATTTTGATTATGAAGAGCAAGATCCCTCAACGAATAAACATGGACGTTTGCCTGTATTTTGATTCTATGGTTGGGGAAACATGGACGTTTGCTTATGTAGTCTTGCAACTATGAGCTCCTTCATACTAGAGACGGGTTGTGCCCAAGATGTTGTGATAGGGTGGCAGATCTGGCATCTTCTTTTTAGCTATGTTCATTCATCATATATCAGGGCACAAGTGGGAGTCTATTGGCTTAGAACAGAGGACGATGATGTTTTAGGGAGTTCGGTCCAGTCATTTTGTAGCAACTCCCAGGAAGATTGATTGCACAGTACCCTTCGTGCTTTTATGGGCAATTTGGTGTGCTCCGAATGAGCTCATTTTCTACGGTTAACGGTTTTATTCTGAGTGTATTAGAGCATAGCAAGGACGTTCACTTAGCCTGGTCTCATGTTATTAATGCTTTAATATAAATACCCACGGTAGGTTCCATCTCGGGGATGCACACTTTCTCAGCAAAAAACATTGGAATATGAAATAAAGAACCTGGAATCAAGAATAAGAAAACATTATTTTACGTGAAACTTTACTCCCTAAAGATTAGGATAAAACCATGGAAGAAAGCCACCATGGGTTAGATTTTCTTGTACACTTTTCTCAGTAAGTAACATGGGGTGTGGATCTCCATATGGGACTTAACTACTCTTGCAAATTAACCCAATTCACAAATCTCTCAACAATAATATTAGAGATGGAAAACTTAATTCGTGGATTCAGGTGTCAGTGAAAATTGAAATTATTTCAGGAAAGTGCAAAATCCCGTATTAGCTCCTAATTTCGTAGTTTTGATGTTGTGATGCTCAAGCTGAGCACAACCTAGCTTTAAATTGTTACTTTCCATCCATTTCACAAATTAAGTGAAATCAGAAACATGGGGCATCTTTTTCCAATCTAAGCTTTCCTTTTCATATCAAAAGCTCTTGATAAAGCAGGATTGTATTCAATTGCTTTGTTCCAACACTTGCACGGGCCTTGAGACTTCTCTGTCTCATCATCCAATTTCCCACTTCTTATTGGGCATTTTCTCAAACGATAAGATACTAACTAGAAAATATGTAGATGTGATAAGGTATAGGGGGGTTTGCAATGGATTTATTGTGTCGTCTAAAGGTAATATATCAGATAAAATCTGTGTTCGTGTGAAAGAACGTGGACATCCCGGTCTTTTTCAGGTTTTTTTGGTTGTGTGTTGGGGGGGGGGGGGTGGGGGCTGCATTCATCTAGATCCATCATTCTTTCTGCAATGTTTATGTTTGCTAATATGCATTTATAACAGTATGTATTTGTCGTGAACTACTGACAATTCATTTTCAAACGTGATTATCCATGTATAGATTTAGCAGCTACAAGATTTAAAGCATGTGCGTGCAACAATGCACTGAAATGTATGAATTTCATCGAAGTGGTAAAACCCATATTTATGTTTTCATGATTGATAGATACTATGCTTGGGACTACCGAGTTCTGCAGACGTTTGCTAAAAATTCCTCTGGTGAGGTGATACCAAGGAAATTGGTGGACGCATTGAATGGTGCAAGGAGCATGTTTTCTGCGACTGAGCTTCAACGACAGGTATTGGTTTTGTCCATGCTCGTGTACTTAACTGTTTATGTTCATTTTGTTTTTCTTTGTGCAATCTAATATTTAGTTCTTGAAACTTCAGTTGAAAGATGACATTTTATATCTTATTGAGGTTGTTACCATCCTCTTTAGATGATTCCAAAAATATGATACACAACCCATTCAAAAGAATGGGTTACAAGCATACATTCACTGCGTAGATTCTTTCCATTTACCTTTTCTATACAATTTGCGTAAATTCTTTACTGGCCTAGCCCTCATTGCATGTTCAATTTAGCTTACCATGTAATAAAACCAGTTTGGGCACTGTCCTTCAGAAGTCTTTCGATCAGTAATTCAACCTCATTGGACATCTCTATGTATTCCATCTATGTCATAGAAGATCTCACCTTCACCCTTAGGAAAATTGTAAATAATGCGTTCAAGACTGTATTTTAAGAAAAAAAATCCAATGCAACCCTTGTTTACAATACCAGGCACATGTCCTCCAAAAGAAGGCCTTCCATGTGCTCAGCAAAATAGGATGGAAACCTCTTCAATCTCCAAAACTTAATCCCGTGAAATTGTGATCAGGCATACATGACCTTTTAACATAAATACAGACGGAGTACTTTGTAAGATAAGCTTGACCCTTCCACATTCTGAACCTCCTTTGGTTATAGAAAAGTCCATCAAAATGAAATTACAATTCTTTGAATGATTCTATTTTTCTTTTCACATAGGAAAAGACACCCACATAAAACAAAAGGAACCACAAAAAGAACACACACACACACACATACAAATACATCTTTATGTGATTATCCTTTCATCAGCCAGGTTGTGAAAAAGAACACACATACAAAGACATCATTATGCGATTATAATTTAATCAGAACAGGCTTTGAAAAACAACACACACATGCAAATACATAATTATGTGGTTGTTCTTCCATCAGTACAAGCTTTGAAAAACAACACACACATGCAAATACATAATTATGCGATTGTTCTTCTATCAGCACAGTTTGTGAACCATATATCTTTCACGATTATATCCAACTTGGATATATTCGGTAGACTTAACATAGCAAGGTTGTTAGCTTATGCCTTATGGTATTCCAGTTGTATGTTGAGATTTTATTAAAACATTTGCCATTTTGTAGCTTCTCGGGCTTCAGGGGCACTGGAAGCGAGTAAAGAATCTATTGGATTGTTTGTGAATCAATAATGGAAAAGCGCATAAATCCTTCTGGAAAATTAAGAAAAATCGTAATGACTCCTTAATCCCGAGGTTTTACTAGAAAAGGCACCATACTGAACATGTTTGTTCCATGTTGCCTTGTCCAAAACAGAAAAATCTAAAACAAAAAGAGTAACTTGCATCTTAATTTCCATGTCACTCCATATTTTTAAATTTTATTAAATGTATATTTTCTTCAAGTAAAAAATAAAAAATATTGCATTTAGCTCAGAGATATTATCACGTTATTTGACACATAATCCTGACCTAAATAATTCTGTAAATAGTTTCACCTCCTTGAGTTCAGCATCATGCACTTAGATAGGTTTTTGTGCAACTAGCTATTTGTCTCTATCAGAGAATGATTCTAAAGGAATGTCAACAAACCTTCAGATTATCTTATTGTGGATAAATCCACATTTTTGTGGAGGGAGAAAAGGTTTGATACGATCTTTAACTAAGGGATGTAGATGTATAGGGTCATGGGACATGTAAAAGGCTCATGGTATAAGTTGGGCAGATTCAATCACCCTTGGATGCCACCCGGTTTACATTCAAAAAAATCACCTTTGGATGTGCATAAATCCTAATATATGCCAAAGTTGAAGAATGCTGCAATCTCTTTTATACTATGAAAATTGATATATAGTTTCAAACATGGTTAATATTTTGATGGAATTTGTATCCCTTTCATACTTCTAACAACAACACCAAAGCCTTTTCCCACATTGATCCTTCCGTACTTCTATTTCATTAATTTTATTTTAGGACTTTAAATCTCCATTAAGGCATGGTAAAGATTTTCCATGTGTGCAATGGGCATGATGATGGTTTTGTTGAATATGAGAAAATATGATATGTAGATTTTTTAGTCAAAAATAGGGGGGATACACACGAAGGTGTCCACCCCATAAATCTTATTAAAAGGTTAAAAAAAGCACTTGCATGACAAGACTTGAGGAGAATCTAAGGACGAAGGATTACCCTTTCTACAAACATGCAACACAAAAAACCCAACAAGAACTCTCAACCATGATCCTCCTTACTACCAAAATCTCTACAACAAGCCGTCTGATCAAGCACCGAATAAGGGATGCCCCATCGTAGACCGTTGGATCATATCATAATGCTCAACCACCTACGACAGCACAAGATCACGGGGCTCCACATCCCCAACACCCCGAGATACCTGATGTTACATTCTCATTTGAAAGCACTTTCTTCACTAAGGTTGGGACAAACCTCAACATTTGTGCTATGGTCATTCGAAAAAGGGTTTTCTCATCCAACACTTCCTCTTATGCATCTTGAAGACTGTATTCTCCAGGTTTATTTGTGCTCACATGATCACTCTTATTAAGGCCTTTAACAAACTTTTGTTTTCTATTCCTATAGCATTTGCATTTTTCCTGGAACGTTCCCAACGAACGAGCTCTCATCTGAATCTCTAGAAACAGTGGAAACCACAACCGTAGTGACAAGCTCGGAGGTGGTTCTAACCACAACAAACTTCACCTCATAAGAAACACTAAATGCAGGTGGAACCTTTACCTCAAGGGAGTGGTCTCCCTCAGAAGATGGATCGCATGACCTCCCCACAAGTTTCGGAGAGCTAACATTTGTGGTAGAGCCAAGAAGCAAACATTGGACGATGACACATCATATCTTCTCGCAACGAGAGGGATGCTAAAAGCCAAAGAGAGACCTCTGTCATACTCAGAAAGGTCCAAAGCACCGGAGAGACCTAGACGAAGCTGTGGGTCTTAGTTCGACTCGGTGGAGCCTGAGCCACCCACAAACGAAGCAATTGGCAGGCTAGAGTCCTAAACAAGGCCTGCCAAGTCCACAACGGAACAGTTCGGATCCAATCCAAGCTCCAGTCCCTACTGTTGGATCGGATCCTTCCCATCACCCGAGGAGGCCACCTCGAACCGGGTCAGATCCACCCCCAGATTTGAGTACTCGCCTTCCAATACCTCACGAGCTGCAAGGGCATCAGATGAAACTGTGGTCTCAAACGCTGCATCCACCACCTCCGAAGAAACAAACCCTCTTGCATCGAGGATTCGACCATCGACATTTTCACGATTTCAAATATGATTTGAGTGAAATCTCCCAAATCTGCATCGTGAGACATGATCCCCTCCGTGATATCCGGGAACTCGTACAAAGCCTCCAACGACGGTGATCCTCGCAGAATCCAATAAATCCTCTATCGGGACGACGCATCCACGATCTACGTTGCAAACTCTGTGAAGGCAAAAAACTCCGATTTTGATCGTTTGACCAGCGTTGCTTGCCGAACAATCACCTTCTCCGAATGCACTTAGGCCCCACTAGTAATGAATCTAATGATGTAGCCCTGACCTCCACAACACCCACCATAGGCGACACATGTACCCCAACCACATCATGTGGTAACAGAGGAATTTCCTCTTCTTTCAATGGGAAAGTGGCACGACCCATCCAAAGCTTAAATTCCTTCGCAAATTTGAGCGACTTCTTCCCTTTTAAATGACATGATGGTCACATTTGCATCAGTGCCAGGTAACTGACCATCGGAAAAAACTTCTATCGCATCGCCCAGGTCCATGAGGGCCTCCTCAACGAGCCATGACTTTTGGACAAGAGAGGCTCTACCGTGGGCCATGGCCCTCACCGTTCCAGGGCATACTCACTAGCTCCCCATCAGTGAAACAAGGTCTTCGCCACTTCAGCTTTCCCCCCAACATGGCTTCTTGCAGATGCAACTGACACTCCGAAGGTGAGAGACCAGGCGCGCATCAAGTTTGCTCATCAAAACGAGTGGCGTCCCCACAAAAGCCCTATCCCAAGCGCCCCTTCACTTTTGTGTCGACATCGCCTAGACCAAGTTCATCTCCCGACAGCACGCCAATGAGGAAGCCCTCATTTGCTGGGTTCAAAGAGGCCCCGACGATACCATTCACCACAACTGCAAAGGAACTTTCAGCCTCAAAATTGCTCCCATCAAAACCTAGTTGTTGTTGTGGAGAATTTTGGTCATGTGTTTGCCCTGGGAAAGCGTATTGTATCGATGTGCAATTGAATCTATGGTCATGTGTTTGCCCTGGGAAAGCGTATTGTATGGATGTGCAATTGAATCTATGATGTCCCCAACCACCACACGCTGAGCACCTAGGCGGGACAAAACAACCAATAACACAGTGACCAAGAACCCTGCAATGGAAACATTGCTGTCCAATGCACACAAGTTTGGTGAATGACCTGATACTGACCCTCATCGACCTCGTTCTCAGACATCGGCCTCATACCAACCATACCAATGTTCTCTCTCCTTCGATGAAGGAACCCTTTCGAATTGCCTGGACACCACCTCTCTCTCTCTCTCTGCACCTTCCCTCCAGACGCAATCAGCAGGGGAGGAGGTACATCACCTTGGACCAGATCGAGGTGTCGTCGAGAGGGAGTGGTAGTGGCATGTTTGGCAGTGTGTGCAGCGAGGACAGCGGAGATCGTCGAGGCGGAAGCTGGAGTGTTACTGCGGCTTTGTGGAGGTGGAGGGGTGAGTGTGGTGGCGGCAACGGATGGGGACGGTAAGGTGAGGTAGAAGGTTGGGACTGTGACCAGGATGGTCGCAAGAGGTAGGCGGCGGCGATGGGATGTTGGTGCTGCGCGGAGGAGGCTGGGAAGGTTGATGCATATAGATGACATCCTCACTAAGAAATGTAGATTACAACTAACTTTCATCTTTCATGCGTGTAGGGCACACGTTGTAAATCTTATTTATACTATGACAAATGGAAATGGGTAGAGCGGAGCAACCTGCAAGTGTTAACAATCCACCAGTCCAAATAGCATTCTCACCACGTGTTTATACGTGTGGTAACTGCAGCAAATTGATTGGAAAAAATGCCTGGAATTTTAAACTTTTAGTTAGTCAAGATTTGCATGTATAATTCTCTTATCAACTCAACATAAGGCCTAACCACTAAACATTTTTTGTATTCGAATGACTGCTGTAAGGATTAATGACCGGTGATATTGGGATGGGATTTTTACACTCATAACCCTGAGTAATTTCGCAATAACATTCATAACCCTGCATAATCACGAATTACATGAGTATCCTTGAGTAATGCTTAACTCTTACATGACATAACCCTGTGTCATGTTCCGTTTGGGATGGACGTTATGTTTGACGGATTCCGTTAAAAAATATAAAACTACCCCAAATATCCATTCTTATTTACAAAACATGCCATCCTTCTCCCTCCCCCTCCCCCGCGGGCCGAGTTTCCCCTCCGCCGCAGCGCGGAGCTTCCTCCCTGCGCCAGGCTCATCACCTGCTCCCGTGCGTCGAGATCCACTGCAACCCCCCAACTCGCGTGCACCAAGCTTCCCCTCTCCCAAAGCGCTCCTCTCTGCGACCCCCAACCCACGCACGCCGAGCTCCGCGCGAGCTTCCCCGGCTCACCCCCTTGCCCCCGCGCGCCAAACATCGACCTGCAACCGCGCCGAGCTTCCTCCCTGCGCCAGGCTCATCCGCGCAAACTTCCGCTCTCCTGAAGCCCCTGCCCGCCGAGCTTCTCTTGAAGCCCCTGCCCCCCCCCCCTCTGCCGTAGCCGAGCTCAAAGCCCCGCCGCCAAGTTGCCCCCTCTTCACCCCTCTTCAATTGCAACTATCCTCGCGCGAGCACCTACTCTATCAAATACTTGTCGCACGACAATGCCAACAACTACTCACTCACCTCCATGTTCTCCACCTCGCTCACCTCCATCATCAAGAAACTGCTGTTGGGTTGAAGCCAAACTCTAACTTCTACGCTCTAGTCATCCGTCTTTAGCGAGAGAGTGACCACCGACAGCTTCTGAATCGCAGCCTCGGTGACAGCAGGTCGTGAACGCGTCGAGGTGACGACGAGGACTGCTCTCTACCTCACACAACCTATATCCCCGGTCACGCGACTGTTAGAGGAAGTAGATTAGCTCCACGTTCCCCCCTTTCCCCCCAAATGACCACCTTCGCTAACTCCAGTCGAGCCTTGTGCTTGAGCAGTCCTTGCCCCTTCTTGCATGTCTCCAACTTCTCCCAGACGCAACGAGTGGCTCTACCATTGCTCAAGTGCATCTCAGAACCACCCTTTGCCTCGTTCTTGGGTTGAAGACGAACAATGAGTTAGATTAACTCATTCATATAGTTGAGTTAAATATTAAACTAACGGAGGGTTATGAGTGTGAGACGGAGTGAATATCCAGGGTTTTTATGTAATTCGCGATTATGCAGGGTTATGAATGTTATTGCGAAATTACTCAGGATTATGGGTGTAAAAATCCCTATTGGGATTAAAATGGATGGTTTCAATCAAAAGTCTGCTATATGGATTTCACATGTATGTGGGCCCAATTGGAATTTAAAACTTCTATCTTATTATTAGACTGCATTTCATAGGGTTGTCTCTGGCTATGCAAGAAGAATCTAACCTTTTTTTAGAATGTAAACATCAAGATTTTTATTTGACTCATCTACTCTTGACCTGTCAAAATGATCAAAAGTGCCTCTCATGGAATTATAATCAAAACTTCAGTTGTTATGCGTGCCAATATTGTGGTTCAAAACATGATCTGATCCGGTAGGTTTTCACTAAAAAAACACAAGAATTCAAATTATACTAATGGAAGGAATAACAGTGTATGACCATCAAGTAAAATTCTTCGTACAGGTTTGATATTGTACGAAATGCCAATATGCATTTATGAATTGTGGTTGATTAACTGTCTAGATTTGGAAATGTGTTTGTCAGATTTCGATGCGTTTGTTGTGTATATTACCTAAAATTGGTAGATATGTTATGCCTTGAATCATATTAGAACATTACGACTGTCTGGAATTTCTCCTATAGTGCTTGTTGACATATCACTTCTGTACTCCTAGATGAGGATCGGTCTGGTAGAGCTTTTGTGGTCTAGTATACTGTTGTCTTGTATGGGAACTCTTCTCAAAATATCCTGAGGGGTGCATTATAAGCTTACCCCGAGGATTATACATCTTGGTGTGAACCTTTAGTTAGTGATCTCAAGTGGTACTCTAGGGCAATCAAGCATGAGCCCACATGCATTTTGTGGTCAAGAAAAAAAACATATACAATATTTGTATTTGGATTTATTTTTTTCCTTGTTTGATTCTTTAGCTTGTCTAAACATACTTTGAATGTGTGCACTTTATCTATGATGCTTGGCACTTATCAAGATGACACACTTGAGAGACTACCTCCATAGCCTATTTATGTGTCAGCAAATTTTCTCACAAGGTCCACTGGACCCTATGTTTTTTTTTCTAGATTTTCTATGCCATTATGGACCAGAATCTCTTTGGGAAAGAGGCGTCATCTGCCCGTGATACAGCCAAGCTGCTTGGTGAGTTGAAGAGGCGATACACCAGTTGGAACCATGTAGAAGGCACACATTGGCATACTCGATTCAATCACCTCATAAACTATGGTGCAGGTGCATATGTTGCGGGCTGGCTGCCTTGTCGATTTTTCATGTAACTCATTTTCAGGCACCCTTACCACAAGAAACTTTTATACTCTGGCAGGCTATTACAGCTATCTGTATGCCAAATGCTTTGCATCCACCATATGGCAGCAGGTATGCAACGAGGATCCGTTGTCGCCACAAAGCGGTTCTGCCATCAGAAACAAGTTCTTGCGACATGGAGGTGCCAAAGATCCTGTGGTTTTGTTGCGGAGTCTGGCTGGGGATAGCATCTTGCAATACAGCAATGGCGGTTTTGTACCTGATATCAGCTGTCTCTGCAAGGAATTAGACTTGTGAGTTATTCTTATCTATGACTGCTGTGTATCATTTATTAATGTTAATTTTTGTATTCAATTTTGTTGCAGCAGATTGTTGTATTATCCTGACTAATTTTTTGTAGAAATATGCCACAAATAAAATTTCATTTTGCTTGTAATAGATAAGACATCTTAGTGTAAATGTCACCTGCCTTTCATATGATTAATACCATTTGTCTTTTTTTAATCAGATATTGCATCATTTCCTGATATGAATGTGAAAGGGCAGTGGTGTAGTAAATGAATATTTTTGAAATTTTTTATCAATTCACATTGTTTCTACCAGGTTAACATTAGCCTCTCCTACTTCCACTCCTCGCTAATTTCATGTGTTTTTCCTCGCTGCGTAAGAACTTGCAGCAAGTTGATTGCTGTCAGAAATGTTGGGCAAGAATATCATTCAATGACAATCATCACATCAAACATCTGGATAGAAGAGCTTGTTACGAAAAGGTTCGTTGCGCAGATGAATATGAATAACATGGAATCTCGTATTCCATACCACATCTTCGGGATAAAAATATAAGCTGGTTTAAGATATTGATTACAATGCAAAATCTCTTCAAGGATCCAATAGTCTACTTCACACGGATATATTACTTAGATATGTTTTTTTAAGTTGCTGAAAGTTCTCATCCCTTTAAGTGAAGATGGAGCCATCAATATTTTTATCTATTTTAAAATATGAATATGGTTGTAGATACCAATATTAACTGTTTTCCTTAAAGATAGTTTGGCGTAACTAGACGTATTAAATGGCTTAATCGTAAATTAATAACAATTCAATAACTAGTTGTATTGAATATGAGTACCAACAAATCTATGTCGTGATAAAACAAATCTATTATTTCTATTCCAGTTTAACTAGATTCAATGGAAATTGAATCGCATTTAATTTTTAAATTATTTAAAAATAATGATGGGAGTTGAACCCATGACCATTGGTTATATATGTAACTACTCTAACACAGCTGTGTATGCAATTGGTTTTATTTACAATTAAACTACTATTACATTATAGAGCATCGAACCCAAATAATATTTATGATATGATATTTGATGGTGCATACAATAATGTATTTTATGTACAGTGATTATTTCTATTTCAAGTGTATAAGTATATATTTTATATATATTTTGTTTCATTTCGGTTTGATTAGCAGGGTCTACCACTTTTTCTCACCGATCTGGTTTCTAATCTGATTTTAGATAATGATGATGTCATCATCCGGTTGAACTGGTTTGATTACATGGTTCAACATAATCCGATAATTTCAGTAAGATTTTCGGTTCGGTTTCAAAAACATTGGAAATAACTAGATATTTAAAAATCTCCATAAATTCTTGATTATCTTCTCCAAGTAGATATTTATCTTGATATTTGGCCGCATATTGGTGGGAGATTCTAGGACTAGTGCACAAGGAGTATTTTATGGATAAAAATGAGGGGAAATTGTAAATTGTATAAATCTAAACATTTATTTTTTATTTGTGATTTGCATGGTCCTTTTGAAATAAGTGAATTTTCTTGCTGAAAGATAATTTTATAATGGTGATTTGATCTTTTGTAATGGTGAACTGCATATTGATCTTGTTCTCGCGTATAGTGATGATAATGTTCAGTTTGCACTATTATTTTTAACGGACTTGATTTCTTTTCTTTTCAATGAATGCCATGTTGTCACGTAATATAGTCATTGGAAGATGATAAGGTGTATGGATCACGTATAGCGTGCGTCATAGAAATATATCCAATTTCCTCAGAATATGACTACTAATAGTCTCTCTACTTCTTAGAAAACTATGATATAACACCGACTCTTTTTCTTAAGGTTTTCTTATTCCTTGTAGCTCACCAATAAAGTTATAATAGGAGGTGAGACACTAATTTCTTTGAGAAATCATATGTTTGGTTTATGATGATTTGACTCAATGATATTTAGGTCCTTTGTTTTTGGAATATTTGAGATTCTTCGTAAAGCAAAAGTGGAGTCAGCCAAAGCATTTATGGAGTTAGCCTCGTCGCCCTATCCTATGTATTATATTAGCCTTTGTTAGTCATCCTCTCGAGACCCTATCATCTTTCTCATATTTCAGACAACTCAGGAGGGATCATCCTTCTCACAAGTCAGCCCTACGTTCTAACCAGTGAGTCAGTCTATCCTACTAGCGCAAATAAAAAGTCAACCACGTCATCTAGTATTTACGGTATCGAGCATCGGAAGAGAGGGTGAGGGGAAGGTGATTTCCTCCATTAGTCTGCTCAAAATCAGACGCTGACAAAAAAGCGGACAGAATTTTCTCCCCGAACAGACCAGCGATACCTAGCAGAGTACCTACACCAGACAGAGGCCGTGAATTGTCGAACAAATATCCACAAATTGTCATAATCATATCACTAGAGATAATCAACTTTTCCTCTTTAGATTCCTATTGTCAATAAGCTATGGAATCATCAATAAAGATATATTTTTCTCATCTTTCATTGATTTTTTATTGCGTAAGTCTAAAGGAACTAATAATTACAAGATACATTGCATTGATCTTCCTTTCATACCAAGTTTAATAAGATGCCTTATCTGATCAAAAGGTAAACTAGAAGAAAGATTGACAGTCTTGTGCTTATATCAAACATGAGAATTTACATCTAAAAAAGTCTCAAAACTTACAAGCTACTCAAGGAATCAATAAAGTGTTAATAATAAGATATACTTCTCAATAAAGTGGTGTACCTCAAACGAGAAATAGAACAATCGAGATAGCAAGAAGTATACATTTGGCTAAAGATCTTAATATATTTTGGATAGAAGCAACAAATTTTATAGCTTATATTGAATAGAATGCTTTCACAAATCATGTATTGATTTTGAATAAAACGTTTGCATATATTATTCATATGAAGACTATTAGAATTATATATGCTTGCATTGGTTGCTCAAAAACAATTACCAAGATATAAATTCGATGTCAAGTTTCTTAATGAGTACTCATAGAAGAGGTACATGATGAACAACCTCAAGGATACATGTTCGAATGCATTGTTGAAAAGTTTAAAATCTCTAATTAACCTTGTATGACTCAAACCAAACATTATAATTCGGGAATAACAAAAGAGATAAACATATTCGTGATAATGGATTTCTAAGAAGTCCGAATGAGTTGTCTTTATATACTGAGAAAAAAAATATACGTAATCTCTTTATGGTGTGCCTATTGGTGGTTTTATATACGTTACCAATTCTAAGATGGTTATAAAATTCCAAAAAAAAATGACGAAATAAGTGCAACAAAAAGGTAAAATTTTCATCTTTAAAAAGACAACTATGTTAAAGAAATACATTATAAATTCTAATGCCAAAATCGCAATGCAGAGGTTACGCAATGGCTCCTAATATTCGTGATAATGAACTCAAGCAGTTGATGGGTCTCTTTGTAGAAGTCTTGTAGGGGCTCTTGATTCGTTATAACAAATTCAAGGCAACATAATACACATTGTAAGCATTGTATCAAGTGTAGTGAGTAAATTGAGAGAGCTCCACCTACATATCTAAAAAAAACTCTAGGATGTATTAAGATACAAGAAAGTTCAAAGCAAAAAGTACATCTGAAAAAAATCCTCAAATGTTAAACAGATAGTGATTGGGCTACATCTATAAATGTTATAAAATGAAGCAGACTATAATTTTTTCTTCAACAGAAGTGAAATATATTATGTGAAGTCGCATGGTTAAGAAGATTCATATATGATTACGCGTTTCTATGCATTATGAAAAGAATGCTTATTTGCAATCAAAGAAGATATGGATATCAATTTCGTGCCCTTGTATTTTTATCTGGAGTAACTTATATGAAGGTTCCTAAATTTTCCATTCGATATTAATGCGGTTCTCAAACTTATTACAAATGTAAAATGATTAGAGTCTGAAACTCATTTGAAGGTAACAATGCATACTCATGTTGGTCCGAACAACATTGCTTGAATCTAACTATGGAGGATTAGGGAGTGATCACATTGCTACTTTTGAAACAGTTTGGGATTAGAATAGTTAAATTTGTAGTTTGCGAACCAAGTTAATACCGGATGAAAAGTTTGAAAACTTCTCCATACATTGCCCTAGCTTATTCGAGTGGAAGATTATTCACTCGCTTCAATGTTCATGAAACATTAGCCGATAACTATCAACTCGCTTCAATGTTCATGATGACGTCTTACCATTTGAATGCGATATCCATTTATTATTTACAATTGAATTTGATGCAAATGCACTGGCAGTGAGAAATCATGATCATGTACTATTAGCTAGATGCATGTTATGTTTAAAGGTTTGCATACGTTTTGCAATGAACATTTTGGTCCTAAATGGAGTTTTGTCACTGGTGCACAAAACAAAATCGATTTATGACAATGAACATTTTATTCTTTTTTATACTTGCGCACCTCCAAGATTCTGCGATTGCAAGTTTGCCCATGCCTTCTTGCACTTCAAAACGTATGCTCTTCCGCTAGTGTGGTCCTAAATGGAGGCAAACCAATCATGTTTTTTACACTTCCCTCCTTTGAGGTTTCGCAATTACTTTTTTAATTACAATTATGCCCCTATCCTTTTTCAAATCAATTATGCCTACCTTCTTGGGCCATTAGACATTATGCCCCATGAGGAGCTCAAGTGCAAAATCTTGTGGCCCTTCATTTTCTTCTTTATCTCATTGGTGATGTGACTCCATCCCCAAGTCTTTCCTAGGTTTGTATCCCCTTCATATCATTCGCCTCGAGCACACCTCTCCTCACCTAGCCCACCACTACATAATGAGGGAATGAAAATGAAAGAAGCTCAAAGCTCAATGAGTAGTTGAGGTGTTTAGGATTAACATAAAGGGGGAAAAGTGATTGGGGCTTTGAGGAGAAGGGGCTAGGGAGCAACAAGGAAGAGGTTGCAGGGCTTGGGGCTAGGTGCGACAAGGAGGAGGATGAGTGTGAGGATTGGATTGGGGTCAGGTATGGGTAGGAGGAGGATGTTTGGGGCAAGGATTAGAGGTAGTTGAGGGGCAGAGGAGGTGGGGAAGGTGGCAACAACAAAGAGAGGGTTTGGTGGGGTAGGGTTCGAGGGAGGAGAGGAGGTGGTTGAGGGTTGGAGCGGGTTGGGGATGGGTGGAGGATCAAGGATGGGGTGGAGGTAGGTAGCATGGAATAAGGAAGAAGATGAGGAAGGAGTAAGAAGAAATAAAAATTACAACAAGTGCCCCTTCTTTTTGTTCCAAATACTCTTTACATCCTTACATTAATGTCTATTTGGGAGGGGAGTGGACGACAACTAACCCAAGAGGCACAAGTGTTAGTATTCTAAGAATGTATGGGCATAGCTTATATTGCAAAAAAGTAGGAGTATAATTGTAATTACAGAATCTTGAAGGAGCACAAGTGTAAAAAAATACATATCTCTGAAATTCATTGACATGTTCGATTATAAATAGATATAATGAATGTAATTCATTGCAAAATACTCGTTTTTGTCGTATAGCAAGAAGTGGCAAATTCATGCAAAATATCCATACAAAGATGATTAACCAATGACCTTTTTATTAAAAATGCATACTAATTATTATCAAAACAACCAATTATTAAAATAAAAAATCAATTGATTAGTGTTATTATGCAATAGATCAAATAATGAAGAAGGCTCCTCTTGCTCCAGCCTTTTTATCTTCATTCATTCCCCTCGTGCTAAGGGTAAAGGAAAATCAATGTGTGCTTAAAAACGGCACAAATTGCTTTGACACCATAACATATTGTTATACACACACACACACACACTTATAACTTCTTTGAAAAATTTATTATTAATTAGTAATAAAAATTCAAACAAAAATACTAAATAATAAATAATTTTGTCGAGTCGTGAATCAGTTAAAAGATTGGTTTTTTTGGATATTTTAATCAGGCCTTTGAATTGAAGGTCCAATTACTTACAGGGACAAACTAATTAACCAAGATTGCAAAAGTTGGAAAATTGGTCTGATTACTTGGTACAAGAATGTGGTTCAATCATCAATTGAATAAACTTGGCCAACTTGATCAACTCCACTATTATAACCATTTGGTATGTCGCGCTCGAGTGAAAATATTGTAATTAGTTTATCCATAGAATATGACTTAACAAAGTGGCACTATATATCACAACTATAATGTACAATCCACACGATATATCTCACAAATTATGGTACTATATATTACAACTACAAAATACAGTCCACTTGATATATCTCATTTGAATACACATTCACTTCTCTCTCACCCACCACTTATCTTTGACACCCCACTCAAAACTCTTGCTATGTGAACATCATGATGATGCTTCATGAAAAATGTCAGGAGGATTGGGCGGGGAAAACGGGCTTTGAACCCGTGACTTCTGGCGTGACAGACCAGCACTCTAACCAACTGAGTTATTTCCCCTTGTGTCCTCGCTCCAACTTTAGCGAGGACTTTCACCACGGTGGAATCTTTGTCTCGTCAAACTAGATATAGTAGCTCGCGAACTCTCTCGCTGCATCCGGGAATCCCTCTACCTATCTATCTCGAAGACCCCAGTGGCATGGATATTCTTTGATGTATAGCATTTACTACTATTTGGATCGCAACATCTCCTCTTGAATCTTTTCTCTAATTATCATATCCGACAAAACTACATCAAAGAACCTTTTTATCAAACTTTTTATGAAGTCGGTCAAGTGCAAACATGTATAAAAGTGATCTAAATATTTGAAATAACTTACAGTTGATTTGCTCTTCTGTAATTTTATGAAAGGAGACACGACGTCTAGCTTTGTCTAAGGTAGGAGATTGACCAGCTGTGCTATCATCTTCATGCATTTTGCCTGAAATCCAAGCAAAACATGTTTTACATGTAGCATATTTCAACATATCTCATAATATGTCGATTTTTCCTTTAGGCATTTAATTGTGGTGTACTTGACCACGTTAGTTGTCTTAGAAAAGATCATATGTTGTAGAGTCTGCTGCAGTAGGGATGTGAGCCGCTCGATCTGATCGAGCGGTTCCCACGCATTTGCATTTTTTTTGGGCTCCTGCCATGCGAATTCGTGGGAACCGTTCGATCAAGATCGAGCGACCTACGTCCCTACTGCAGAGTCTGCTGCAGCAGACCCTACGACAAAAGATCAGATCCCTAGTTGTCTTCCAATTCTAGTTTCTTTTGGATAAGTGGAGATTATATAGATGCATCCTATCCACCAATATATTTTTGTAGTTATCAAACTTACTTTCCACCTACACTCTTTACTTCTACTCGGATCTCCTTGAACTTAAGAGGGCCTTAAACTTTTTTTGAGAAAGAAGACCTAGAAATATCTTCAAGAATCATCAGTAAGAGTTAATATGTACCTCATTCAACTTATAGTAGGCTTATTGATTTAACCAAATGCGTTCGAGTGGATCGATTACAATGCTCATTTGCTCGAAATTGGGACTCATAGGTTAATTGATGAGAATTGCTATACTATTTACTTGAACAAACAGTTTCTTTTCGAACATCTAAGTGTGGAAGACCACTAAGCATTGCGCGATCCATCATTATTTTCAGTAGATGATAGCATACATGTTCCATGTGTGCTAGAGATTAGATGTGCATTCTTCTTCGCTTTTTTAGGTGTAACTTATATCTCGTATCGGATGTAGACATTCATGATTAATGCATAAAAAATTACATAGAGATTGATGGGAGACGGGCAACAAGCTGTGCCGCTAATCCCTTTTGGATGGCAAATCCAATTCTTCGAAATACAACATCTATAGATCTGGGAACCATACCATTGTTATGTATAATTCTTTGGACCCTTTTGAGGAGCCATACTACTTCAGTTGCCAAGAATCCGAGGATGTCAAAAACAAAAGAATTGAATACATGTTGATTGTCAATACAAGACTTCTCATGCTTATCAACTTTAGCCGAGGCAGCTTTCTGTGCAGCGTATCCCGCAATAAAATCACTCCTTATCGGACTCACCAATGGAGAAATTCCAGTCAAATCAACACATGCATGCTTCCCTCCAGACCATCCAAATATCAAAACAACAGCCAGTCTGACTGTCGATCTCCAGTCTTGTGAGTCCGTCAAAAAATTCACAGGTGCTTCTTTCTTGGAAGTAACTCCAGCATGTCTAGGAACATCATAGAGGACATCCCTTACAAAATCATGTCTATATTTAAAACCTGGGAGTTCACGACAATGAATTGCATGTTCTCCAAAAGCATCCAAGCATGATTTGTGGCATATTGGGCAAGGCTCATCAGCTAGGAAAAAAGGAATCATAAGACGATATTTGAGGATAGTACGATACTCAATAGGTGACATATGCATCCCCAAGCCCTCAATATGAATAGCAAGGAGGAAATCTTGAACACGGTCAGCTTGTAAGCAACGAAAAACTGCTTTTTGCCTAACAGTCATGTCAAACTTAATTTCCATTTCTTCAACAATTTTGCTAAAAAGAGAACTCGCCAAAGCATTCTGGACTTTAGGGGGGACGGTATCCTTCGCTTTACTTGTATATATAAACTATGTTGATGTAGCATAGATTTCCTTTCCATGATAGAAGTATATGAATGATCTGAATTTCAATATACATGGATATCATTTCAAATACAACGTCTTGTCATGTGGTTGTTCATACATATACAAAGAGGAGAGAGGATATTGTTCTTCACACTTAGAAAATGATAGACATGATCAAGATTCGTTATATGTTAACTTCGAGTTCATGTGCACCTGATAACTTTCAGTACAGCAAGCTTGATACTGCACGGTATATGGATGGCTAGATATCATACGAAATTCAGGTGCAAATCTGTTGATCCAGGAATTGTAGCAGATCAAGTCTTAAAGGGACTCGAATTGCACCGAGATCAAGGTCTACCTAGTTCAATAAATAAGTCTATTGTAGCGCAGATTCAAGTTACGATGTAGGGATCGAGGTGAACGGGAATTATAACATTCAACTCCTCTCAGATTGCAAGGAAATGGTAGACCAAATAAATCATAAGGTGAAACAAGACACAGAAGGATTGAAGGCTGCCAGAAGATCTTAAATCAACATTGGCACACTCAGCTGCCTTTGGAATCTCATGATAATGTTTCTCATGCCATCTTCTGGCTGTTTTCTTGTTTGCAACATAGCTTAGAGAGATGTTGAGACTTTCCAAACATTCCCTCTTCTGTATCCAAAATATTTTTGATGTGGTATACTTTCCTTTCTAAAAAAAGAACCATGCAAGCACTTGAACAAAAATGACATTTCTCTCAAGATTCTTACAGAACAAAGTTACCATACATGCGTGTTTCGAAGCTACCACCTCTAGCTTCTCTAAATTTATATAAAATTAAAATTTACCAAAAACTAATTTTGTTATTGCTAACAAATTGCCAGCAACAAAATACATAAAGAGACTCCTCTCAGGATAACAGCTATACATTTGCTAAATCAGAGGAAACAGTTGATCTTCTCAACCTGTGCTTTTCATTGAACATGTGATCTGTTTATAACTTTCTCAATTAGAATACAATCCCCTGCATTGTGAGAAAACCCCTTTTTTCAAGGGTAATATGGAAAGGTCATCTCACTTTGAGCTACCCTATCTTGCTAGGAATTTTCTTATAAACGTATTCCAAATCGAGTTGCTTTCTATTGTCAAAATCAATAAAGAAAAACAAAGGTAATATTTCCTCCTTTGAAATGTAAATAGTTCATATGTTGCTAAAAGGGGGGGAAATTATGCCAATCTTTATATTGGTCAAAGAAAAGCAAAACATTCAATAAAAGAATTATTTAAAAACTCGAAACAAGAATCCAAAAGAAAATCGAGTTTCCACGTGCAACAAAGGAAGACAAGATGAACCCTACAAAGTTATTTCTCTTTATGTACAAGTTGAAGCACAAAGAAAGCTCGAGAGGGATGGCAAGATTGAAATATTAAGAAGAAAATGAATGCGAAATACACAAACAGCAAGATGGCAAGCAAATGACACGAAAATAGCCAATTGAGTTCATGGTTAGAATGTGGAAATTGAACAACACAATTACGTACATGATATCACACCTTCAATTCAATCGAGCCATCTAGTTACTCCGTCCTCTTCACCCACAACTGCAAGGATCTCGATTTTCACATCCAGCACAGCCTGTAATCGAAAAATACAAAGAAATGTAATCAATGTGCAAATGTTTTTTCAGCCTGTGATAGGGTACCATCATATCAACTGATGTCGATGTAAACAGATGACATGTAGCTAGGTCCAGATGTAGCTTAGTAAAAACTATTCAAGTCATTTGAATTTAAGAAGACACTAGACGATGACTTCACTAATATGAATAACTCGTAAGACTAATGATGTGCAAAGAAGCTAAACCCGGTACTTGTCATATAACTATCAAGAGACCAAAATTACGTCTTGAGGATATTCAATTAGATCTTTCTAAACAAAATGGGTGCAGCATCGATGCCAAGTTGTGAATGCTGATTTAGCTAAGATCATGAAATGTTTTGCATAGCAGGGAAAGTGGGATCAGGAAACTCATTAGCAAACCAGTAATTCTCATGTCATGCATCAGTATGATGTTGAAACTCGGGATGTGGTAGTCAGATGATAAGAGTTTCAAACTTTAGAAGAACAAGTGTGAAATCGGTATTTGAACTTAAAGGACTGGTACTTGCTGACCTCCCAAGGGAATTCCTCTAACAGAATCCAAAGATAGTCGCCCGTATATATTCAAACGAAATGACCACCTTTTTTAAGAAAAAATGCACAATGGAGTCTCAGACTATGACCCTGTCATGAGGTGGGATATGCCAGACTTATCAGATCACAAGTAAATCCTACAACCCATGTAATGCAGACTTGAAATGGGGACCTATAGAGTAGGGTTTTCAAAATATTAGGCAGCAATGGGTACACAACCCGTTGATTTTGACCCGGATTCTATGGGTACCCACAAAAAGATATCCGGGTCGGGTACCTCATAAGTTGTTAACCTGCTCAACATGCGTGATCCGGTGGAAAACCCATGGGTAAAATCGGGTATCCAGTTTGGTAATGGGTAGTGTTGCCTCCACCCAATCTCTCGCTCTCCCTGGCCACTTTCACAAACACTAGATAATCTGTGCCACCACAACAGCCCCTCCAGCAACCTCCTCCGCCTTCACAGTTGGACGAACCTCTCCCCAAGCTCCAGGCAGAAACCACCACTGTCCCAGATTCTTATCTCCTGCAAGGTTGCACCTGCAAGCATCACCCTCGTGATGACCTCCACGAGACACCTATGGCCGCTACGTCCGGGCCATGCCCTTCCTCCTATGCAAAGTTGCAGGACCACTGCCCTCAAGTGGGTCGCACCCCCCTGTCATCCGCCTTCAACTACACCAGCAGCAGCGGAGTTCTTTTCGTTCATCGTCACCTGAAGCGCAAGCCAGCATCGTATATTCACCCGCCCACTACTGCTTCCAGAGTGGTCAGCCACATAAGTTGCTGCCCCATAGGGCTCTAGGCTGAGACCGAAACCCCCTTTTAACAATATATTTTTTATATCTGCTAATATCATGATCTAACATCTCGTGTAGTGCCACATATGCTACAGCCCCACCAGGGCTCGGGGGCTCAGCCACATACACTCGCAATATCCACTTATATTTATATTTATATTTAATCAAGAATTGGATTTGCCATCCAAAAGGGATTGGCGGCGCAGCTTGTTGCCCGTCTCCCAACAGTTTCTTTGTAATTCTCCTATGTTCAATGCAATATTCTTTTATCAAGAATATCCACGTATTAATTAGTAGTGATGCAAATCGGATTTTTGGCGCGCCGATAAATTAATTTTGAACGGTAGAAATTATTTGGTAGAAGAAAAGAGAGGGGATGAGAAGAAGAAAAACCCGTCGGGAATACGAGAGGTTGAAGGAGGAGATCCGCGGAGATCGCGTGGAGGGAGAGGGAGAAGAGAAAGGAAGGAGAGAGATAAAATCTCAAATTTGATTAATACTTGACTGAATAAAAACACTGGACTACCATCTCTTTATATAGGAGAGATGGGGTTACAAAAATAGAAATCAATTTAAATTGGACAACAAACTCATCCTAATTTGACTCTGACAAATTTAAAATTCAAATTGACCTCTAATTACCCTAATTAGACTCTAACTACTTAATTGACCAAAATCAAATCTACGAATAAATGTTGGAGATCACAGGCGATCTTAATTATTTAATTAAAATTGCGACGACCTAAAAAAACGTAAATAAAATTAACTACCATAATTTAAATAAATAGATGGCCCTATATTTCGGGTCCACGCTGCATCAAGTAGTCCGGGAATTGAGGGGTTAGGGCAGATCATGATTGAACGGGTTGGGTACCTACCCCATGAACACCCCTTCAGGAGAACATACCCAGGTGCTTGAGCCGTCGGGTCTGGGTAGTTGTGATTTTGCAAAGTTCGAATTGAAGCAAAACCTTGATTTCAGAAAAAGTTGCACGGATCCAAACCCAATACATGTTCCTAATCCACATTTTCCTGGTGATGGACTTCAGCTCCATCCATTCCCTTCCCACTTAATATAGCTGGTTAGGGGATCCTACCCATTTCTTAATGTATGTGTGCTTACCTACCTATGTGAAGAATATCGCAATCCCTAGACAACATCTTTAAAGAGAAACTTGCAAGATGGAAAGAGGTAAACATTGTGGAATCCCTGTTATTATATAATGCTATTAACTAATTAAATGAAATTTATTGTGACCGAAATAAAAATTTTGAGTTAATAATTAGAGTTAGATGGGCTATTGGATGCCATTTACATCCAATATCCATGCAGTAAATGATATCTTGTTTAGTCCTATATTGGTTAGAACTGGGGACAGTGTGACCATGTAAGGCCCACATAAACACCCTCGTGGTACATGCATTCTTTGAGAAGAATCAATAGAATATCTAGCCTTGTTGAGTCCTCCCATGGAGTATGTGGCATGTGGGTCATTATTATTCGTCAGGAACCACGTTATATTTTGATCTTCTAATGATACTATAATTTGCATCAGATGTGAAAGCTTTCATGGACAAATTTAGCAAACAATGGAGGAAGGATGCTTACCGAAGGATTTCTACAATTTATTAGTCTGCATTCCTCCAAAGAACCTTCGACCGTCCAATTTTCCCATACATCAAAGCTGTGACTTGCAAAGACAAATTCCATCCTTCTATTTATCTGTCCACCATGAAAACAATCGTGTCAGCAACATAAATGGACAATGCTTGCATAGTATATTAAGTCTATATACATCTGATCTCAGGCAGATACCAGGCAGAATCAAAGTGCAAGCCCCCAAACAGATTAAAATATCTCAATATATCCAGACAACATATGATCCCTCAATATATGTTCACATCTAGGAAGATTTCTTAAGCTGAGCTAAACTCATTTTTTTAGATAAGGCTATATGATTTGGTTGAAAATCTCTAAAGTTTATCCAGATTTTTTTCAAGTAACTCACATGTATCATTTCGCATTCCATCTTTTGCCAATTTATGAGTAACGTCATCTTGCCCATTTAAAAATTATGGACGTTTGTGCCCAAAAGAATGATTATGCACATCTGACAGGACATCGGGAATAATAGCCAAGGCTATTAAGGCTATATGTGTCTTAAGTCGAGCTCATCTCTTTTTTTAGATACAGTTATATGACTTAATTGAACATCTCTTCCGAGTTTATCCAGATTTTGTCAAGTAATTCCTTTGTATCCTTTTGTATGACATCTTGCCAGCTTATACGTTATGGACATTCGTGCCCAAAAGAATGATTATGCACATCTGACAGGACATTGATAATATTAGTCAAAGCTATGAGAGAGATACGGGAAAGCAAGGCAACGGACTTGTAAACTGCCGGGGATGAGAGGTGACAAAAAAGTGACATATTTATCAAAATGGGACAATAATTATATATTATTAATAAGATCAAGTTAATTATGTTTTCTCAGTATATATAATGTAGTTAATTTTTAAAACGTAAAATATCATTCATTAGAGCTTTTATGTGTCATGCAGCACTAAGGAAATAGATGATGCAAAATAATTTGTTACTCTCATAAATTAACCTACATTCTCATTTGGCATAAGGAGTACCCCTTTTGGGGCTATTTTGCTTTGCTTTTATATAGTGTATTATCCCTAAACCCTAGTTTCGTTCTATATAAAGAGGCCTATCTCTCAGTAAGAAAACATTATATTCTTCTACTTGGTTTCAGAGCAGTAAGAAAACATTATATTCTTCTACTTGGTTTCAGAGCAGGATTTAAGGACTCTGCTTAAGGTCTGTTGAGATATTTCTTACTGTTTCCTTGTTATCTATTTATTTCGTCTTCGTCCTGTAATTTGCCTAATAGGTCCTTCTCCTGTACAAGAAACTCAAGGGCCTCTCCTACAATCAATTCTTTTCCATAACATGGTATTGGAGTGACGGTCTTAGACCGGAGTTCACGTACCCCACTAAAACCCTAACCCTACCCACGCCACCCCTCCTCCGCCGTTCGCCGCCATCCGTCAGCTGCCCGCCGCCCCCCTACGGGGCATTGCCCTCCCGGTCGTCGTCGACCCCAGCCGGATCTCCAGCCCGCCGTCGGGTCACCGTCGACCCCAGTCGGGCTTCCAGCCCACCACCAGGTCACCACCGACCCCAGTCAGCCCTCTCCTATACAAGAAACTCAAGGGCCTCTCATACAATCAATTCTTTTCCATAACATGGTATTGGAGTGACGGTCTTAGACCGGAGTTCATGTACCCCACTAAAACCCTAACCCTACCCACGCCACCCCTCCTCCGCCGTTCGCCGCCATCCGTCGGCTGCCCGCCGCCCCCTACGGGGCATTGCCCTCCCGATCGTCGCCGACCCCAGCCGGATCTCCAGCCCGCCGACGGGTCACCGTCGACCCCAGTCGGGCTTCCAGCCCACCACCAGGTCACCACCGACCCCAGTCAGCCCTCCAGCCCACCGTCGAGTCACCGCCAACCCCAATCGGGCCTCCAGCGGCGCCACCAGCCTTCAACAGCCACCACCGGCCGCAGCTGCACCTACCAAGCAATCGCCAACCCCTCCCTCGCATCGCGGTGCTTCTTCGTTCGATTCTGAAGTACGAGCCGGACTGATTTTGACTGGAAAATGTGATTTCAGACCTGTAAATCACGTTTTCTGACAGAGCAAGCAGTGAAGATTGGTGATGACGGATGTATGAGTCTACATGTACAACCAATCCTTTGTATGCTCATGCAGACTCGTGTATATCGGTCTACTCCTCAGTTGAGTTCCGTTATTTGACCATTTTACCATCATGTCAGAGAACAAGGGTGACATTTTTTATCCGGCGCTTTCAAGGGCTCGGCTCCCATCGCTAAAATGGATGGGACCAACTATGAGTTGCGATACACGCGGTTTCTCAACTTCATGCAGTGCAACAACAAGTAGCACATCCTGACAGATCCAAAGCCAACGGATAAGACTGGAGCGAATGCTTCTTGAAGAAAGATGACACGCATACGCGTGTTTGGCTACGTGGGACTCTCACCACAGAGATAGACAATGATATTCTGAATCAACCCACCGCCAAGACGATGTGGGACACTTTGGCCTCCACCTATGCTCAAGCGAAGAATGAGGCCAAGAATCTTCAACTACAGTTTGACATCTACAAGGCCAAGCAAAATGGGCGTCCTCTGCACGTGTACTATAGTTCACTCCGTACCATGTTTGAGAAGCTTCATAGCTATATGTCTATTACTACATCTCTTGAGCAGCAGAAGGCATATAGGAACTCCACGATGGTTGGAGTTTTCATAGCCGAACTTAATACAGAGTATGATGCAGCATGTACTTAGCTTCTCATTGGAGCTACCACACCTCCCATGGAGGAGTCCTAGAACCCTCTCAGCCAGATTATCATGCCTCCTACAGCCACTCCTCAGCCTTTGTCAACCACGGTCGTTTCTCGTAGCCAAGGAGTGACGACCCAGTCTAGAGGACACACCCCACGTGGCAGAGGCGGTGGACGTCTACATGGCCCTTGCACCTTTTTTTGTCGATCGGGACATGCCGAGGATACATGCTACCAGAAACATGGATATCATGTTAGTGGTCGCATGGTAGAGCAGATTGAGCCTTCAGATATTCTTGCTTCCCAGGTTGGTCCTTACCTAGATGATATCGTCTCTCGTACTCGATAGATCATGACTCATGTTGCAGGAACCACCACTACAGATAATCTTGTCGCAGCTAGAGCCTCTTCGAGCTCCTCAGGTACCGCAGATATGACAAAGTAGATTATGAATTCCGACGCTTCCTATCATCTTTGTTGAGACAGAGCAAAGTTGAGGTCCTACAGGACCATACCACCTGGTAGTTGGGTTGTCATTGTCAATGGCGACAATTTACCCATTGTAGGATAGGGGGGTGCATTTGACGCCATCCATGTGTCTTCAGAATGTTTTATATGCTCCTGACTTTCAGATGAATTTACTTTCCATTAGTCAGATTAATAAGGATCGGCATTGTCGTGCTATCTTTGAACCTTAATCTCTTGTGTTTCAGGACATACTGATGGGCAGGGCGGCGTGAGCAGCGGGGACTCTACAGAATGGTCGAACCTCCTCATGTTGTCACTTCTACTATATCTACTAGACCAGTCTCACCATATCTGTGGCACCTATGTTTTGGTCACCTTCCTCTGCAGAAGCTATGTCATGTTCTCCCTCATATTTTCACAAGATCCTCCTTCCCGTGTGAGGCATGCCAGCTTAGGAAGCATCATCATTCCTCATTTCCATCCCATCGAAATCGGAGCAATTCTCAATTATTTGAACTCCTTCATTTAGATATCTGGGGTCTGAGTCATGTTCCTGATCACCAAGACACCGCTTTTATCTAATAGTTGTCGATGATTTTTCTAGACTTTCTTGGGTCTTTTTATTGAAGAATAAGTCTGAGGTTGGATCTGTGATCAAATACTTTATTAATTAGATAAGGAATATTTTTTCTGCCATTGTCAAATATATTCGTTATGATAATGTCTTAGAGATCCGCACTTTACAGTTTTCTGACTTTCTTAGATCTCTTGGCATTGTTCACCAGATCCTACGTGCATATATACATCCCTGCAGAACGGTGTTACCGAGCGTAAACATTGTCACTTACTTGATGTGACCCGAATATTGTTGATACAGAGTCATGCTCTTCATGACTACTAGAGAGATGCGTACTCACGGCTTGCTATCTGGTGAACCGCATGCCTTCATCTGTGTTGAAAAAGAAGATTCCTTTCTCAATTGCATTTCTCGAGAAGGATCTTTTCTCTCCTACACCCCGTGTGTTTGGATCAATTGATTTTGTTCATGATGTCTCTCTAGGTCGTGACAAGCTCACTCCCAGAGCTGTCAAGTGTCTTTGTTGGCTACTCTCGTACCAAGAAGGGGTATCATTGCTTTGATCCGCTCAAGCGAAAATATTTTGTAAGTGTTAATGTTACTTTCTTTGAGTCGGTCATGTATTTTTCTCCTACAAGCGATAGACTAACCCCGTTTGACTTTGACGATGAGATCTATATGCCTCCACCTCCTACTGTTGTACCTCCACCTCCCTCTACTGCTCTACCACCACCTCCTCAACCACCACCACCGTTGCTGCCACCACCTACACCTACGCATGCCTCTACACCTGCTTTTATGGCACCACCTCGTACTGTGACTCAGTTTTTGCTACGTCTTTTTACTCGCAAGTCTCGTTCAGTTCCCCCTGCTCCCAGGCCTTGCCCATCATCCAGCATGCCTCAGGTATCTAATGAGCATATTATTTCTACTGATGGCACTACTGAATTGTTTGTGCAACAAGATTCCATATAGGATGAGCAGGTGCCCTTGGCAGATGATCTTGAGGTGTCGATTGCTCTACACAAGCAGAAACGTAGGTGTTCTACTTATCATCTTGCAACCTAAGTTTCCTGGAACAGATGGACAGAGGATTTCAGGAGGTTTACCTTGACACTATTAGCTGTGGAGATACCACGAACATATCAGGAGGCTCTTCAGGACAGTCAGTGGAGATTAACCATGAAGGAGGAGATGGTTGTGTTACAGTCACGTAGTATGTGGAGTCTTGTTTCTGCTCCAGTTGATACATCCATTGTGGGATGCAAATGGGTGTTCATTGTGAAACACCGTGCAGATGGCATTGCGGATCGCTATAAAGTGAGACTTGTGTCACGTGGGTTCACCCAGACATATGGGGTGGACTATCAGGATACTTTGTCTCCAGTTGTCAGATATTCTACTCTACGCATCCTACTTTCTGTAGTAGTGACATGAGATTGGCCCCTTTACCAGCTTGATGTGAAGAATGTTTTCCTCTACAGTGATCTATAGGAGGAGGTCTACATGCAGTAGCCACCTGGGTTTGCTACTGATGGGGGGTGTTAGAAGGTTTGCAGGATTCACAAGGCTATCTATGGCCTTAAGCAGAGTCCAAGAGCATGGTTTCAAAAGCTCTCGGACTTGATAGAGCGGCAGGGATTTGTGCGACCGACTGCATACCACTCTTTGTTTTTGTACAGGAACCAGAGAGGTACTATTGTCATCCTTGTTTATGTTGATATTATTGTTACAGAGGATGACGAGCAGGATATGCAGAGTGCCAAGGACTTCCTAGGGCAGCACTTTGTGACCAAGGACCTTGGTAATTTACCTTACTTCCTTGGACTGGAGTAAGCCAAGAACCAACGAGATCTTGTGATGACCTATAGGAAGTACGTTATAGACCTTCTTTCAGAGATAGGCATGGCAGATTACAGACATGCCACTCACCTATTGACCCAAGCATTAAGCTATATGATGATGACACTGAGGAGGTCAAAAAGAGGAGGTATAGGGAGCCGGTTGCCAAGCTACTATATGTTACTATTTCCAGGCCTGACATATCCTTTGCCATGAGCAAAGTGAACCAGTTTATGGAGCAGCCCAGAAAGGCACATATGGATGAAGCCCATATGATTTTGAGGCATCTGAAGACTTCACCAGGTACGAGACTTCTTTTCAGCAGAGATATATCTCTTTCAGTTGCAGCATGTGCATATGCATATTATAATAGGTGTCCGAAGGATAAGAAGTCTACTTCAGGCTTAATTGTGTTCATAGGGAATTCCCTGGTTTCTTGGAAGAGCAAGAAGCGGATCGTAGTTGCCAGATCGAGTGTTGAGTCAGAGTACAGCGCCATGGTACAGGCTAGCATGGAGATGATGTGGGTCAGATCAGTTCTTACTGACCTGGCTATAGAGGTGCCTCTTCCCATGCACCTACAATGTGACAATCAAGCTATTCTTTTCATTGCCAACAACCCAGCTTTTCATGAGAAAACCAAGCACATAGAGGTGGATTGTCACTACACTCGTGACATGATACATAAGGGTCTTATTTTCACTACTTATGTAAGCTCCGGAGATCACATAGCAGATGTTTTTACTAAGGCCCTAACCAGAGGGCCTTATCAGAGATGTTGTTCGAAGCTGAACCTGATAGATATCTACGCTCCAGCTTGAGGGAGGTGTTGAGATATTTCTTATCTTTCTTATTGTTTCCTTATTATCTATTTATTTTATCTTCGTCCTGTAATTTGCTTAATAGATTTTTCCTCAATATAAGAGAGCCCAAGGGCAATCAATTCTTTTCACATAACAAGGTCGTCAATGACCTTCATGAACTCAAAGCTAGAAGGTTGATGCATATAAGAGAACCCAATGACCTCATGTAAAATCATCGTAAAGAAATGCATTCCTCACACCAAGTTAATAAAGAGCTCAATCACGTTGTACTATGACGAAATCAAGAATCCTCATAATCGAACTTGGAAGACATACCACAGGAGAGGTGTTAAAAGAGAAAATCCCATACATGTATGTAAAGCACTCGGCTACTAGTTGAGTTTTTCTATCTAACAATGGAACTATCTAAGTTGTGCGCCACTCCATTCAAAAAAAGTTGTAAGTTGTTGTAAAGACCTAACAACTACTCTGGACCTTATATTATCAAAGGCCTAGACATGATTACAAGGGAAGATTACTAGATAGGAAGACCGTGATTGGCTTTTGTACATAGCAGGGAATCTGATCATTTCGAGGAGAAAGAAGCATGCCGTTGTTTATCGTTTTTGATGTTGTAACAAGCTAAGCATGCTTGACATATATGCTCCATCTTGAGAGGGATTGTTGTCTGATATAAGCTCGGACCAGATAAAAAATGGGATCATTTTACAACTCTTTAGGACTTTTTTTCTTATAGTGTAATCCTAACACTAGTCGCACCCTATATAAAGAGATTTATCTCTCTATAAGAAAATATTCTAATATTCTATCGCTTCAAACAACAAAATAAAAAATGATTGTCTAAAAATTATAATATTCACATTTGTTAGAATAATAATGTTGTAAATAAAAATGTTGTGTAAAACATGTAAGTTATTATGTTATATACAATTATACGATGAAAAGAGTAACATAAAAATTCTATTGTACACTATCTTATTAGTTCACACATGCATGCTTGTAATTATCATCATAAGTATAATTTATAAAGTTCAAATGCCATAAGGACATTGCGGGCAAGGTGATAGGCGATGCAACCATGCATCTAGCATGATTGAACCCCCTAGCTTTGGGTACGTACAAGGCAACCCTTCAAGATCCACCATTGATGCAGCGTGATCGCAACTAATAGGGCCGCATTTATTTAAATTAGTTAATTGTCAATTTTATTTACGTTTTTAAGTTGTCGTAAATGTCTAATTGAATAATTGAGATCGCATGTGATCTCAACGTTATTTCGTAGATTTTAATTGCAATTTTGGGTCAATTAATTAATTAGAGTCTAATTAGAATAATTAGAGGTCAATTAAGATTTGTTAGAGTCCAATTAGGCAAGTCGGTTGTCAATTTAATTTAGTTTACTATTTTTGTAAACCCCTCTCTCCTATATAAAGAGAGGGTAGTCCATTGTTTTGAGGCAGTCAATGATTATGAAAATTTGAGAGTTATCTCATTATCTCCCTCCTCCTCTCTTCTCCCGCGATCTCCGCGTTCTTCTTCTTCCATCCCTCGTTACCAACGAGTATTTCTCTTCTCAACCCATCTATTTCTTCTACCAAAAAATCCATCACAAAAATTTTATTATTTCAACGCCGCGAAAATCGGATTTGCATCAATTGGTATCAGAGCATGGCAACCGAATCGTTCCTACGATTCGACGATCCCGTGGCGTATTGGCGTCTCAAGCTCGATCTCAACCGCGTATCTTATGGGACGCATGTGCTTTCGCGCCAACGGCAGTACAAAAAGCGTCTTGCGGCATCCTTGAAGGTCCAAGCATGGTTGGACACAACCTTAGATGAAGATTCAACCGTCGACGACGAAAATCAGATCATGGCAACCACTGTTCAACCCTATTTCGGGGCAAAAATTGAAGGTACCTTCATTATAGATGAAGATTTATTCCCTGTGCAACCAAACAATGAAGACAAAGGGCCGATTTTCGACACAAGCACGGAAGACGAATCTGATTTCGAAGTCGAAGTGGCTGCCCAGAAAATTTCAGATCAGCCGTCGTCACCAAAAGCGCCCCCGATATCCGCCCCAGGCCCCTTCCAGTCCAACAGCGGCCAGCCCCCACCCCTAGGGCCCCATCGCCCACCACCTCCGACCCCTCCGGCCCCGCCGCACGTGGCCACCCCCCTGCGGCGCCTCCAGCCACCGCGTCGCATACGGATCCGCGAGCCGCCCGCCAACTACAGGCCCTCCCCGCGGCCGCGCATCCCCTGTGTCACTGCAACAACCCCCCCAGGCCATCTCACCGCAGGTCCAACCCCGCCTCCTCTTCCCCGGGTACTGCTCCCCGCCGCCACCTCCGCCCACAACCTCTCCCTCGTCGCCGCACCCCGCCTCTCTTCCTCTCGTCATCCTCCTGCGCGCCACTGCGCGCCCCTCCCTCATCACCGCCCGCCACCTCTTCCCCAGACTCACGACCTTCACCGTCTCGCCAGCAACCCCAGCACCCTCCAGCGCCATCCCCCGCTTCCCAGCGATGTGCGCCTGCAAGCGCGCCCCCGCGGTGCTTCCTCATCTCCAGAGCTGCCGCCCTCCGCGCCGCCGCATCGTCCGCAACCTTCCCCATCCCGCGCCCCGCCGCCTTTGGTTGCGGAAGAGAGCAACCCTATCGGGTTTTTCAAGAGTCGAATCCCTGAGATCAAGGGATTGGAAAACCAATTGGAAAAATTGCAGGAAAAGATCCCCTCGGTTCTCTATTTACCGAAGGGCCCAGAGCCTTATGAAAAGAGAGCAAAATAAAGAGGTGCGAAAATTGCGCCAACACCCCTGGCGGCGGAAACATTTAAAAAAAGGGGCTGCTCCTTATCCAATTAGGACTATAGTCTTGGGTTTTCCCTATTTAAGGACCCCATGGCTTCATTCCTTAGACACATCTTCTCTTCTCCTCTCCTGGTGCCATTGCTTCATTATGGATTCTCCAAGAATCATATTCTCCATGCCGCATCTATTTTTCGAGCATCACGGGGAGAAGACAACGATCAAGACGCCGCCGCCGTACGCACCGCATATGTTCTTCAACCACGACCGCCGCGCCTCTCCCGCCCGCACATGGATTCCGCCGTTCGCGTCCCACATGTTCTTCCAGAAGACAATTGAAGCCGCCGATTCATCCTCCGACCCTGCAGTTCCAGCAATTCGTCAGGAGTCGAATTTTTAAAAGCGGAGGAGAGTTGATGCAGCGTGATCGCAACTAATAGGGCCGCATTTATTTAAATTAGTTAATTGTCAATTTTATTTACGTTTTTAAGTTGTCGTAAATGTCTAATTGAATAATTGAGATCGCCTATGATCTCAACGTTATTTCGTAGATTTTAATTGCAATTTTGGGTCAATTAATTAATTAGAGTCTAATTAGAGTAATTAGAGGTCAATTAGGATTTGTTAGAGTCCAATTAGGCAAGTCGGTTGTCAATTTAATTTAGTTTACTATTTTTGTAAACCCCTCTCTCCTATATAAAGAGAGGGTAGTCCATTGTTTTGAGGCAGTCAATGATTATGAAAATTTGAGAGTTATCTCATTATCTCCCTCCTTCTCCTCTCTTCTCCCGCGATCTCCGCGTTCTTCTTCTTCCATCCCTCGTTACCAACGAGTATTTCTCTTCTCAACCCATCTATTTCTTCTACCAAAAAATCCACCACAAAAATTTTATTATTTCGACGCCGCGAAAATCGGATTTGCATCAACCATGGATAGATAACATGAGACGACAGTGTTGATAAGTTTGCTATTGATACTACAAGATATGCAAAGTACGCATTCAGATGATATCACCCTAAATAAAACTAAAATTAAACTCAGGGATTTTGAATCATGGATAAAGGTCCCACTCAATGGATTGCTTTCCATGGAGATACGTGTTTTAAATGTGCCTTGAGGGGACGCCATGCATGTGAGTGACCCAGCCACGTGCTTCCATTGCAAAAATATCAGCCATAGACAATGGCCTTGTTTGTAATTGCTCGGGTTTGTGGTGGGTGAGGTGTTGGTTACAATGTATGAGGATGAACACCACTTCTCAGTTTGTGGGGTTGACAGTTTCACAATGGGTGATCTCGCTAGCAGTCTCTATAACGCGGTTAACAGTCGAGGAGCTTGTTGTGGTACTCGGGGCCATTCGGGAAGGAGCTTCACTGACGATGTGGTCTGCCTGCACAATATCGTTTTCTTGGCATGAGGTCAGCACCCATTCGATGTCTCTACTTTTGGGTGGACCTTAGATTGTGAAGGTTGAATTTTTCTTTTGACATAGGCTTTGTTCAAAGATGGTGCAGGATTAACAGTGTCCATTTTTGATGGCAGGATCCAAGATCTCTCGAGAGTTCTCTTTCCCTTTCCAATGGAATGGTTCAAGTGCATCATTTATACTAGGAGTCGGGGTCTTTGATATACATTTTTTAATGGAGTTCTTTGATTTACATAGTAGTCATCATCGAGGCTCGAATACAAGCAGCTACAATATATAATGAACATTAACATGATAACTTCACAAACATAATAATATACCCATGTTCGAGTTAGTTTGGTTCATAAGCACTCCTAGCTGCATTATGAACATGGAACTGCTATAGCATCAAATAAAAGACAATAATCATTTTTGAAAGAGTTGAGGACATGTGTGATTTTCTAGGTAAGAGATCGTTACAAGAACAATGAAGCAAGGGAGTGTACGGTGGACACTACAGTAAAACTAACTACAGGCAATGTTCGGGTAGATGTGACTCAAAAAAGGCAACATCAATACAAGGTTTTTTAATATGCTTGTTGGTCAAGAAAAAAACATTATTGATCCCTTGATGGCTGGCTTTACAAGGACAAAGGGTGAAGAGAGATTCGGATTGCATTTTGTCACACTTTAGGCAGTTCGAGGTTGTTGGACTTGCATGTTCATAGATGTGGAGAGGTCGTGGTGCTAGTAGTTTATCATCTGATGCGATTTATAGTTTTTTAAGGACATTTCAAGAAGAGGGAGGAGCATTTAATTACTTATAGGAGTGGCCCAACTAGAATACAGATAGATTACTTTGCGTTGAGGAGAAGAGATTGGTTGTGTTGTAAAAACTACAAAGTAATCCCATGAGAGAGTTTGACATCTCAACATTGCTTGTTAGTCTTGGATGTGCAAATAAAAGGGTTGGTAAAGAAAAGGAGGGTTCCTAAGATCACTAGAACCATGGCCTCAAATTTCAGCGAAATTCGATCGAATTTCTGTCAAATATCGATATCCAGTCGAAATCGAAATTCGACCGAAATGACCGAAATGACATAAATATGGGATTCTAGTACAAAAAATGACCGAAATGATCGAAATTCCGGTCGAAATGCCACCGAAATTCCATCGAAATTCTGTTTTGGTCGATACCGAAATGGTGACCGAAACCGACATTTAGGGCCTTGACTAGAACTAGACGGTGGAATCTTCTACTGAAGCAATCGAACTTCAGGGAGAAGGTTTTAAAAGACTTGTCTTGGGATTATAGCGGAAGTGCAAACGAGATGTGGGGGGCAATAGCATCTTGTATCCGATAGGTAGCCAAAGAGATGCCAAGAGAGTCAAAGGGAGGAGCTCCACGTCAAAAGAAGGCTTGGTGGTGGAGTGAAGGGGTGCAAGAGAAGCTAAAAATTAAAAGAGCATGCTTTAAAGCAATGTCTAAGGATAGAACAGAGGAAACTATCACAAACTACAAAATAACGAAGAATGAAGCAAAGAAGGATGTAAGCGAAGCTAAGTCAAAAGCTTATGAAGTTTTGTATAAAAATCTTGACTCTAATGAGGGTCAGAAGGATATATTCAGGTTGGCCAAAGCAAGAGAAAGAAATACCAAAGACCTTTCTCAAGTGAGATGCATTAATGATGAGGAAGGTTGCGTGCATGGAAGGAAATATCGCGATATATCGGCGATATATCGCCGATATATTGATATCGACATGGGACCGATATGGGAACCGATACGGCGATATATCCCGATTTCCATGCATTTTCTTCACAAAGGCTCGCCGATATGGGCGATATTTCGGCGATATATCGTCGATATACCGTTGAAATATCGTATCGATACGATATCGATATCGATTTCGATATCGATACGGCTTTCCATGGTCACGTGCTTGTTAATTCAAAAGGATATAGAGACTAGATGGGAGCAGTACTTCCATAAACTTTTCATTGGGGAAAGAAATAAAGAGATCAATTTGGGTGATCTAGCTGGTAGAGAAAGTTACTAAATCATGCAAGCTGTAGACGAATACAAAGAAATTAAGTAGAGGAGGTTTTGAAGGTTATGAGATCTGGAAAAGGTGTAGGACCGGATAACATCCCTATAGAAGTATGGAGAGTTTTAGGTGAGTGTGGTCTGACTTGGCTTACGAATCTATTCAATGTTATTTGGTGAAGCAAGAAAATGCATGAAGATTGGAAGAGTATCGTGGTGTCTCTTATAAGAATAAAGGAGGCATTCAAAATTGTTCAAATTGCAGTGATATCAAACTGATGAGTCACACTATGAAAATTTGGGAAGGTGTGATTGAACGAAGGTTGAGGCAAGTTTCCAAAGTAAAGAAAATCAATTCGGATTCATGCCAGGTCGCTCAACTATTGAATCCATCCATTTGCTGAGGAGAACAATGGAGAATTATAGAACTAAAAGGAATAACCTCCATATGATCTTTTTTTATTTTGAGAAGACTTATGATTCTGTCCCACGAGAGATATTACGGAAGAGACAAGTACATGTCCTATACATTAACCTCATAAAGGATATGTATGATAGGGTTTTATCTTGTGTAAGGATCTCGTCTGGAAAGACTGATTATTTTGACATCAACATTGATTTCAAGGTTCAGCTTTGAGTCCATTTCTTTTTATTTTGATTATGGACGAGTTGACAAGTCACATTCTGGATGAGTTACCTTGGTGTATTTTATTTGTTGATGATATTGTGTTGATTGACGAGACTAGAGATGGAGTAAATGAGAAGCTTGAGGTCTGGAAACATGCATTGGAGACTAAATGATTTCATATAAGTAGGACTAAGAGAATATATGGAGTGCACCTTTAATGGAAGCAATGGTGAAGGAATCGAGGTGAAGAGTGGTGACGATAACATTCGAAAGAAAGATTCTTTTAGATATCTGGGATCTATTTTGCAACATGATGGAAAAATTGATGGAGATGTTATTAATAAAATAAATGCAGGTTGGCTAAAGTGGAGAGGAGCCTCAGTTCTTCTCTGTGATAAGAAAATTCCTTTAAAAACTAAAGGAAAGTTTTACAAAGCAGTCGCTAGAGCTGCTATGTTCTATGGATCTGAATGTTGGCCTCTGAACCATAGAAATATGCATAGAATGCTTGTAGCAGAAATGAAAATGCTAAGGTGGATGTGTGGACACGTACGTAAAGATCGGATTCGGAATGATGCAATCAGAAAGAAAGTTGGTGTAGCTACGATCGAGGATAAGATGCGAGAAAACCGCTTAAGATGGTCTGATCATTTGCAAAGAAGGTCAGTTGACGCACCAGTTAGGAGACATGAGTGTTAGATGTTGAGTCGGCTAAGAGAGGCCGAGAACGGCCCAAGAAGTGTTGGAAAGAGACTATACGAACGGATCTTAATTTTTTGGATATAAGTTCGAGATTGACCTAAGATAGATCTGAATGGAGGCGAAAAATCCATGTAGCCGATCCTACTTAATTGTGGGAAAAGGCTTTGTTGTTGTTGTATTTCGAGGGAAGACTACCTAGCAGCTTTGAAGTCCTTGAAGCAAGAGGGTCAATCGAACACTGATGGATTTCCATATCTTTTCTCGATGTGACATTCTAGGATCTTGGTTCAATTTGATGTGCTTGCGGTCGTTAGAGATTTCATGTCATGCAACTCAAATTATGAAAAGGTCAGTCATTTTTTAATGCTTCTACTGCATAAGGAGATTGCCGACCATGTAGAAGATTTTAGATCGTCGGCTCTATCAGCCTCCATTTACTTAATCATTGCCAATCTCCAATCCTCCATGTGAATCAAGTGTGAGGGTGTTTCTGGTGTTATTTCACCACAGTGGAGAGCTTTCATCAAGGGTCTCTACATCATAAAGAGTTACGCAGTGGCTTCTGCAGTCATTGTCTAGGATAGACAGTAGACATAGATCTTCCTTTAAACGTTGATTTTAGCAAAACCTGCGATAGTTTAAGATAGTCCTTTATCTGGTTCTCTCTTTAGCAACGTGGATTTCCTGAGGGGAGGGAGGGCAATCATCAAAACTGTAACTTCATCCCTTTACATGTAGACAAATGCAAAACCTGAGATTGTTAGTGTTCTTGTCCACACCATGTGCAAATTTACCTACTACAAATTCAGACCTACCATTTGTTAGCTCTGGGATGACATCTATAGATTGGGACCATTATTGGAGTGAATAGAAAGTCAGTTGGAAAAGTTATCCTCCAAAGTCATGTCCAGGGTGCAAACTTGTTTTGCGAATCAATGTTGTCCTTTATATAGATCTATGATCATCTGCAATTCTAATCCATGTCTGAATAGCAAAAAAATATGGTCATGCTGTGAAGGAGATTTTTGTGGGAAGGAATCGAGACATGTAATGAAGACACCTTTTGTAAAGCAAGGTAAAGTTTGCAAATAGATGTGAGAGTTGAAACTAAATGGGGAAGCCATTTTCAAGAATATGCCCTTTGACTAATATTTTGGCGGACTTTGGATCTAACTGAGCGTGGAAGACTACATTCATGTACTTCCCTTTTAACAAAAGATAACGTAAAGGTGATTTTTCTTCTCTTCAACTTCTCCAAGCCAACATTGAGGGGTCGTATACACTTTCTCTTCTGGTTGACAACTGTGCAAGCCTTGGCAGACTAAGGAGTTGTTTTCCTAGGTTGATGGACCTTGCAGCATGGTATGAAAAGGCTAGCCTCGAGGCGGTCGAGGCGGAACGAGGCGGTGTTTTTTAGCCTCGAGGCATATGCCTCAAATGTAATTGATAAGGCATACGCCTCAGAAGGTCGAGGCGGTCGAGGCGGGGCTAGGCGGTCTGTGAGGCGTTTTCTGGAATTTAAAGCATTTTTTAAGGATTTAAATTATCTTATTGGTAGTTGTAGATGCTTATCTACTGCAGACACTCTCTTTACGTCAGGAGGACCCAGAAGGGTATGGTTGTTATTTTGGTTTATGTAGATGATATTGTTGTTACAGGCAACGATAATGAAGGTATTCAGGCAACCAAGGATTTTCTTGGACAACAGTTCATGACTAAGGATCTTGGTAAACTGAGGTATTTTCTTGATCTTATATAAGAGTGAGCGGTCCAGACCACTTGATTAGGGTAATTTGGTTAGGAAAGAAATGATACCGTATTTAGATATGTGTAATTGTATATAAAGAATGATACAATCGGTATCTCATGAAAGGAGTTTATGAAAGGGAGAGTCGTAATTTCTTTGCATAATTGAAATGCTTTAATAAAATTCCTTTAATGACCTTAAATCTCAAAAAAATTATAAAATATCCGCCAACTCCAAGATATTTATATTGCCATTATTCTCCCTCTTCTCACATACCTTCTCTTTGTGCCTCCATCTTTCTCTATCTCGCTAACATGTGGCAACTTTTACGACGATGATAAAGACGACGATGACTATGATAAGGCCTACAACTATCCTAGGGAGAGTTGTGAAGTTTTTTTAGTTCGGATGGTTAGAAGGATAAGGAAGCAACAATTGTTGTAGGACGACGAATAACATGCAACATGACCACCTTATTTCGAGATAGTTGTTGGAGTGTGTGTTATATGCATCACTTGAGTAAGATGGGTAAATGGATCTCTCCAGGATTCATTTACCACATCCAGTTGTTTAGTCGTACATCTACCAGTTGTAGGATGTGAAGACTCAGTGAGGGCTATATAAGAAGCCCCTCACCCCCTGTATCTAATGAGAAAGTGCAATGCATAAATCACCCCTTTGAGGTGTTCTCCTGTAGTTTCATCCTGCTCCTTAGGGAGTAGGGTTCCACGTTAAAATCCCGTGTTCTTCATGTTCAATCTTCTTCTCCGATATTCTCTTCTGCATTCATATTTTCTAACATGGTATCAGAGTTGTTTCGATTCTCGAGGATTTTATGATTTTGTTTATTCGAGATTCGATTATCATATTTATTCTTGATTATCCCTGAAGATTATCTTGTTAAACTATTGTTTGAGATCTGTTCAAGTCTGAGATATGTGTTCTAGGATTCATAAAACCCTAATTTTGAAAGTCTCGATTCTGCATGGAGGGTTCCCTGACTAGAACCCTAGTTCTAAAAAGTTTGCTCTCGAAGCCATTGATAGGCTACAAATCCGATGCTTCAAGGGGAGGTGATGGCTTCCCCCGGTTTAATCACCAAGTCCAGGCAGTTGTCAATCAACTTCCAGAAGATGCATTCAGATCTCCTCGCGGTGACCCTTCAAATCCTCCGAGCAGCGCCGCCCTCCTCTCCTTCTCCAAGCGGCATCCATTCAGATCATCGTGTAGCGGAACATCCTCCAGGCCACATCGAGCTGTCATCTCACGCAATGGCGCACATCTTCGACTCCAGGCTCTTACCCTAACTAGTCGAGCAAGGGAAATGGCGCGAAATCCCTCTCTTTAGGCGACACGAGAACCTATAGGAGGCATACCCCCAAACAGTGGATGCTCCCCTCCCGAGAAGGCGTCCACGATCCTTACTCCCACACATGACGAACAGAAGCCTCACGATTTCTCACAAGGCCAAAGAGATAAGGAAAACACTACCCCAGAACTCTGTTACCAGTTTAGTCATTAATCCAAAATCTGAACTTCTCCCCACTTGCAAGGATCGGTCGCATCTTCGCAGCCATATCCGGAAGGATCTTAATAATGCCTTGTCACAACAAGGACAAAGTGTGCATCTGACAGGACACCAAGGACCCGAAAATCCCATAAATTCACCTCGAGTCAACAAACAAGATCATATGCACTCCCAAACAACCGCATCACCCATCTCTCCATAAGAGCATTATTCATACCCTTTACACTCCCAAACCCCCTTATTCTTCAATCTCGTAATCCCATCACAATCGACCAGATGGATTCCCCTCTTCTCTTATTTCTATCTGACCAGAAAAATCTTCTCATCAAAGACTCCATCTTCGTGCGAACTTCAAGAGGAAGCAATCTTGTGGAAAAAGGAAAAAAATGAAATGACAGACACTTCATGCTTAAGAAGCATCGCCTTACCACCCTTAGATAACGTTGATGCTTTCCATGCTCAAACAAGTGATAAGAAAGCTCCTAATCAGGCACCGCAGCACCTTTGCCGCATCATGAGTCTCGCCATTGGCTTATCCCTATTGATTTGCATTCTTAAAATGTCCCAAAATATGTCCATAATAAGAGGCATCCGATGTATCTACTCTGAACTGCCCCCCAAAAAGATCATAGTGCCATCACCATATTGCAACAGAGGCACCAAGATGTTATCATTCCTATATCATGAACACCACTCTGCATCTGGCGCCAATCTCATCATAACAATCAGAGCATCCACAACAATGATAAAAAAGTAAGGATACAGTAGACACACATGCATGACCCCCCGTTAGGGTAGAAAATCCCCCCCACCCATATACATACACCGAGACGATCTACTATTAGTAAGTACAACATATGATGCAGTCGTGTCGCATTGCTTAATCCATGAGATCCATAAATTGGCGAATTCAATCTTCTCTAGAGAGGTCCAAATGAAGCGTCAGTCCACACAATCATACGCTTTAGAAAAATCAATCTTCCAAAACAAACATTTCGCATTGTTTCTCTTCCAATCCAATACCATTTCCGATGTCATCACCAACCCATCTGCCATGAGTCTCCCATGCATAAATGTAATCTACCAAGGTGAAATAATACTCGGTAGAATTCTTCGAAGGCGATTGGCGAAAATCTTAGCAATGATGAGATAAATTGCATTAGATAGCTTTATAGATTTGTAATCCTCAATCTTGCTCGGAACCTCCTCCTTTGGCAATAAGAACAGCAAAGCCTTATACAATCATTCAGACCCCCGATTGTTGCGGCCAAATTCTAGCAAAACCTCCATTAAATCCTTCTTTAGCACTTCCCAAATCTCCATGTAAAATAATACCAAATATCCATCCGGACCCAGAGACCTATCCGTATTGAGTTGAAATACAGCCTCCTTAGGTTCAGCCTCTGTGAACTCTCGAAACAAACAACTCGCATGCATCTCAGAGATCTTCGATAGGCCCCTCCAAAGCCACCCCCATCCAGCACGGTTGTGTCTCCTACAAAGAGCTTGAAATTTTGAGTGAAGCGCCACCCCCACATCATGTTCCCCCCTGCACCACAATTCCCCCAACCGCAATTGAGTTTATGTAATTTCTACGCCTCCGCCCATTATCCATGGAATGGAAAAATCGTGTATTAACATCACCCTCCCTGAGTCACCGTTGTCTGGACTTCTGTCCTCAACCTTCTTGTCATCCAAGTGGATCTCAAGGTGCTACGCCCACTCTCCATCTCTTCCACCGTCAGCGTCCTTTCATTCTCCTGTCTATCCAGTTTGTAAGTCTCTTCTTGAGCATGTGTTCTTCTGCATCGATGCTTCAATCGACTATTTTTATTAAATTCGCCAAATGCCTCCGCAATTCCATTAACTTGAATGCCATTCAAGTCGTTGCCGAACTTGACGACCAGCAACCATATCAGAACTCTGCAATCATATCATGAAAACCAACCTCCAAAGCCAAGGTCTTTCAAAGCGAAAGAAGGATCCGAGTCAAATATCCTCAGAAGAGGACCATATCAATGGCGCTTGATCCAAGTGCCCTCTCGGGAGAGCTCAAGCCTAGCCAATGGAAACATGTCCAAAGCCTCGGTGGGCAACAAGAAACGATCAAGACGTGACATGGATCTAGAAATTCTCCAAGTGTACATACAAACAAAAGCATCCACGATATGGAGCACCAAATCCAATCAAGACAGATAGCTCCTCTGACCCCGCGTCGCAACCGCTACGCAACCTGGGACGATCCTTTAGAAGGAGAGTCCCATTGCAATCTCCAGCAATAATCCAAGCCTCAAATGAGAACCTCGCGTGGATGCAAATCTTCAATCAACTCCGAAAAATTCGCAACAATACAAAGCCCGTATACATTGGTAATAGCCAATTTCACCCGATCCACCTTCCTCCGTAGTAGAATGGAAATTGAGTACATGCTTGTTAGCTCCTCCTTCATAACAAGCTTGTCGCTATTCCATCCAGTCAATAGCCCCCGGAAGCCCCATCCAAGGTGATAGTTCTACACTCTAGCAACATGCTACCACTAATATTGCTTTATTTAAGCAAATGCCCAAGTGACGATGAGGCGATCATTGCTTATCTCCCACATTCGTTTGGCAAGATAAACGATCATTGCTTTATTTAAGCAACACCCAAGTGATGATGTCAGTAGGAATAGCTTTTTACTCGCATGTCTCCCCCAAAATGAGAACCCTTCCAAACTCCGCACTATGTTTAGGCGACTATAATGACCCTTGTAAACTTTTCATAACATTCATGCAATGCAAAGTGTCACTAGGTAGGGACAATATGATGTCCCTTGTAAAGTTTTCAAGGTTAATACGCAATGCAAAGCATGGGTAGATCGGGGCACACTTGCTAGTTCAAAATGTATAGCTAAAAATCCATGTTAAAAAGATATGGCAATCTTACGTTATCCACTACCTACGCCATTTTCATCCTTGATTTTGCTGTTGACCAAAGGCAAAACTTTACTAAGCCATAAGAGATACTCAAGATGATTACTCGAACCAAGGCAATGGGTAAATAAGACTGTCCTGCCAAATTTCTCATAGCTTAAATGAAGTCCTGCAGGATCTTAGCAAGGCATAGGGCCAGATGAGAAGAATTCGAGAAAAGATTGTCAACATGAAACCGGAGGAGAGCAACTTTCACTTTTGTTTGCAAACATGATCCGGTTCACTGCAAACCAGCTCAGGTCTATCCGAACCCAAGACTAGACTCTAGTGATAGATCTGATCTAATAGTATGTTGGTGATCTTTACTCTGCGGCCTTTTGAGTTACCCTAGGAGAAAGTGGCAATGTTTGTTATCGATGATAATTAAAGGGGGATAGGAATCTTCTAATTTATTAGTGACAATATGCTTAACATACTTCTTTTTCCTTCAAGTAGTATATACTCCATTTTTCTATTTCAACAATTTACAAAAATAAAATAGATACTATATATAAATAAAGGCTGGATTTAATTTTCCAAACATACATAAAACATGAAATAGACCAACAATTAAAATCACACATTCTATCAAAATCCTCGGACAAACTATAATGATACATATTAGAAAGTGAAAAAAACATAACTGGAGCAATTTCTAATACCTGTAGCAATTTTCCACCAGCAGTAAAAGATCTTAGCCCAATTATATCCTGAGAATTTTTTAAACAAAATGTATGATGAGAACTGTATGAACTGAAACTGTAAACAAACAATAACTAAAAAGAAAGATAATGATTGCCAAAACCATACCTTGCTTCTGAAACTAACAATAAATTGTGTGGCAGGATCTCTCTTTGTCACATTGGTTATGATATCAAGGTACCAACCACCTCCAGGTAATCTCTGTCTGGAAACATGAAAACCAGGCTTATTTTTTGCATATAGAGCTATCACATAACCTTCTTTCAATAGCTCCTCGGTTTTTCTGTCTGATACTATCTTTACCCCTTTCCTGTCAAGACTTGACTCCAATGAAGACTCCTCTAGGCATATTTGTTTACTTCTGGAGTCTTCCGGAGAAGCAAGAACAGAGCTGGAGCTCATTAAAACCTGATCCCTGCCTCTCAAAGCAGGATCATCATCCCACTGTGACGTAGAATTGCTCATTCCTTCCACCCCAGAAGATTCATCTGACTTTGGTTGAGAACGACGACGAGCAGATCTCTTCTTACCCTTCTTCCCTGATCGACTACACCTACCTTCTGGAAGTGAGCCCATGCTCTGCGTGAGTCCTGAACCCTGAGATTGTGTATAGGCTTCCTTCGAAGGTTTTAAAGTTATTTTCTGGTTACATTCAGGAACCAATTGCCTTTCAAAGGACATCCGCTCATTCAATGAACTTTCTCTCACCTGCCTCTCAGACTGGACATCCTCCTCAAGTTCAGATTTATTTTCTTCATCATCAGAAACAGCACTCTCGGGAACCACTCCGTCTAAGAAAAATGTTTGTAGCACTGAGATAGCCTTTTCCCTTATCTCCATCCATACTTCTTCACTGTAATCTGCGCTTCTAGGAAGAATCAACACATTCGGCATTTCTCTCACCTATAGAGGAACGCAAATACACCAAATGAATTACTTCTTTTTTAAGTCAAAGGATAGATAATAGATATAACTAGTCATCCACTCAATTATAAAAAAAGAAATGATAACTTGTATGAAGCGCTTACAATGCACTAAGACGTTATTTCTCCACACACCCTCCCACCACAACCCATGTGAATAGCATGCTCTTGTCAGAAGAAATGCATTTTCATAATAAGGTATAGACCTTTTTTTTTTGACACTCAATAAGGTATAGACCTTGTCATTCTTCTGCATACAAATTGACCAGTTCACTGCAAATGGTCTGGCCCTCTTTGCTACTCATTGGCAAGAGTCGAGGCTACCGAAAATTCTACCTCCTTGACAGTTGTGCTAAAACTTTGCAAGGAGAATTTACTGATCTAGGGAATAGCAATCACATCCCATACTGACAGCGAGAGCAGGAAACACGCTAATGTCTTCATGGTCCGAACTGTGGTTACCATCGCAGAGGTATAAACCACCATAATAAGAATTTTTTAAGCATCAAACATAATAAGATATTGACATTTAGTGACGGCGTTGACTTACATATCACGTGATTCATGATTCAGGATAAAATCACGTCGGGCAAAAGGATGTCACAATGTTTGATACTAAACCCTACAAACGGCTATGTTCACACACACTCAAAAGTTGGCTCCTCAAAGATGGCCTATACCCCTCTATCAACCTCAAAAGATTAAAAGCTCGTCGAAGCGTTGATCAGAGAGGGCCAACATGAGAATAAGGTCCATCTACCACCAACCCCCTTCCCCGGATCATCACTCTACATTTCAGCATCCACGCCCCAAAGGGTAGCCACTAGGCCCATGAGTTAAGTGAAACAATTCCCAACCCCATTTTGGGAACAATCATCAAATCATAACCGCAGTCGCAGCCACTTCCCAACCACATACCCAAGATTGGTGACAGCTCATGATAACCACTTCAATGCTTCTCTGTTGAAATACTATTTATCTTATGTTTCTTTTATGTATTTTATATCATTTATGTTCCCTTTATGTAATTTGCCCAACGGGTCTCTCCTCTATATAAGAGAACCCTAAGGCCCCAGGAACAAGCAACTCATTATTTTCTCCCAACATTATCAGAGCGACGGTTCTAGACAGGTGTTCGAGTACCCACAGGTGCCCTAGCCCCAGCCAGCCTTCGCACGCGCCCCCACGCGTCGCAGCTATTGTTGGGGTCTCACGTCCCACTGCAACGCCCCACTCCCCCCACCGTCGTTGCAGCAGCCCACAGCGGCCTCAACGCTTCCACGCCGTTGTTGCTCGTCATAGTGCGGTCCCTCGCGCCTCTTGGCGCCATATACGATCCCTGGGGACGATTTATTTCTCTCCAACGCCGAATTGTGATCTGAAACGGTATGATTTTGATCGGAAAATCATGTTTTCCAGCTCTAACGTGGATCGAGGATTGACGAGGATGATTGTGAGTCTACACATACAATCCATACTCTATATGACCGTGTAGAAATGCTCGGATTGGTCTTTCTCCCCAGCCGAGTTCCATTTTGGCCTTCTTTCTCATCATGTCAGAGAACAAGGGTGGCGTTTTCTCTTTGTTTGGTGCCTTCAAGGGCCCGACTCCCATCGTCAAGATGGATGGGACCAACTATGAGTTACAGTCCATGCAATTTATGCCCTTATGCAGTGCAATAACAAGGAGCACATTCTGACAAAGCCCAAGCCAACGGATAAGACTAGGGACAATGCTTCGTGGAAGCAAGATGATGTGTATGTGTGTGTTTGACTCTCTACAACACTCACGACAAAGATCTCCAACAATATTGTGAATCAGAATACCGCCAAGGCGATGTGGGATATTCTTGCAGCCACGTATGCTCAGGAGAAAAACGGGACCAAGATTCTTCATCTGCAGTTCGATATATACATGGCCAAGCAGAATGGACGTCCTTTGCATACGTTCTACTCTTCACTTCGCAGCATGCTTGAGAAGCTTCACAGCGTCATGCATGTCACCATTTCCACGGAGCAGTAGATGGCATATAGGAACTCCACGATGGTTGGAGTTTTCTTGGCAGCCCTAGATCCGGAGTATGAGGCCGCACTGCACAGCTCCTTACAGGTGCAACCATACCTCCCATAGAGGAGGCCTACAGTCACCTCAGCATGCTTCTTATCCCACATGTTGCTACCACAAAGACCACCTCAACAATGGCTGCATCTTATGACATGGGAGGTTTTACGTAGTTCAAAGGGCGTGGTTCTTGTGGAAAAGGTGGCGGACGTGGTGGACGTCAACGTGATCCCTGCATCTACGGTCGTCATCCATGACACTCTGAGGACACATGGTATCAAAAGCATGGATACCCCTAGACCTGGTCAAAATGTCGGACGAGCCGGCCCATGGGCTGGGCCGAACGAGCCGAGGTTCAAAAACCAATGTCCAAAGCCCGCCCATGGGCCGACCCATGGCCCATTTCGCTCTTCATACATTGAATTTTCTAATGGTATTTAATATGTACAAATGATTTTACTAATACCATTTATACTTTATATAACTAATATAAGTAGTTTACATGTTACTTGACATATAAACTATTAATTTTTATTTAAAACTAGTGTCACATATGACAATTTTGAAGTGTATCATATTAATACATGTATTATTCAACTTATATTTATATACTCTTTATTTTTTGTGGGTCGGGTCGGGTCGATCCATTCCCAAATCTCCTAACCCAAACCCGGCCCATGGGCGGGCTGGGCGTGCAGGCCACCAGCCCATTGGCTATGTATAGATACCCCGCATCTGCTTGTATGGCAGAGCAGATTGAGCCTTCAGACACCACAGCTCCTCGGGCAGATCCATGCCTTGATAGCATTGTCTCTCATATACGAGAGATAATGACTCCAGTGTTTGGCACTACCACTACACCACTACAGGATCCACAGATATTGCAACTGTAGATAGAGCCTCTTCGAGCTCCTTAGGTATCGATACGCTTTTACTGGTTGTAGCAGTGCAGATATGATAGAATGGATCATGGATTATGGTACTCCTCATCATGTGTGGAGACAGAGATTAGTCCAAGTCTTACATGCCTATACCCCCTGGTAGATGGGTTGTCATTGCAAATGGGTTCACTCACCCAACATAGGATAAGGGAGGTGCATTTGATGCCATCCATGCGTTTGTAAAATATTTTATATGCTCCTGATTTTCAGATGAGCGTGCTTTCTATTAGTCAACTTACAAAGGATTTGCATTGTCGTGCCATTCTTGACCCCTCTTCTCTTGTGTCTAAGGACACACTCATTGGCAGGGTGATTCAATGCGACAATGAGCAATGGGGCTCTACAAACTGGTCTAGCCTCCGCATGTTGGTGCCTCTACCGTTCCTATTGGACCAGTCTCACCGTACCTATGGCACATTCGTTTTAGCCACCTTCCTCTGCAGAAGTTGTGCCATGTTCTCCTATAGATCTCCACACGATCTTCCTTCCAGTGCGACACTTTCAAGCTTAGGAAGCATCACCATTCTCTGTTTCCACCTCGTCAGATTCAAAGCAACTCTCAGTTATTCAAGCTCCTTCACTTAGATATTCGGGGTTTGAATTGTGTCCCTGATCACCAGGGATATCATTTTTATCTTGTTGATGTAGATGACTACTCTAGACTTTCTTGATTTTTCTTTAAAGAATAAGTCTGAGACTACGTATGTAACTAAATTATTTATTTGCGAGTTAAACAATATTTTTTTTGCTACGGTCAAGTATTTACCAGTGTCGTAAAAGTTGCTGGACTGGCCTGACTAGTAGGTCCGACTAGTCTAGTCAATAGGGTGACCGACTGAGTATTGACTAATTCCGACTAGCCCCGCTAGTCGATCAATTTTTGCTTGGAAATACCATATTTTTTCCTTTCTTATTACAATACGCTTAATGTTTTATTTAAATTCAATTACTTTTTTTGTTTCACTATTTCTTTATGATCGTATAAAAATGTACAAATGTAAATATATAAGAATGTATGTATAAAAGTGATTTATATATTTAAAATAAATTAAAAAAATCAAAGTCAATTAAAGCCCGACTAAATCCGATTAATCGTTCGATTGCTGATTAGTCCTTAATCAGTGACCCGGCTGACTGAGTACCGATTATTGACTTTTGCAACCTTGGATGGTACCATATATCACATGTGCTACTCGTACTTTCTTTTTTTATTGAAAAGAGGGTGTGCTCGTGAGTCGGGAGTCATCGCAGATTGTATAAATAAATAGAAAGATGTGTTACATTAGCGAGAGGCCTAGAAATTATAGAGGGTCGTACAATGAGAAACAACATTTTCAGGGTGGAACCTTTGATTCTGGAAAATTAGATCATTTCTCCCAAGCCAGACGGCCAATATCACCGCAAAAGGCTTGGAATAGTCGTCGGAAGAGCCCATGCCCACGCCGCGCACAGATCTCTAGAATGCTTCTAATCCACTAGTGTCTGTAGAGATAGTTGTGTGTCGTTAATGTTACTTATTATTTCTGTTTCTTTATGTACCTCTCATGTAATTTACCCAAGGGCTCTCTCCCTATATAAGAGACCCGAGGGCTCTATGGAATAAACATCGAAGTATTCTAACATGGTATCAGAGCCATGACCCTAACCTAGGGTTTTTTCCACCGCCGCCCCCCCCCCTCTCTAGGGTTTCGGCGCCCAACCCCCTCCGGGCCCAACTCTCACGCCGCCGCCTCCTTCGCCGAGCTCCTCCACTGCTGCCAGCCCCTGTCGGGCTCCTCCACCCACCGCCGGATCCCTGCTGCCAGCCCCAACCACCGCCGCTAGCCCCTACCACCGCCGTCGAGCCCCTGCCGTAGGGCTCCACTTGCTGTCCAGTCGCCGCCGTCCTCTTCCAGCAGTCGTTCGTGTCAAAGTAGAGGCTCTCAAAGCCTCTACTCGCTGCAGGGGTACCGCGTTCTTCGGACTCGGCATCATGTTTGATTCAAGTGCATAATCGTCTACCTATGCACTTGAATCCTACAAGGTCTTGGTAGACAATTTTCTTGGTCTATCAGTAGTTATTCTTCTCCGGTACTATGTCAGATCAGAAGATCGATATGCCCGCCACAGGTGCCTTCAAAGGTTCGGCACCAATCGTCAAGATGGACGGGACCAACTACGAACTGTGGGCGATGCAGTTCCTCAGTCTCATGAAGTCGTGCGGTAAGAAGCATATTCTTACCGAGGATGAACCACCGGAGAAGACAGGGATCTATGCCTCATGGGAGGTTGATGATGCGTACGCCAAGGTATGGCTCTCAGGTACGCTCACGATGGAGATAGCGAATGACGTCCTTCACCAGCCCACCGCTAAGGCGATGTGGGATATTTTGGCTATGACGTACTCTCAGGTCCGTAATGAGACGAAGATGCTCCAGTTGCAGCATGATATATTTACCACGAAGCAGAACGGGAAGCCCCTTCATTCCCTGTACACGTCGCTTCGTGGCATGTTCGAGAAGCTCTACAGCACCATCCCTCTTACAGCCACGCCGGAACAGCAGAAGACGTTCCGCAACGCCACTATGGTTGGCGTATTACTCGCTGCCCTAGATTCGGAGTAAGAGGCAGCACGTGCTCAGATACTGGCAGATGCCACCATCCCACCAATAGAAGATGTATACAGGCGGCTCAGTCGTGTACCTGTTCCATCCAATATAGCGACTACGACTCCGTCAGCAATGGCAGTCTCCAGGGGACGTGGTAGTTCGTCCTCGTTTCGTGGCAGGGGAAGTGGTGGACGTGGCCGTGGAGGCCGCATACGCTCTACGTGCTCATATTGTCGCCGCACTGGTCATTCGGAGGATACATGCTATTCCAAGCATGGTTTTCCTCCATCTGCACGAGTAGCTGATCATGTTCAGGGTCCACCTGCGTCTACTTCAGATCACAGGTTCGAGGAGTTGGTGGCACGACTTCGGGATATCATGCCACAATCTTCTTCATCAGAGGGTGCAGATGTTTCTGATGTTGCGGCTTCGGCGTCAGCCAGTACATCGGCCTCAGCCAGTGCCTCAGGTAGCCCTTCAGCCCCATTTCATAGTCATGATCTCACAGGATGGATTGTCGACTCTGGAGCTACCCATCATCTTTGCCGTGAGAGAGATATTCTGCAGTCATACAGGGCTGTTCAGCCAGGTCGCTCTGTACTCATTGCGGATGGCACTCAGTCTCCTATCATCGGTCAGGGGGAGACAGCTTTGCTACCCTCTATGCACCTACAGAATGTGCTACATGCTCCAGAATTCTCGATGAACCTTTTATCTATTAGTCAGATTACACGTGATTTGCACTGTCGTGTTATTTTTGACCCATCGTCTGTTATTTTTCAGGACATACTGACGGGCAGGGTGATTGGCTGTGGTTCTGAGCAAAATGGCATTTATCGTCTCGTTCGTAGCTCCTACGCTGGTGTCTCCTTGCATACCCAGGCCTCTGTTTCTCCATACACCTGGCATCTTCGGTTCGGTCATCTACCGCTGCAGAAGATGCGTCACCTCCTGCCTCAGATATCTCCGAGTTCTTCTTTTCGATGTGAAGCATGTCAGTTGGGGAAGCACCATCGGTCTAGCTTCCCCGGTCGTCAGAGTCGGAGCAGTAGCTCCCCGTTTGAATTATTCCATATAGATATTTGGGGTCCAAGTAGTGTCCCGGATCACCAGGGGCACAGGTTCTATCTAGTTGTGGTTGATGATTTTTCCAGAGTGTCGTGGACTTTTCTTCTCAAGAATAAATCTGAAGCAGGAAATGTTATTCAAAATCTAATTAATGAAGTTCAGAATGTTTTTTCATCTACTGTTAAGTATGTGCGTACTGACAATGCATTGGAGTTCTGCACTCGCTCTCTTGCCAGCTTTCTTTCATCTAAAGGCATTGTCCACCAAACCACATGTCCCTACACTTCTCAACAAAATGGAGTTGCCGAACGAAAACATCGACATTTCCTTGACATTGCTCGCACTTTACTTATTCAGAGTTGTGCTCCATTAACCTTTTGGGGTGATGCTATACTTACTGCGTGTTATTTGGTCAATCGAATGCCTACAACTGTTCTTGGGGAAAAGTCTCCAATCTCTGTTCTCTTTCCGGACAGAGACTTGTTTACATTGACACCTAGGGTTTTTGGCACTGTCGCTTTTGTTCACCGCTTATCTCCGGGACTTGATAAGCTATCCCCTAGGGCTATCAAGTGTGTTTTCGTGGGCTACTCCAGGACACAGAAGGGGTACCGCTGCTATGATCCTGTCAATAACAAATACTATGTGAGTGCAGATGTTACATTCTTCGAACCTGTCATGTACTTCTCCCCTGCAGGTGACAGATTGGTCCCCTCCACATCATCAGACTCCCAAGTCTATGTTCCACCACCTCCAAGCCTGGGTCCGTCCTCTACTCCAGCGTCTCAAATAACACAACCACCACCAACCCCGCCACCACCACCACCACCACCCCCAGTTGTTCCTTTTCCTAAGTTCTACACGAGACGCACGGGCCCTGCTCAAGCTACGTCTCAACCATCCAACACGCCTCAGGTATGTTCTGACATTAGTGATGGGTTAAATAATGCACATGTGCAGGAGCTTGTACCACAGGAGGAGGACCAACCGGTCAGCACTGTTTTGGATGACTTGGACCGGCCTATTGCTCATAGGAAACGGCGAAGACAGTGTGTCTCATATCCCCTAGCCTCTCATGTTTCCTTTCATCGTCTCACTGGGGATTTCCAGAAGTTTGCCGCTGCTGTATCATCAGTTGAGATACCACGGACATATCAGGATGCCATGAAGACTGAATGCTGGCGTTTATCAATGGAAGAGGAGATGCGTGCCTTACAATCCCGAGGGACCTGGTCTCTAGTCCCTATTCCTCCAGGTGCGTCTGTGGTGAGCTGCAAGTGGGTTTTTACAGTCAAATATCATGCAGATGGTCGTCTTGACAGATACAAGGCAAGGCTTGTAGCACGAGGGTTTACACAGACATGGGGTAGATTACCTGGACACGTTTTCACCAGTGGCGCGACATTCTACCCTTCGCATTCTTCTATCGGTTGCTGTGGTACGTGGCTGGCCCATATTCCAGCTTGATGTTAAGAATGCTTTCTTGTATGGTGATCTACAGGAGGAAGTCTACATGCAGCAGCCACCAGGGTTTGCTGCTGAGGGGGAGACTCAGAAGGTATGCAGACTTCATAAGGCTATTTATGGCCTTAAGCAGAGTCCTCGTGCATGGTTCCAGAAGCTCTCCCAGCTTATTGAACAACAAGGTTTCAGAAGATCAAATGCGGATCACTCACTGTTCGTCCGGAAGACTCCTAGAGGTACCATCGTTGTTATGGTATATGTTGATGACATATTGGTTACTGGAGATGATGCACAAGGGGTTGAGATAACCAAGTCTATGTTGGGCAGTCAGTTCATTACAAAGGATCTAGGCACTATACGGTATTTTCTGGGGATAGAATTTGCAAGAAATGCACAAGGAATGGTGATGACTCAAAGAAAATATGTCACAGATTTGCTGGCTGAAACAGGAATGACTGAATGCAGACCTTCAAGTACACCAATGGATCCGAGTATGAAGCTGTACGATGATGACACTGAGGAGGTGGACAAGAGAAGGTACAGAGAAATGGTGGGCAAGCTCTTATACATCACTATAACTCGACCGGATATTGCACTTGCAGTAAACCGGGTGAGTCAATTTGTGGAACAGCCGAGGCAAGTACATATGGATGCATTGTACATGATATTGAGATATCTGAAGTCTTCACCAGGCACAGGGTTGCTGTTCAAGAAAGGCACGGATTTGGCTATTTCAGCCTGCGCAGATGCGGATTATGCAGGATGTCCACGGGATCGTAAGTCTACTTCTGGGTTTGCTATCTTCATAGGAAGCTCCTTAGTCTCCTGGAAAAGCAAGAAGCAGACTGTTGTGGCGAGATCCAGTGCCGAATCCGAGTACAGGGCCATGGCACAGGCAAGCACTGAAATGATGTGGGTTAAAGCAGTCCTCGAAGATCTGAATGTTGAAGTTCCATTGCCTATGAACCTGCAATGTGACAATCAGGCAGCGTTGTTCATTGCCAACAATCCAGCCTTCCATGAGAGAACAAAACACATAGAGGTGGATTGCCATTACACTAGGGACATGATTCAGAAGGGCTTCATCTCCACGTCTCACGTCAGCTCCGAGGACCAGACAGCAGATATATTCACAAAGCCGTTGCTCAGAGGACCTTTCCAGAGATGTTCTTCCAAGCTGAGCATGATAGATATCTATGCTCCATCTTGAGGGGGAGTGTAGAGATAGTTGTGTGTCGTTAATGTTACTTATTATTTCTGTTTCTTTATGTACCTCTCATGTAATTTACCCAAGGGCTCTCTCCCTATATAAGAGACCCGAGGGCTCTATGGAATAAACATCGAAGTATTCTAACAGTGTCCATCCAAGCCACCCTGGAGTCCCTCCAAACATACCGCGAAGAAGCGCACCCAAAGAACAGATGATCAGCATCTTCATCTGACTCCCCACATCTGTCGCAGCGTGCGTCCTCCAATCCAAAAATTCTTCTCCTCCTTGCCCTATCACAGACCCGATTTCTCCTAAGGCACCATAAGAAAATCTTCACCCTTTGCGGAATTCTGGCCGCCCACACGATTTTCATATCCTGACAAAGATCGACATTCTGCTCAGGAACCGCAGGCATACCCCTCAGAGCGTCGTATGCCTTTTTCACCGAGAACCTCCCCCCATTCCACTCAAAATGGCCAACCCCCTGGGTCATTTCCCCTGATGGAGGCACCTCCGCAAGCATCCTTATGAACTCCTCCATGCGTTGGTCCGAGAGCTCGGTAACAAAAAGCGGCACCCACGCCCCATGATCCGCCACCAGAGCCAACGTGGCATCCTTCGACATCGCTAACACCTCCAGGTGAGGAAATATCCTACCAAGGACACCATCTCTCAACCAATCATCTCTCCAAAATCTGAACAGCTGCCCATTTTCCATGCATGACCAGTCATCTCTCCAAAATTGTAACCCTTTATTAACTTCGGTTTTATGGCATGAATCTTTCTGACTATAGTAATTGTGTTCTGCATCGAGTTTTTGCTCTCCCTTCATCGCTATGGATCTACCCATTGCATCATCGTTCTCAACATCGTGGTTATGAGCGTCGTCGTTATGAGCCGGGAGAATTGAAGTTCTACGCCAAGGGTATTAAAGTCATGCTCATGGATCTACATGGAATTACTGCAATCTTGAAGTTATGCACCAAGACTACTGAAGTTCTGCTTGTGCAATGTCGTAAAACTGCAGTAGTAAGACCATGTGTCAGTTTTGCAGCACCATTAAAGTTCGCGCAACTGTTGTGATGTTGAAGATCTGCTACTTGGGTGCATCTACTGATATGGAATATGCATCGGTGATCAGTCCCACCATACCCCTTTGTGATACAGTGATTCATCAATTTGTTGTAATTTTTTTGGTCTACTTGGATGCCTAAGCAAATCTTTTACCAATTCTTCTTTATTCTTTATCATCCATCTCACTGTAATGCCTCTGGTATCCACCTGATCTATTATGGTACATTGAACTTCCAATTAAACTTAAGGGTGCATAAAACTATATACTCCAATCTCAGCTTTTGAGGTGTTCGTTGATGATCATAAGAAAAATTGTGTAATGAAGGATGCTCTCAAGGCAGAGGTCAAGGACTATGAATCACAGTTGCATGATAACTACTGGGTCAAGAACTATCTGACAACTAGTGTTGATCAGTCAATTGATGACATTGACAATCACCTATACAGTAAGATGACAAAAGAGATGGGAGTTGCCTCAGACATATCCCCAACGAATCATCAAATCCCATATTGTTGATGCCTACATATGCATTTGGTCTATCTCCTAGGGAGACACCTCTATTATTCAATATTGTTTAGATATCTGAATGAGGAACTTGTCATTTTTCAGCCAACTTGTTTCCCCAAGCTGAAGTAGATGACAAATAGATCATAATGGCAGGCATACGCGTTTCTTGAAGAATTGATTCCCCCCACCAAACCACAGATGATCAGTTCATTACTTTCGAGAGACTTCCTTCGATTAGTGAAGTTTAACTGGCAGAGTAGCTTTCCTTGCGTAATCTAGATGAGGTAGTCATTCTAGTTTTTTTTGTGGCCATGGACATGAAACGGGACGCGTTCGAGGATATAATAATCCTTTGTGTATATACTGGACAGGGATGGGCCGTTGATTTGACAAGGGTTAAGCGAAATTTAGTAAACACTCATGGTTATTCAAGCTTCTGTTAAGTCTGATGATTTCTCCACTAGGACAAATACTGATCAAAGAGAAATAGGACAATGTCCAACTCTCCTTACAGACTAATAAGAGTCATAAGACTGCTACAGCTACTACAAAGTAATCATGCTATTATAAAGCATACACTTACTACTAGTTTAGCTACTACCTCAGTTGTAGCAAATCCTATTTCTGCCTCTACACCAGCATTAATCATTGATTTTTTAGCCTCGACTCATATGGGAGAAGGTGGCTCTTTGACTTCCCCCAACCTTCCACACATGTAAAGCATGTTCACTTGAATTGTGCTCTTTCTCCCATTGCTTTCGGTGGAAGTACAGAGTACTCTGCCAAACTCAAGCTTTCTAGAGTTTTTTATGCCCCTGACTTTCTTTTGTACTTATTATATGTGCATAAATTTTGTTCTGAGCTCAGTTGTAAAGTTATTTTTTAGCATTTCTATTGTTTCCAAGGCAACTCAGATCTTTAGTTGGGACCATGAGAAGAAAGGTCTATACTACCTTGATGTTCCTACCGACACATGTTTTGCTGAAGCTACTTCAATTATTGTTAACATGCTCATGTGCCACCTATATCTTGGCCAAGGATGGCCATATCGATATCGGTATCGATATCGGTACCATGTCGACACGATATATCATCGATATATCGACGATATATCGACGCCAAATCGCCGATATCGAACCGAAATTGTGAATAAAATAACCTTGGAAGACCAAATATCGGCTGTATCGACGATACATCGGTCACCTGTCGATACCGATATATCGTCGATATATCGCGATACGGCCTTCCATGATCTTGGCCTCCCATCAGAGCTCTCCCTCTCTCTCTCTCTCTCTCTTTCTCGCTCTGATGTTCCCTGAACTGACCTCACACAATCCCTTTTAGTGTTTTTTAAAGCAAAAAGATCCTCCACCGTATAGGTGTATTCCCAAAAACTTCACCATTTAATCATCGAAAATTTTACAAATTTTTTAAAGGGGGATACATGACTACACACTCCAAATTTCAGTTAACACCTTGGCATGAGCCACCACATTATCACCATAAGAACGCTCTTGACAAAAGACCATCCCATCTCTAACTAACAAAATAGCCTAAATCATAGCCACACGTACATTTCGCCCCTTCTCAAAGCCATGCCAATCCGCTCCAATGGACTCCTAGTATCTCAAAACTCCATCAGTTTGTACTCTGGGGCACCCAAGAAGTTCCCACATCGTCGTTGAACCCTACACATGAAGAAAAGATGCTCCACATTCTCCACGCTCTCCTGACACCGGTGACAAACTGCGCTACCTCAACAAACGTTGCGAAACTCTCTCCCGTCAACAATCTCCCCCTCGAAACAGCCACATGAAAACCTTCACTCGGGTAGGGATTTTCCATCTCCATTTCATTCTGCAGTCCAACACGCATCCTCCAGGGTCAAAGATCGTTGGTTTCTTTAGCGCCATGTATGCCTTACAGAAAAGGTACCATCATACCAGCTCCAGTAATCGTGTGGTCGTGCCCCTCCATAGGCCCCTCCACGATCGACGGTTCATGTAACATCTCCAACAGCCCATACATCCTCCAATCCAAAAAATTCAACCCAAAATGAGGGAAGAAAGAGTGTTCATCCCAAATGTCAGCAATAGGATAATTCGAGTCCACCGCTAGTGCCATCAAGCGATGGTACTCCAGCCCGAGCGCCCTGCCTCACTCCAATCATCTGTCCAGAATCTGAATCCATAGCCATCACCTACTATTGGCCTCAAAAAAGGGTGAATCTCATGCATCACTCTACAGATCCCCCTCCAGAAGCATGAAGGAGAGGGTCTTACCACCTGGGGACCCGACAGCAAGCATTCCACGTAAAGTTTTTGTAGCAACTAACAGACCAAACTATCACACTCCCCCAGATCCGAGTAATACATTTATTGAGCAGGGCATTACACCCTAAGACCACTGTCATCCTTCGAAGAGGAAACCGCAGCCCAATCGACCAAAGGTAGTCCATTTGATTGCCTAGAAGATGACCAGAAAAAAATATCTCATGATGCTCTCAAGCCGCTTCCTCATCAGTTTACCACCACGGGATAAACACACCGGCTTCGAGCCGCCAGTCCATGTTCCAAATTCTCTATCACTGGTAACCAATCTATCTGATGCATCCTCCTGCCAACCAATGGCACACCCAGATATCTCATTGGCAACGATTCACGAGGTGATCTCAACCAGCTAGAACACTCAACAATCGCTTCCTCGACCAGATTGAATTCGATCCATTTGAATGTGAGGCTTGCTAGTTTGGAAAACATCACAGATCCCATTTTGCTTAAACTACATTCAACATTTTGATATTTGAGGATTTTCTAGTTCATAGTACAGGTGGTCACAAGTATTTTAAAGTTTTTTTATGATTGTCGTAGATCTTCTTAGTTCTATTCGATGAAGAAACTGATAGAAGTAATTAAATTGTCAAGTCTTTCTTTAGATTTACACATTAAGTTTTAAGATCTGACAATGCTCTTGAATATTTCAATATGACTTAGCTAGTTTCTTAGCTACTCAGAGTACCCTGCATCAGATTTCCAGTATGTACACTTCATAGCAAAAATGGGTGGCAGAAAAAAATCTGTCAACTCATGTATGTCGCTTGCACCCTTTTTTTCCTAGAATGAAGGTACCCCAAACATTCTAAGGAGGCATCATTTTTATTGTCATCAACATAATTAATCAAGTACCTTCATATGTTCTTGGTTAGAGTAACTCCATTCTCCGTATCCTCCAGTGGTAAGGAACCCTTGCCGCTACCTTTACAGATTTTCAGTTGCACTGCTTTTGTTCAAAACTTTCATACTGGATATTAGTTATCCACATTTGCAATCAAATGTGTTTTCTGGGGTATTGCAGAACCCTGAAGGGGTACTGTTGTACGGTTTTATTGAGTGTCGGTACTATGTCTCAACTGAGGTCACTTTTGCATTACAGACTAGTTTCATGTTTGAGTCTATTAGTGGCATTCCGTTGGAGTTTCCTCCTCCGCTCCAGGTCTACCATAAGAGGCACCCCATAAATTATGTTTACTTACTTGTTTCTACCTTGCACGATGATGAACCTCCTTCAAATGGTCCTCCCATTCAAACTTGGATGGCTCCTCTTCCTCTATAGATTTTCATAATGCTCTGAGTAAGTCCAGAAGGCAATCTACTATGCATCATGTGTCACATTTTACTTATATGAATGGCTGACTAGCTGTGACAGGACTTCTACAAATGATCTTCTAATTGTGCCTTTTCTACATTATCATCATAGGGTTCTTCAAGATCCGGGATGGAAGCAAACTATGGACTATGATGTGGATTACTAATTTACTTTAAAACTTTCTCTTCAATGTCCATGACGAGATCTCTTCCTACGATTATTTTTACTGTTGCCAACAAGAACTGAATAATATTTGAATTAAATGCCAAGAATGTCTTCCTATATGGTAATCTTAGAGGAGGTCTAGGAGGTCTGTATGGCACAACCACCAGGCTACATTCGTCAACGGTAAGTATATGTGTCGTCTACACAATGTTATCTATGGCCTACAGCAGATCCCACAAGCCAAGTTTGACAGACTCACATCAGAGATCAAATCCCATAGTGTTCCAAGACTGTGTCTGATTACAACGTGCTTACTCGGAGACATTCTTCAGGTACCGCAATTGTTGTATATGTCAATATGGTAATTAAAATGATAGTGCATGCATTCTCGAGATCAAGGCATTTCCACAGAAGGTGTTTGTCTCTAAGAACCTTGAGCATTTACGACTTTCTTGGTATTTATGCCTCCACAGGACTACATCTAACCCAAATAGAGTATTGCCTTGACATCCTTGCAGATTCAGGTTTACTTGGTTGTAAAGCATCCTCTATTCCAATGAAGTATCAGAGTTATGCCAACTCGACGAATCACTTGTTTGCGGATATTGCGGTTACACAATATAGGATACTAGTGTGCAAACATTTCTATCTTACAATCACTAGGCCCAATATCTCCCATACAATATGCAAAGGTTAGCCACTATATGGAGAAGCCAATATATAGTCATTGGCATGATATTCTTCTTATCCTCAAATACCTGAAGAATTCACCAGGAAAGGGATTGTTGTATGTTCTTAACGATCACACAAACATTACATCATATGCATACGCAAATTACACCAGTTAGCCTAAAGACAGATGCTCCACCATGGATTTCTCCATGTTTCTTGGTGAGAATCTGATTACTTAGCATATTAAGAAGCAAGTTTCGAGTTCCAATACACATGATGTATATAAAGCCATGGCTCAAGCCACCTATGAGATAGTTGGCTTGTAAACATTGTACGTGATCTCAGGTTGTGAATCATAGATATAGTTCCCCTCTACCGTGACAACTATTCAACTTATATTGCTACTAATCATGTTTTTTATAAAAGCACCAAGCAAATTGAAGTAGATTGTCATTTTATTAGGAATGTAGTATGTGGAGGAAAGATTGACACCCCTCACATTTCTACACTTGCGGATATTTTCATCAAAGCTCTTCTGAAGATCAAAGGATCAATCCAATAATACCACTCATTAGTAAATATCACGAGAATTCTTCGTAAATCTCCTCCTTTAGAACATTGTATTTCGATGTTGATCTCCAATTTAGACATGATCAATAGATATGTTCCAACTCGAGGGGAAGTATGAGCGTTCTTTATATTTAGACATTAGTACTTGCCTATTTTTTATAGCCTTGCTAAGGACTCCATTATATTTTTTCCTCTTTTGTGTGATTATCGTTTGCGGATTTCATTTTATATAAGAAAATCTTATTCAACAACAACAAAGTCTTTTCCCACAATTAATTAGGGTCGGCTACATGGATTTTTTGCCTCCAATCAGATCTACTTTGGATCATTCTTGGGCCTAAATCCGAATAACTAAGATCCCTTCGGATAGTCTCGTTCCAACACTTCTTGGGTCTTCCCCACCCTCTCTTAACTGGCTCAAAATCCCAAATCCCGCATCTTCTAACTTGTGCATCAAATGATCACCTTTGCAAAGCCAAACCATTTTAAGTGATTTTCTCTTATCTTATCTTCTATCAGAGCTACATCAACTTTCCTTCTGATCGCATCATTGTGAATCCGACCTTTTCGTGTATGACCACACATCCGCCTTAGCATTTTCATTCTGCTACTATCATTCTTTGCACGAATCTATGGTTCATAGGCCAACATTATGATCCATACAGCACAGCAGGTCTAACGGCTGCTTTGTAATATTTTTCTTTAACTTTCAAAGGGATATAGATGATCATCTCCACTTTAACCAACCTGCATTTTTCCCTCAAAAAAACCAACCTATATTTATTTTATTAGTAACATACCCATCAATTTTCCCATCTCGTTGCAAAATAGATCCCGCGTATTTAAAAGAATCTTTCTTCTGAATATTATCATCTCTAATCTTCACCTCAAGTCCTTCACCATTGTTTCTATCAAATATGCACTCTATATATTCAACCATACCCTACTTATATGAAATCCTTTAGTCTCTAAGGTATGTCTCCAAACCTTCAGTTTCTCATTTACTCCATCTCTTGTCTCATCAATCAACACAATATCATAGGCAAACGACATACACCAAGGTATATCATCCTGAATTTGACTCGTCAACTCGTCCATAATGAAAGCAAAAAGAATGGACTCAAAGCCGAACCTTGATGCAAACCGATATTGATGTTAAAATAGTCATTCTTCCCACACTGGATTCTTACATAAGATGAAGCCCCATCGTATATATCTGTTATAAGGTTAATGTATAGGACAGGTACTTGTATCTTCTCCAAAAACCCTCACAATATCTCCCTAGGAGCTGAATCATAAGCCTTCTCCGTATCAATAAAAATCATATGGAGGTTTTTCTTTTTAGCTTTATGAATCTCCATAGATCTCCTCAACAAGTGGATAACTTTAATAGTTGAGCTACCTAGCATGAATCTAAATTGATTTTTCAGTTACTTTGGAAACTTGCCTCAACCTTCTTTCGATCGCACATTCCCAAATTTTCATAGTATGACTCATCAGTTTGATACATCTATAACTCAATCAATTTTGAATGTTACCTTATTCTCATAAAGAGGTACTATAATGTTTCACCTCCATTCTTCAAGTATTTTCTTACTTCGCCAAATAACATTGAATAAATTTGTGGACAAAGTCAAATTCCGTTCACCTAGAACTCCAAACTTCTATGGGAATGTCATCAGATCATGCACCAGTCCCAGGTTTCATAACCTTTAAAGCCTCCTCAACTTACTTCCTTTGTATCTATCTATTGATGGCACGATTCAGATAGCATTTACTACTAGCAAGATCTCCCAAAGTAATCACTTTATTCCCTTCTCCAATGAAAAGCTTATGGAAACATCGCTTCCATCTAGTTTATATATCCTTTTGAGTAACAAGCATAGGTCCTTCCTCATCCTTGATGCGTCTTACTTGAGAAAGATCTTTGATCTTTCGTTCTCTTATTTTGGTCAATCTAAATATATCCTTTCAGCCCTCCTTTTACACAACACTTCATGCACTTTTGACTTAGCTTCATGTATAGCCTTCTTTGCTTCCTTCGCTATTATGTAGTTTACGATAGTTTCTTCAATTTTATATTTATACACAGCTTTAAGGCAAGCTCTATTAATCTTAAATTTCTCCTGCACCCCTTTATTCCACCACCTAGCCTCCTTTTGGTATGGAACTCATCCCTTAGATTTGTCTAGCATCTCTTTGGATACCCTTCGGATACAATATGCTACCGCCTCCCACGTCTCGTTTTGCACTTCCGTTAAAATCCCAATATAAGTCTTTTAAAACCTTCTCCTTGAAGCTTGATCGCTTCAATTGAAGATTCCACCATTTATGAGTGTTGGAGTATTTGGTTGTGCGCCATATGAGTTGTAGGAGGGTAAATAGATCTCTCCAGGATCTATTTACCCCATCCATGAGTTTAGTCCCACATCTACCAGTGGTGGGACTCGGAGGCTCTGTGAAGGCTATATAAGGAGCCACAGACCTCTTGTATCCATTGAGAAAAAGGAATGCAATATCCGCCCCTTTAAGGGCTTCTCCCATAGTTTCATCCCACTCCTTAGGGAGTAGGGTTCCACGTAAAAATCATGGTATTCCATATTTTATCTTTCTCTAGATTATGCATTGTTTATCATTCGCTTTCGCATTCCCTATTTTCTAACAGATATCACATGCAATTTCGTTATTTAAATAACAATGAAACTTCAATGGGCTTGAATTAGACAAAATTAACAACTAATCCTACCCCAAATTAATGGGTGACTATGATTAGACAGAATAGAAATGATGGCAATCCTAATTTAATTGATCCTGATTTTTTACCGTATTCCCAAATTCCATGCTGCATTATCTCTTTGCAGCTTCGATGAATCCACCCCCTGATGAATTGCATGGCAGCACATGACAAATTGATCCTGATTTTTCCAATATTTTTTTCCATAAGTTGATGACCTTTTCCATCTACACATGTTCCTTCTATAATTTTCTAAGGAATGGGGGTTTAGTTGCATTTTGTATCCCAGCCTCTTGGATCAGCTCTCCATAGCTTCATAAGAATCCTTTAACTTAAAAAATACAAAAATAAACGGAATAGTTTCAGATAGGATGCAATATTTTGCTGTCTTTTATTTCCTCAAAAAAATATGTTTCTGTTTTTTACGCTCATGCTGTGAGAGAAACTATTTTTATTTCAAGATGTCATCATTTCCTCTTGTTCATAGTTGTCATATCAAAACAATCTTTAAAAGTAATTTTGAATGACCCTAAAGTCCGGTTGCCATCCTTTACCTTCTGATTAAAAAAACTTGAATCGGTAATTCCAAATCTTGATGCCGACAAGATTCATGAAAAAGATTCAAGAAGAAACAACAAGCCGGTATTTATATAAAGGTATCTCAAGCACCTATGAGATAATTAAGAAATATTGAACATGCATCAATCTATAACAACACTTCACTTTTTCCACAAGTAAGGTAGCGATCTGAAAATGATCTTAGGAATCAATATCATGTTGAAATTATGTTAACAAAACACTGTCAGAAACCACACTTAATTACACCCACCTGGACCTTCCTTCCCCTAATCAAATACCAAAATGCGGATACTGGTTTCTTCCAATCAAAAGCCCACCATTCAAGTCCTAGTCCTAGATTGATGCACGAAACAAATGACTGAAAAATACCCTCCTAAATGGACTCAGTTAAATTTAGTTTTATATCTCGCCAAGATAGAGAGAGTAAAGCCTTGGGTTACTTTTAAAAGTTTCAAATTTGCGGACTCTATCCTTGAGTGTTCAAGGAATAAATCTCATTGGACAGTGGATCCCCAGAATGGTTTAAATAGAAAGCTGGAACAAATGTCAATAAATATGCCTAATTTGCTTGCGAGAAAACATTGCAAGAATACATGGCCCCCCGTACCCAAGCTTCCATCCATTGTGGCCCTTCAGCACCATCAAGTGCACAACCAGCAACCACTCCATCAATTAGAAGTTGTTTTAAAGCACAGTCGTCTATCAACTGACTACTTCCGGTGTTCACAATAAATGCACCTGCATAAAATAACACCTATAAATTAGTTCCAAAAAGAACATTCCATTTCACTCTGCATAGTGATAATCAGAATTATCGAGACTAGGGATGAAATGTTGCCTGCATAGAGCGGCAGAGAAAAATGCAGTTGGAAAGAGAAGCCTACCTGGCTTTATGTGCTGTAGGCAATTAGCATTGAGGATATGAATGGTTTCATTGGAAAGAGAACAATGGAGAGAAATAAGATCGCTGGCAGCAAGCAAATCATTCAATGTATCCATTCGTCTTGCAGCAGGAGGAAATGCGATAGTGTGCCGTTCTATATTTCCATCCCCCTGAAACATAAGGCGTTAGACTATTAAATAAGGGTGTTAGCATGAAATGAAATCAAAAACTGGAGCCACAAAGATGTAAAAGATCTGAGAGAATGGTCTCAAAAAATCTAAGAGAAGAATAGCCAAAATTCTTCTGCAACAACAACAAAGTATTTTTCCCACAATTAAGTAGGGTCAGCTACATTGATTTTTTGCCTCCATTCAGATCTATTTTGGGTCATTTCAAGGCTTAAATCCAAATAACTAAGATCCATTTTGGATAGTCTCGTTCCAACACTTCTTGGGCCTTCGCCGCCCTCTCTTAGCTAGCTCAATGTCCCAAATCTCACATCTTCTAGCTAGTGCATCAACCAACCTCCTTTGCAAATGACCAGGCCATCTTAAGCGGTTTTCTCTCATCTTATAATCTATTGGAGCTACATCAACTTTTCTTCTGATCACATCATTCTGCTTCCGATCTTTTCGTTTATGACCACTCATCCACCCATAACAATTCTTCTTCTTCCGAATCTTATTTAAACAATTAAACTGTTAACTTGGCGAAGTGTCTGGCAGTGTTCTCATGCACACTTGAATGCCCTAATAACAGATAATTCAATTTCAACAGCACAATAAACATAACGGTAGTGCCACAATTCCACTAGCTTGCATTTACCAACTGTTTTCTTTTTAGTACCCTATACCGATTACTTTCATTTGCATATAAGATTGGTTGTAGCTATTCCGCCAGTTTGTCATTACCAATTGGTTTTCTTTTTCATCATACCTTTAGCAGTTATTTCCCTTTAAATATAAAATTGCCTGATATTCATATAACTATTTTACCATCGTCAAAATGCCCCATCGCCAGTTTTATGCCTCGGTATCACTTTTAACTTGCAAAACTTCAAAGATCACCTTCTACTTCCACCCCATCATGTATCACAAACAAAACATTGGAATGCAGCACGTGCAAGTCACGATCTTCAATGATTCAACATCAACATCACAATGCATGGAACAGTTGCAGTTCCAACTCTGGCCAGTTTACTATGTAACCACTGATTAACAAGCAACCATTAAATCCCCAAATTAATGGGCTCAAACTCAACCATGATGCAACTTCCAAAACCTAAAAAGATCCAAAGTTGACTCATAAACCTAAAACCTGGCTCCATATCGCAATTCAGGAGCTCTCGTACAACTACAATCTAACTTCAAAACCTATAAGATCATAACATCACTAACACCTCGACTGTGTACTTCAACTCATGAGCTCTTCAACTTCAGAATCCACAAAGTATCAAAAATTTACTCAAAAAAACTCGACAACTCCTCGCCTCCAACTTGGGAAGAGCTCTCATTCCGCATTCCAGCTCCAAAATATAAAAAGATGGAAACTTCACATGCATCAGCTCCATACCTCAACCCAAAAGCTCTAAGCCTCTCAATCAACCAGAATTCAACCTCCACGCACACCTCATTGTCGTACCTCGCACCGCACATCAAAGTATAGCACGCTCATCCGAAATGCAAGGCTCCTCGATGCGAGACACCGTGCAGATGCAGACCTCCCAACGATCCCGAGCACCAAACCGCGGCACCTCCTCATCCCCCTGCAGAGCGGCTGGATCGACCCAAGCCATCCCGACGCCGCAGACGAAGCATTCCTGGACAGAGCATGTGTCCGCCTCAGGAGCCCCAGGAAGAGAGCCATCACCGTGTCCGCGACCTCCTCGGCCCGGGCGGCGTCCACATGGACGAGTCGGAGGTTGAGATCGGCGGCGAGGGCGGAGTCGGCGGCGCGGTCCGGCGAGCCGAGACAGAGCACGAGGTGCCACGGCTGGAGACGGCGCTGGGCGGCGCGGGGGAGGAAGGCGAGAGAGTGGAGGAGGACGGCGGCGGCGGTCTCGATCCGACCGTCAGCGATGCGGGAAAGACCGACGTGCTCGACGGTGGCGACGCCTGCGAGGGCCTCGCGCTCGGCGGAGACATCCTCAAGGCAGTTTAGGGCGACGACCAGAGGTGGCGGCGGATCTCCGCCCGGACGGTGGTGGCGCATCGGGTCAGGGCCTAGGTTTCCGGCAGCCAGGCTGTGAGGTCGCCGGCGGGGGAGATAGGTGGAGTAGCTGCTGGAGCTTTTTTATTTGGGTGGTGTGGCGGAGCACTAAGCTTGGGGTTTTGGAGATAGTGGTGGGGATTGGTTCTCGATGTTCGGTATTTACAGGTTTCGCCATTTTAATTAGGAACTCGGAGTGGTGCTAAAAGCTAGGGTGGAGCATTGGGCTGGACCCGGCCCAACCCAGGAAAGCCCGGCTCGAGCCCATCAATTTTCCGTGGGCCTTGGGCCGGATCGAGGCCCGCTTTTTTCAGCAAACTGAGGACCCGGGCCCGGCCCAAGGCCCGCGTGTTCGGGCTCGGGTTCGGGTTGGGCTCGGGCTCGGGTCGGGCTCAACCCGCACTTATTTTGATTCCATGAAGTTGCACTTTGATTCCAATTTATTGTTATGGATATAATTCGTCCATAACACACGAATATTGGATGTATTGTTACAATATAATATTACTATTGATGTATGAAGGAAATATTGGATGTATTATGACTATAAATCTGTATCCCCTTATTTAGTTCTAATACGATATTTTGAAATATGAGGGCCCGGGCCCAGCCCACTTGTACTTCGGGTTCGGGCCCGGCCCGGCCCAAGTATAATATTTTTGAAAAATGAGGACCCGGGCCCGGCCCATTTGTATGTCGGGTTCGGGCCGGGCCCGGGCTTTTGCGGGTCGGGTCAGGGTCGGGTCAGGGCCGGCCCGGCCCAATGCTCCACCCTACTAAAAGCTTGTGATTAATTATTTGATTTAGTGGTGATTGTCTCTCAAGACTCATGTTCAGTAATTAATAAATTCAAATTTATTGAGTTACACCACAACATGTGCCATCAATTGAATATTTCTTGAGTTAATCCCGCCATTTGAAAAACTAATGGTGGATCTTTGAAGAAAAATTAAAAAAAGGGTTTTCTTTCATTTTACTCGCTCCATCTCCTCCTTCCCCCCTCCACCAATGTCATACCTCAATCTTGGCACCATTTTCGCAGAGTGAATATCTCCTAACATCCCTTCCTTCTCGCACAGACATTAGCCCTCGTAGTTGTCGCTCTCCATGTCGACCACTATTTGTTCAATCATCGTCGTCATAGGCAACATCGCATAGAGTTCCCGCTCTCTAGTTGTAGCTCCATTGAACGACATAACTAATGTGGTACAAGGGAAACAACACCCCATAAGACAAAGAGATATCCATGAATCAATGCAGTCACCTTCGCGCAACCCATGCCCACCACTCGTACTCCCTTGGATTCACAACACATATATAAACTATTCTAGTGTTATAATTCCCAAAAAAAATTCTTTTCTTTGTGTATATTAATATAAACTTAGAACTTCAGAAAACTGGAAGAGAAAACAATTAACTACTAAATGGCTCCTTTATAAAAAAACATTATTACTTTTTATTATTGTTTATATCATTTTTATTTTCATTATTATTTTTTCCTATACTACACCAGATTCGATGCATTGCGAAAATCATGATTGGCACAAACTAGGGAGAAAATTTCCGTGAATTTATTCCAACAATGTAGTAGATTGTTTACCATCTTCTTGTTAGTCCAACATTATTGAAAAAATGATGTCAAGTAATTTTCAAATATAAGATATTTCCTTCCTCTAAATTTGTGTAACTACCACGGATAATATAATTGTATTTATTTATTTATTGTTTACCTTATTCCTTTTACTTTTCTTGTCATATTTTTCTACAGGCCTTGTGATATGTTGTTGTTCCTTTTTATTAATGATCTTGACTCTATGTCATAACACTTTTTTGTGGATGTATACCATATTGTCCTTTGCGGATGTTCTTAATTTACCAAATAAAATGGAAATGTCGGTGTTCTTACATTTTATCTCAAAATTTAAGGATGTGAATATGAAAACTAAGGATTAAACGTGTTGATGAATCTATGTGTATCACACATGTCATGACCTTATTTTATGTTGGATTGATACCAAAACTCGTTAATAATCGGCATTCAATAGTATAATACTGCTTAACATGTGCTGCAAAACCTTAATGTAATCGCATGTGAATGCTTGCTATGTTATATGGATTATGGAAGGCAGTTGAAGTGAGGAAAACCCATTTCTAAAATATCCCTACGAAAAAGATGATGAGGGAAAAAAACACCATAAGGAATGCACAATTTAACCAGGTTCGATCCATTCATAGAAAAGGATGTATATACGACATTGCCTTTCGGAGGATCAAATTAAGAGCATATTTGGTAACTGAGTTAGGTTGGATTGGAGTAACAACTTGTGAATAGTAGTTGTTTGGATGGTTAGGAGTGTTGGAGAGGGTTGGAATGATATATGTGACGCGATGCATTGATTATGTGTTATATTGACTTTTTTATAATTATAATATATATTTTTATTTCAACTTTTTCTTGAGCGTGGCTAAAAATATTATAATAAAGAAATAATGGGATCCATATAACTAATTCTGATATAAGAATGCAGTGATAGAGCTGGGGATAAGTCAGGCTATCCTGAGTAACCTGGCAACCAAACTCGTAAGCGCTAGGGACGCGGAGTGACAGGAGTATAATTTCTTCTATCCTTGATAATAGTTTCACATACTTTGGTGTTGTGGCTACTTGGATATTTAGGATCATTACTATTTTTCTACAACTTGAGGGAGAGTGGTCATCAATTATTTGGAATATATCGAAATGTGTTGTAGGTGTTCGTGTTCCACAATCAGTAATCCTGACAAATTCACCTTGTTCGATGTTGTCATTTGGTATCAACGTAAACACTTGTCAATTTTTTTTTAAATTTTTGATCTAACATCTATCCTTCTCTTCTAACTTACTAGAGGTACGCAACGTATCTGTTAAATCTAGGAGGCTAGTGCAAATGGTTCAATATGTACCTCTGAAAGATAGTACTTACGCATCATCTTGTTTTTATAAAAACATCTAGTAGTTCATTTTGCCCAGGCAATATTTACTTAATTAATTTTACCATGACATGCGACATGTAGTCATATTCTGTCTATTCTTCATTGACAACAACAAGTCAACAACATTAGATAAATGCAAAAATGTTTTACAACCAAGCCATAATGCCCCCTTTGCATTGCATACCAGGTCATCAAACTGCATGAAATCTCCATTTACTATCAACGACTTCTAACATTTGATTGAAATACGGACACGTGACATCGACAATCATTTGGGCAAGCAAATTTTCATAACTACTAGAAATCACTCTGATTAGAAGCCTATTCTCACCATGAGGAAACCATGTCGCACAGCCTTCAACAAACACTTTCATATACAAGTGTTATACAACAATGTTCCTAAACGCTTTCTTTAGCACACCAAAATTCATAAACATCTCACATTAAATGCATTTTAATTAGCCTCACACAGAGTTTGATGTGTGTTACCTTGACTTGCATTTATAAGTTTACGAGAATAGCATGGGCATTTTGTTGTATTTTTATTAAAAAACATAGGTTGCATCTTTCTTTGCTTTGTGTTTTGATTCCATGCTAGTGCCCTTCTCTAGAAGTGTATATCAATCCCATGGCATATCAGAGTAGAGGCGACCATGCCCGATCAAAAGCTAACTACATGTATAGTGACAAGGGGTAAATGTTCGAGAACCATACACAATAGAGGTTAAAGAGTAATGAGAAGACTTGGTGTAATATTACTTGATCTTTATTTTGACTATAATGTACAAAGTTTGTTATTTTCTGGGATTTGAGAAGACATGTCTTTGTTTACTTGGTGGATGGAAGCACTAAATATCATCTTATCTTGTCTCCACACTATCATTCGAGTTGCACATAGTAAAAAATAGTAGGAGAGGGAGGAGGGGTGATGAATCATGTAATCACCTATGCACAACCTTCACATTAAGCTCAATTCTTCAAGAATATAAGCTAAAACATCAATCATATCATGTTTTTATAATATCTCCCTAAGATTTCCATATTAAAATAAAATATAGAACAAACTTGTATATAAATCATATATATATGGGTAAAATGGGGCTACCCCCAGGGAGTAGCCAACTTGGCTACTCTCACCCTTATTTTTCCCTCATTTTTTTATTTTTTTGGAAAATAAAAATTTGTATATTCATCATTATATCCCTCTCACATTCTATTAAAATTTCATCAGAAACAGAGACTCCTAAACCCTCCATCCATACGTCATTTTTTTAACGGTCGCAGGATTTTTTAAATCGATCATGTTTGGATGGAGGCCGTAGGAGTCTCTGTTTCTGACGAAATTTTAATAGAATGTGAGAGGGATATAATGATGAATATAAAATTTTTTATTTTTCAAAAAAATAAAAAAATGAGGGAAAAATAGGGGTAGGAGTAGCCAAGTTGGCTACTCCTTGGGGGCAGCCCCATTTACCTATATATAAATATATATATTACAAACACATACATACAATACAAAGTTCTCTAATTTCTCTATGATCTCATGTCAACTCCAAATGATGTGAAATGATCTTTGTATTATATATAATAATCATCTTAACGATGAATAATCGATTAAAAATATTAACATGTATTTATTATAAATAAATGCAAATTTGTTTTTGAGCCATCTAGATTAAAAGCAAAATTTCTTGAGAATATAAAAACTTACAGAACTCTTATCACCTTTAATGTGGCATACACTCAAAGAGCTTCAATTTAAGATCACTTTCAAAAGAATCGGAGTTCCTTTATATGAAACCATGGTTTTAGGTATATCATAGTTAACAATACATTCGGAACCTCATCATTTCAAGTGCATTTTTCACTCCTTTCTTCCAAGCTTTTATTGATTTTGTTTCTTTACTTTGCAATATAACTAACTAAAAAATAATTAAAAATGTCATAAATCTAAAAATGTAAAGAAATAGCAGCTCTAAATTGATGTTTTATAACTATATATACTATAACTTAGTTTTATATCGGTTTTCCCTTAAATTTCAAAAATCCAAAAAAAAGTTATTGTGCATATATGTATATATTACAATATTATATTAACATATAATATAGTAATAAAAATAAAATCAAAAAATACAAAATAACCAAAACCATATATGTTTGACCTAAAAATATGTACAAAATATTTTACTATATATGAATTATCTCTTTTCTTGTTGAGGTCTTCATGAAAGTTGTATATCTTATTGACATCTACAAATTTTATGTTGTACGTTTATTATTTTTAGTTTTTTATTTTATTTTTTAATTTATTTTCCATTTTTGTGATTTTTCTTGTGTTATCGTATGCTTGGTCAAACTCAAGTCTTAGTGCTTATGTGGCACATCCCCATCCCATTCTGTGGGCCTCGTCCACCTCGGAGCACTGCGATCAATTTTGGTCCACTTGGTCTCCCCCTAGTCTTTCCCAAACTATAACACTGGCATGGATTAGCACATGCACTGTTTTATCTTCCCTGAAAATGTCTCATTGACCTCATGTCAACTGAGCCTTCTTCCTCCCTTTCTAACTCACCCATGCCCTCTTCACGTCAACATTCATTGTTATAAGTATTACCATAAAAAAATTGGGGAAAATGTCAGTATATTCATCATCACATGTCAATTTTGTTGTGATGACGACATGTTAAAAAGTGATTGAAATGAAAGAAAATAGAAATTCTTTTTTATTGATGTTGCTCCAAAAAAATCCCAATCAATATAATAATACAGAAAATTGAATATGTTGCCTAGATGCATGAAATTGCATATTCATCACCTCTCATACACCTTCGATCTCACGATGAGCAAGTACAAGTAGGTATCCCTCCAAATTTATGAAGTTTTAAATTTCAAAGCAAATAAGTGTCTGAAAATATGATGAAGATGGAAGTTATATGTAATTGAGTTGCATACTCCCTATTCTAATAAAATTTACTAGTACAAATATACCATGATTATCATTAGACTAATAAAACATGGAAAATGATTAACACAGTACGTATTTTAATCTATGTGTGTATAGAAGGCTTCTCCAATTGGCCCGGTGCCCATTAGAGATGAGATGAGCTCCTAATCCCAGCCGTTAAATCTTAATCTGACCATCAACAATTTACTAATTTTCGTCTTGTCATCAGTAACTGAATGCATCAGTAACTTTCATCTTAGCATCAGTAGCACTTTATGTCAGTAATACTGAACACACGAGTAACTTTCGTATTGCCACCCAGTAACACAATATATCAGTAAATATAAAGGCATCAATAACTTTCGTATTGGCATCAGTAATACTTTATATCAGTAAATACTAAACGCATCAATAACTTTCGTATTGTCATCAATAACTTTGAATCAATCTGTAAGTAAATGAAGTAATTTAATCAGTAACTTTGATTCGTACTTACGTGTAACTTTATATAAGTTACTAGAGTTATGATATTACTTCTAAAGCTTCAATATATATTACTGAACCTTGGATATATATTACTTAATGAAGCTTGTATGTTTATTACTAAAACTACTAGAGATGAAGCAGGGTCATCTCATTTCTAATGGGAACGGGGCTCATTAGATAAAAATCACACTCTCTCTCTCACACACACACACACGTATAGGGAAAACTTCAGATGAGACGGTCCTTTCCTGGATACATGGAAAGCCAACCATCTTATCCATTTGTAATCAAGCCGATGGCTACTATTGATCCGTTATCTATATATTTTTAATGTTGAAAAATCCATTATTTTGACATAATCTATATTTAGAATGCAACAAATATCTCCAAAATAATCTCCCCAGCATTCTTCCTTCCCCCCCCCCCCCCCGCTCTCGATGATGGCGGCACACGTGGAGGAGGTGGATGCACGTTGGTGATAGCATTCGATGACAACGGAGGGAGAACTTTAGATGGTAGTTGGCGATGGTGTGCCCTGCTATGTATATGTACAATAATTGCTTCCCGCGATGGTGCGGTCTACCGTTGACCTTCAGATCGGGGGGAAAGAAGATGGGTTCTCGAAGGTTTTTCACTAGCACGAAATGTAGGTGGCATTGCGTTGATGTGGTGGATGTATATGGAGGATGTGGATCATGGAGGAGAAGGGTGAAAAAGGATGCGGGTGGAGAACGGGTGTGGGTGGAGGAGGTAGATCATGGAGGAGAAGGGTGGAGGGTGCATGCAGAGGAGGAATGAAGGCAAAGGAGGATGTGATCGGTTTTTTTTTTGCAATATGTGATCCTTTTTTTACAATCTTCGATTTTTTACAATACCATATCTTTTTTTACAAGTACCAAATCATTTTTACAATCTCAGACTTTTTACTTTTACTTTTTCTATTATAAATATCTAACAATGACATATCCTTTTTACTATCTCATGTATTTACAATATCATATCATTTCTTACAAAATTCAATTCATTTTATAATATCAAATTATATATTTATCATTTATTTTATCATTTCTAAGAATCTGTAAATATTTTTTTACAATCTCGGATTGTTTTTTACAATCCCAGATTGATTTTAACAAACCTCAGGTCGTTTCTTGCAATTTCAAATTGTCTTTTTACATTTATCATTTTTTTGTATTCCTAACAATATATTTTGGTTACAGAACACAATATTACAAACATCAAAATCTTTACAATTTTCTCTTTCTGCTTAATAATTGTTGAATCACTAGCTATCTATTTTTTTCAGATCTCCAAACAAATATTACAAACAAATGTGAAGTTTTACAGAGGCATTACCTAAATTACAATTGCAACAATAAACGCATTACTTACTTTGATTTTATTTCACAAAGCAGGTTACAGTCTTCAATGACAATGAGTATTTTAGAAAGACTTCTGTCATTCTGCATAACGCGAAAATGCTACCACGTTGGCGAAACCTCATCGCATAAACAACAAAAAAGTACTAATTCGGACGGGTTAAAAATGATAAAATAAAATAATTAAATGAAATTCAAATTCAAAACGAACAAATTCAAAATGGAAACACGTAGATTAAAACACCCTTTTGGATAAAGAAACATTAGATTGAGATCTAACCAATGAGATGGTTGGCTTTCCATACATCCAGGAAAGGACCATCTCATTGGAAGAGTCCTATATATGTGTATGTGTGTATGAGCGCACACACAATAAATTTGTTAAGGGATGTTAACACCTATAACCCTGAGTAATTATGTAATTACATTCATAACCCTGCGTAATCACGAATTACGTCCAGGCCCCTGAGTAATGTTAACTCTTACCCCTATAACCTCGTGTTAACTTTTTTCGTTAAATATGATATTATCCGTCAAATATTATACCCTTTAAATTCTTATTATTATGAATGGTCCCTTCACTTCCTCCTCCAGCAACCTCCCTGCCAACCTCCTCATCCCCTTCCTCCTCCAACCAGGCAACCCGCCACCAATCACCAGCCCCCTGTCGAAGACTCCCTCCTCCTGTGTAAGTTCGAACCAGCTTGAACCACTTCCTCCATCCCAACTCCGTCGAAACCCACCCCTCCTCCCACAGTCCCCGTCAAAGCCACCCCCTCCCCCCCATGGTGGAGCATTGGGCTTGACCTAGCCCAACCCAAGAAAGCCCAGCCCGGGCTCGTTCATTTTCCTCAGACCTTGGACCGGATCGAGGCCCGTAGTTTTTGGTAAATCAAGGACCCGAGCCCGGCCCAAGACCCACAGGTTCGGGCCCGAGTTTGGGCCGGGCTTGGCCCACCCCTAATACGTTGTCCATTGTGCAACTACTCTGAAAGCTCATCAAACTTGAGGAATAAATCGTATGTAATATGAAATGAATATTTTTTTTCTTCACCAATTTGACATCATGTAGATCACAGAGTGTGCTCTTGTACAAAGCAGTCTGTCTTCGTTTCGGCCTCCACATCTTTTAGATGCAATACAAATATTTAAAAAGATTAGACTTTTTTTAAATTTAATGGCTCGTAGCAAAAAATAAAAGCCCGTAATGTTGGAAAAACTGCACTCTTTTCAACACTACAATTGTGGTAATACCGAAACATAAGATTGTGCAGACGGAACTGCGTTCTCCTGTCAAAATCAAAAAGGAAAAAAAACGGTTCAAACTACCACCAAATATTTACACCGACCAACCTCCCGCTGTGACATACAAGGCTTTGTTTGGTTGCAGGGTAGGGTTGGGTTGGTCCAATCTGAGGTACCCCTCCTTTCAAACATCTCAATCCTCCTCACAGTTTATTATTCACAGGGGTACCCCAACTCAATCCTGCCCAACCCTGCAACCAAACGAACAATGTTATTGTTGTGGTATGAACACCATTAATTTTCTCGGCTCTTACGAAAGATGGAATGATTCGTGTCCTTCAGTCATGGCATACAAAAGCTTCTGTATTGTTTTCCTCTGTGTAAGAGCAATGGAAAGGAGATGAGGTAATGATAGTCTGATACATCTTTACTGGTAGGAGTTATTATATTGAACATAATATTTTTAAAGGAGCAGACATATAAACTAAATAGAATAAAGTAGTTGAATATTTGCATAAAATTTGTCGGATCGAGGGGGAGATGCATGAAGGCAACTTATATATTGCAAAAACCACCTATGAATCTTCCGATAAAAATTTCATTAAGAAAAAAAATATTGAAAAGCCAAATGAAATGGAGGAATCGGGTTGGGTTGGGCCAAATCGGGTCTTCGCGGGTTCGGATTGGGTCTGGCCCGAGATTGATATTTTGATAAAGTGGGGGCCCGGGTCCGGTCCATATGTACATTAAGTCTGGGTCGAGCTTGAACTTTGTGGGTTGGGTCCGGGCTGACCCGACCCAATGCTCCACCCTACCCCCCCTCCTCTCCTCCCCTGTCAACCACCTTCCTCTAGCCCAGACAGCCTCGTAAGCGCCCCCTGGAAGCCCTACCCTTGCCCTGACCCCCACCGACCAACCTCCTAGCCCCCGTCGATAGAGGGAGGTGGTGGTGTTGGAGGGGAAAAGCTGGAGGAGGAAGGGGGAAGGGCTTTTTTTTGCTTTTGGTTAATCTCGACCGCCTTATCGCAGAATGGTTAGATTAACTCATTCATCTGGCTGAGTTAACGAACTAAAGTAACAGAAGATTATAGATGTAAGACGACACAATTATTCAGAATACCGAGTGTAATTCAAAATTATATAGGATCATGGATGTAATTATGAAATTACTCAAGGTGACATGTGTAAATATCACATTTGTTAAGGTGTCAAAGTCTAATGGCAATGGGAACAAAATAGTCCAAGCAAGAAAAGTAAAAGCCTCTTCACCTTTACGTTGTCGCCTTCCCTTCACGAGGACCGACAACCCCACCCTCCTTTAACTATTTAATAACGTTTAATAATACATGTAACATATAATAATAATAATAATAATAATAATAATAAAGTCGTCTTTTTTTCTAATTCTAATGATTGTATTATTGTACGGGAAGCCAACAGGTAATAGTAAGATCATTTGAGCTGGAAAAATAATTACATATATTTCAGCAATTTTTTAAGTGCACGTTCACGTAGGATTTGATTTAATTAAGTAATGTTAATTAAATAAATATAAAGAGCGCTGAAAATCTCTGTATGGGATACGGAAGGTTGAAATAAAGTATCAAAATAAAAAAACTAAATATGTTAATTTGTCATACTTATTTTTAACAATATAATAGTGCATATTGCAATTAAGATTTCCTAACACTTCTTAAGAGGGTCCAGAAAATTATGCATATCAATGTTATGGTTCTTAGGTCTATGGATGTTGTATTCCGAAGAATTGGATTTACCATACTGAAAAAATCTCATATTATCATAACAAAATAAAATTGGATTTGTTCTTAGGTCTATGCATAGCAAAATATTAAACATGATGAAAAAAATCCGATATTTTCATAACACTCTAAATCAAATAAAAAATGCCCGATATATAAACGATTAACGGAGCAATCGATATTACACACAACAAGAAAAATAAAATTATATATAATTAGTCGCATATTATCATCCAACATGAAAAGAATCACAAAGAAAACGAAGATCACCATACAATATCAACACTAAGCCAAACCATCAAACAACCCTCCGATGACCGGCGGAGAAGTCCTCCCAGACACGCGCGAACGCGGTGAGAACAAAAGGGTGGTTCTCCGGTGGGTTGAGCGCGAGGAACCTTCCAAGGAGCACTCTGAGCTCCTCGGCAGTCCCTATGTCCTTCTCTACTATCATTGCCACCATGGAGCTTCGGAAGTCCCCCGCGGGATCCTCAGTCTCCCTGACGACCGCCACGCTCTCCCCCGCCTTTCTTTTCCCTTCCTCCCTCCTCTCGCCACCCTTGCTGGTGCACCGGCGGTGCCTCGGAGCATGATCCAATGCAATTACGTTGCGTTCGAGGTCGGTGAGTTTGGGAGGAGGCCGGAGAAGGTGGGGGTGGAGGAGGAAGAGGTGGTGGTGGTGGAGGCGGAGATAGAGACGGCTTTTGCATCGGTGCAGATGCAATTGAAGGCGAAGAGGCTGCCGGAGGGGCGGTGGTGGTGAGGGGAGGCCGAGGTGGTGAGCATTGGAGGGGGTAAACACCATAAATGTCGGATGGTCTATGTGCTGGCACGGTGGAGGCTAGGTGTTCATTGTTTAGATGTATTTACTAAATCGGAGATTGGATTGATAGATTTTATTCGTCCAGGGGGTGGAGCATTGGGCTTGATTTGGCACAATCCGAGAAAGTCCGATCTGAAATTGTCAATTTTCCGTAGACTTTGGGCCGGGTTGAGGTCCGTTTTTTTTAACAAACCGAAGATCCGAGTCAGACCTAAGGCTTGTGTGATTGGGCTCGGGTTCCGGTCGGGCTGAGCCTGCATCCATTTTAATTCCATGAAGTTGCACTTTGATTCCAATTTATTGTTATGGATATAATTCATCCAAAACACATGAATATTGAATGTATTGTTATGATATAATATTACTATTCATGGATGAAGGAAATAATGGATGTATTGTGACTATAAATCCATATCCTCTAATTTGGTTCTAACATGATATTTTGAAATATGAGGGTCCGGGCCCAGCCCATTTGTACTTCGGATTCGGACCCGGTCCGACCCCAGCATAATATTTTTGAAATATGAAGGTCCGGACCCAACCCATTTATACATCGAGTTCGGACCGGATCTGAGCTTTTACAGGTCGGGTCAAGATCGGATTTGGACCGTTCCGACCTAATGCTCCACCCTACCTCCAGAGGATTAACAACGAACGATATAACGTTGATTTTCAAAATCGTAATAATAATTGAGTAGGGACGATTATAGGTTAGGTCCTAAAGAGTATTAGCCCAAGTCTATTTAAGAAATCAGTCTTTGGGCAATACTCAAGGCCCGTGGAATTTTTTTTGCTCGACCCAAGCTCAGGTACGACCCAATTCTTATGGGTTAGAATTAGGGTGAGTCGGCCCATATGATACACATCTTTTGAAAAGGCCCGTCAGTTGTTAGATATTATAATCGAGAAAAAATAATTCTTCCTATACTTAAACTCGAAAGTGTTTAGTGAAAAGGGATTTTTTTTCTATTGCGTTATCCAAATTAGACAGTTATCTAGTCCTCACATTGCCTTTGATTCATAGCATCCGACTACAGTCTATAGCTAAACTGGATTCTACAAAAATTTTGAATCGCTTTCCTATCATATCAAATATTTTCACCAACTCTTCCATCCATTAGACACGAAAAGATGCAATTATTCTTGCATATTATTAAGGTTTTAAAATTCGAACCGTACATTGAACCGATCAATCTTGTGATCTAATTGGGTCGGACTGTTGACGAGGTCACATGATGCCATCATTTTTATCGACTCGAAAAATTAGATCGTGCTTAATTTACTAGTTCGACCAATCGAATTGCTTTTTTTAACAGATAAAACCGGATACATATGTGTGTGTATGTATTTATATATCAATGAAATAAACGTTTAAAATGTCAAATCTTTCAATAGAATAACATGATTGTATATTACGAGTAAAACGCTACAAAGTTGATTACATTTTCTAGCATTATATATGAATATAGTATTACAATCATTTATTTATAGCTGCTTTTAGAAAATTACTCTAAGAAAGCAGTGGCACAACTTATATTTCAAAAAGGAGAGGGACATAACTGATATTGCAGAAGTTAAGAATGGCACAAGTAATAAAAAGCTTATTATTTCATTATTTAAACATTTATTTTTTTGAAAAATTACCAAACCATCAAAACATGGTAAATTCGGCTCAACCCGGTCCGACTACCGATCGAATCCACTTTTCTTTTTTTAAAAAAAATTAATTACATAAAATCAGCCAAACCGATCGAGTCGAGACCAGTTCCTAATCCAACCGGTCCGATCGAACAATCCGATTTCTTAAACCTGCGTAATATCGATTCAATGATATGAACGATGAACTGATAACAATATAACAGTAATGGCATCGCTAACATGGTTTATGCTTAGAATTCGTCATTCCATTTCTTCTTTAGAGCAATAAAAAATGAACAAACTCAGGTTCGATTTTTTCTGTCATTACACAAAGTAACGGACATAATGCAAACGGTTGGATACGAATACAGATATAGTTATTACCGTATCTTTATCCGTTACGGATGCGGATACGAATATTGACAGATATTAAAACTATCTTATCATATCTATAAAAAACGGATATTGATGTAAAACGGATATTGATCGCACACGAGTAGTGTTAGAAATACTCTATAAAATCGACTAAAATATATTGGAATTGGATGGAAAACATAGGATATTAATTTATTAAATATGTTTGTATCATAAAATTATATAAATATGGTAAAATGAGGTAGAGAGTTATGTTATATAAAGTTAAAAATAAATTTATAACTATATTTATATACAAAAATGGATAAACGGATACGGTTGTTTGCGGATATCATAATGATATCCATATCCGTATCCATTTTAAAACGGATACGTATACAGTTGTCAAAATCCGTATAAAACAGATACAGTGATTGATCGGATATGGATATATCCGTATCCGTTTGCATTACATTGAAAGGATCTAAATTCAAAAAGGCTAACTTACAACTTTTTGAAAAGCAGCACGACGCCTTGATTCCATTCCTGCAGTGTACAAACCAAAAGCACTGCGATCCCTTGATTCCCTTCATTGGACTATACAGCGGGTCAATGACATATGTTAATGTTAATGCAATTAGATTTTAACTTGGTAAGCTTATTTATTGTATTGGGAAATTAAATTGATTTCAAGTGAAAAGTCGATTGTGTTCGAGGGAATGCTCATAATTTTTAAATTTGAAATAAGGAGATTTTGAGTGGAGTTTTTAGTACCACATCTAGTAGTTCTAGAACTTTCATAAACTTATATATGATTTCACACCCAAAGAATATAGAGCAATAGTAGTGAGCAAGAATGGGAGACACATGTGTGTGCTCCACTTCATTTGTGTTCAGGAGAGTCAATTAAGAACTTGGATCCCAACAATTTTGCTAGGGGTTTCATTTTGTGGGTCGAATAAATTAATCCTACAGATTAATTGTAACTACACTGCTGCGAGAATTCGACTTGACCCAATGACTCGGACTTAGACCGTTGGGAGGGCATTTTCAGAATATGAAAGGTTGTACGCCAGGTCTTCTTATACCTATCCCTACACGTCTTTTTCTTCATAGGCAAGAAAAATTCTCTCTCTCTCTCTCTCTCGTGATCTCTGTTCTTCTATCGCGAGGCAACCTTCTTCTCTTCTCTCGGCTACAGTTCTATAAAGTACGTTCGAGGACGATCTTGTCAGTGTGCGCGGACGAAGATCGTGCGCCATCGTATCCTAGGAGCGGATCACCAATACCTTGCGCACTGGTATTGTGGGGCGATATCCTCTCTAAGGACAGTTCGTCATAGACACTTCGGTGATCTCTATTTACTATATTATTTATCGTAGTATGTTTATTGATTTACCTTCCTTAAATCTCGCCTTAATTCTCAATTGCATTTTGTAATTGGATTATGTATCAAAAATGCCAGATTATTCTTTTGTTAATCTATAATGTATTTATGTTGATTCGTATGGATCCGGAATACTATTGTTTAATGTATGAATTGATAATCATGATTACAACAATCTTAGAGAGGGTATCCATAATCAAGTTTATAACTATGTCAGGCAAGATGTTTAAATCGGGGGTGGATATGATCGAGATACCTGAAAAACTCGATGGTCAAAATTTTAAGCATTGTCAATAACACATGAAAATATGGTTGACCAACATCGGAACGATCTCGATGCTTGAAACCGAATATCTTACGGCGGAAAAGGAAAATTCCTCATCCGATGGAGCCCGAAGGTGCAATCTGAATGGAAGGAACACGATTGTATATGTCATGATTTCATCTTGTTTGATGTATATTGTTCTGCAAAGAAGCTATGGGAAGAACTAGATCGAAAGTATAACATCGAGGATTTGGTATAGAGAAATACTTCGTCGTAAAGTTCTTAAAATTTTCCATTTCCAAAGAAAAGTCCGTTTCTAAATAAGCATATATGTTTCTAATCTTTTTACGCAACTTCCAATAACTATCAATCAAAAGAACAGTAACAGACGTGTACCCGAAAATTGGGATCGAAGTTCACATATGGTGCTGCAAATTTTTTCAATTGTCTTAAGAAACATCATTAGTCTCATTTCTCATCCTCATACAATTTTAGACCAACTTTCTTTATAGTGAAAAACACTTTATACTTGGGTTGGAGATTTGTAATAAAAGTATAAAATTTAGGATTGTCCACAACTTGAAACAATCCATTTTGTAAGATCATTCCTACTATATTGTTGTTCAATCTTTCAAGTAGTGAATATGCTACCATGATCTTAACTTATGAATTCCAATATGTTATGGTTTTTGTATTCTTTTTGTAAAATTTATAAACAAGATTAAGTGACGAATAAGGTGGTTAGTCCCACCTTTAGTGTCGCGTGTTAATTGTGTCTTACAATAATTGCACTTGCACATCTCTTTTCTATCTATCACTGCTAGTCTGCTAGTGAGATGTCTCCACACCCATGATTTGTATTAACTTTGCCTTTTTCACATGTTGGGTACAATTTACAAAGGTACTTCAGTTGACACATCGTTCCCTTCTAAAGCAACAATTGTGAATTGATCTTGTTGTGAACCTGACAGTTAAATTTACATAAAAATTTAGAATTCATTAATAAAAATGTACTACTCACCATGAGATAAAAAAAGTTATACCTTGTACCGTTGAGTTTGTAGTCTAATAATATAGCACTCCAAGTTTTAGGTATAAATGAACTTGATCAAAAGAGTGGTAGCCGAGTCTCACAACATTGTCATGGAGTAAGGTCGGCATTGGGTCGGGTCGGATTTGAGTTGGTCCGGTTCAAGTCCATTTAAGTATATGGGCTAATGGGTCGGGCCTAGATCCATTTTATTTTCAAAAGTCCAGGCTCAAGCCTAAACCCACAAACAAATGAATTGGGTTTGGGTCAGACCGGTCTAATTTAACACCTACGTACACCAATATCATGTGTTCCATTCTTCTTGTATTTATCAGGTTGTTTTTTATGCATGTGTACATCTTTAATACTTTAAGTATGCCAACTAATTCATGATTTTGACATTAATTGTATATTGGAAATAGAAACATGGTAAAAAATATGATGACTTAAACCACCATTCAATTCACAATTACATATTCTATTGTAGATGCGGGCACTATGGCCCAATACAGATTCATTACTTACAGTTGTACATGCTCTAACACTTGAGGACAGAAATTTCATTCTTGCAGATTAATATAATAATATTGCATATTAATGTAATAATGTCCTCAATCCACGTTAATGGATATGATTATTAATGTGTCTAAGTATTTATTCTAAACTCGAAATAAGGATATGAAAGTTAGAACATGATATTTGGAGCAAATATGAACATAGTAAATATAATTATATAGTATAGGTCGGGCTATCAGGCTTGCGGGTTTCGTCCTTCTCATGCCCGAACCCGGCTCGATAATCAATACGAGCTCATTTTGAGGTCCACAACCCTCCCACTAAATTTCGGGTTCGAGTTTGGGTCAGGTTATGCGAGTTGGATTTTGGGCTGGTCGGACCGGTCCAACCCAATGCCCAATACTAATCGTGGATGGGAGAGGAGATGAAGTGGTGCGTAAGTCACAAACTATAGAGTCTATACTCAAATCAAGTAACGGGCCAACCTCAAAAGGAGCTTCATTTTCAAGGCGATTAGTGGAGATCCAATCCAATCAAGTTATTGAGCAACTCGAGGTAGAGGAAGATCATACTTCATCATGCAAATCTGGAGGCAAAATTTACATGGAATGGTGAATCATTCTCCATGAGACTCTTCAACGGAAGAATAGCGTCAGTTTATGGCATCAACGAGTGAAGAGTATATTTGATTGAGAGGGACTTATGAAAACTCTCCAAACAACAGAGAATAAGTCAGAGACGATGAAGGAGGAAGAGTGGGCGGAGACAGGGGATCTCGTGAATGGTATAATATAGATGTTCTTTGCAAAAAACACCATAGGTGAAGTCATCAGCCAGAATGATACGTCTGTTTGGAAGAAACTCGAAGGACGATATATGTTTAAATATCTAACAGACATGTATTTGCAGAAGATGAAGCACTATAGTCAAAAGATGATTGTGTTAGCAATGTGAGCCCCGGGCGAACCATTTCTACAATAAATGTTATTGTAATGAATAAATTATCAATGAAAATTATTGATTATTTTCACTCCCCTTTCTGAGATTAATGAATGCACTATAGGGTCCCTCTGTACAATAAGGGTTATGTACCATGGCCAACTTGATGATCATACAGCTGTTGATTCATTGGATGGATCATAGAGGCTGATGCTTGGATGAATATCTAAGGAGTTAGATAGAGGACTCATCAAGCATCATCAAATGATCATTAAAGTGATGATCTCCAGTCTGAGTAGGAGATGGCAATCCTATCTCATATGACTGATATCTGACTGACCTCTTGATGCAGGTCCTCTGCATGGGAATAGTGATTCAGAGGTGTCAGGTTAGTCAAGTCAATGGGTTGACTTGACGAGATCGAGATAACCAAAGACCTACGTTGAATACTGTCACAACATAGGCATGCATCCTCTGACTAGAGACAGATGTATTGCTATATGTCTGAGTATGTACATTTGGCAGACCAATAGGTTGATGACCTAATCAAGGTCTATATACCGGCGAGCTGGTGTGCATGTAAGGACATATGAGTAATGCGATCTCTCAAAGGGATCATACAGGTTCACCTGTGAACCGGGAGACATGAGCTCACTCATGAGGTATTGGGACTGAACAAATTCCATGCATGGTCGTCGTGCTTTGGAAGCATGACATGAATTTGAAGGTAAGATATATGCTTTGTGAAAGCATATGATCTATACCAAATCCCAAATAACCAAGATTGAGAAACTTAATGATCTAACCCTGAAGATGACAGTGTAAAAGTGATCTTTATCTTCAGGATGATCATGAGTCTTCCAGTATGTAGGATGTGTAGGTATTAGGAATACCTGAAGGGTGATTTGATCATATACGATTGTATAACCATGACGCTTCCATTCCGAGGGAGTGATGAAACAGGTTTGGATTTTAGTGACTCCTCTCATTAGAGAAGTGACCTAATCTTATTCCATGAACTGGACATTGATCTGAATGAGATTCAGATGCAATGAGAAGATTAAGTCTACGGTCTTGATTTGATCAAGCATCAGTGGAGGTCCATAGGATCTGGATTTGAGATACGATCTCAACATCCAAGTCACTATACGTGGAATAATACAATCGCCCTGTCCTTATCTCCAAGTATCTGAGGAGAAATAGCATTGTTCTTAAATGGTTTAAGAACAATTCCATAAGATCTAAGCAAAGAGAATTTGATAATTAAAAGTGTTTTAATTATCATGATGTATGAGAAATTATCCAATATGATTTAATGTGATTTAATTAGTTTGGATAAGAATGATGTGGATAGAGATATCCAATTATTCATAATATATTATAAATATGATTTATAATGTATTAGAGAGAGTTAATTATAATTTATATGTGTTGATTAATTATGATGTGTATTGGATACACATTATGTAATTAATTAACAATATGAATTACATGTTGTTTTGGGTTGTGAATATGATTCACAATTTTTCCATGGCAAGATTGCAATATTCTCAAAGATAATTGTGAATTATTTTTGAGAAATAAAACCCAAATAAATTTGTTGCAAATAAATAATAGAGATTTCATGGAGATATGCAATCTCATGGATTTCCATGAGATTGCAATCTCCATGCAATATCATGGACGGCACACCACTCCTAATTGGAGTGGGTGTGCGCCCAATTGGAAGGCACATGGAGATGAAATCTCCATGTGTCTTCTCTCCTTATTTGTTGGGTTAATTTAGGAGTAAATTATATTTGATTTTGTCAAATATATTTTAACCTAAATTTGTTGCTTTTGACAACAACAATCTCAGCCATTGGATGAACATAAATCAATCTCATCCATTGATTTTATGTGTCCCATGGATTGAGATCCATGGATCCCAAAACCCTATAAATAGAGAGGCATACTTGGCTCTCTCTTTACACATGCTATTGTAGCACAAACTCTCTCTCTCTCTCTTTCTCATATACACGACAGCCCTCTCTCTCCCTCTCTTCTTGGTGGCCGTCCACCTTGGTGGAGAGAAACGTCGACGCCCGCGCCATCGTGCTGCCGCTTCGACTCTCTGCGGTTCTTTGTCTTCTTGGAGTGCTTCACTCACGAAGGAGACGTTTGATCTCGTGCGACGAGATCAGGAGCAACCGCGCTTGGATCAACTTGGATTGCGAGGACATCGCGACTCATCTCCGCGCTCGCAAGCCGTTACTCCGACGATCGGACTTGAGACAAGAGGTCTCTTTTCGTAGAGACTTGATCAACCACGCTTCAAGAGGTATTGCATTATACTTGCTGTGGTTATAGATGAAATGATTTGAGAATGGTTCTTGGATCATGTGGTTTCATCGGTTTAAAATTTTTTAAATTCCGCTGCTCCGAACAACTAGTACGACTAGTCGTTCTTCGTCGTATTCGATACGACGATCACGCTTCCGTGATGCGCTTGAGGATTTCCCCATATCCTTCAGATTGACGACGCAATGCTAGAGGCACAATTGAACGAATTCAATAAGATTCTGACAGTTGTTCTCAGAATTGACTAAAAGAGAGAGAAAGTAGTCTCTCTTCAAGGAAGATAATAAGTCACTTCAAAGAAGATGATAAGTCACATATCCTGATGAGTTTTCTTCCATCGTCATACACACATAGGGTGATAATGTTGTTCAATAGTAAGAAGACCATCACATTGGATGGGACAATTGCTTCATTGCTTTCGAATGAATCTCGACAAAGTTCTACATAATGCAATAAATGATGAATGCCATATGTTGGAAACCATGAGAAGACGTTCGAGATCAAGGGAGATGAGGTTATCAGGTCTGTAAGAATTACATAGTACAAAGATGTTTCTATGGTGACAAAAGTGGTCACTAGATTGTTGAAGACGTGAGAATGAGAAAGGAAAGAAGAAGATCAGTAATTCAAACTCAGACAAATAGGATTCCATGGCAATCTCTGAAGGAGACTTGCTAGCATGCTCAAGAGAGACGAAAGTAGATTAAAGCCGACTTCTAAACCAACATGGTCAAATAGTGTGCTCATCTAGGGAGAAGTTTAGTACGTACCAAGCATGCAATGCGATGGCACAATCAAGATGATAGGGAGAGAAGTTCACCATTTAAGATAGTTGAATTGGTGCAATTTCGCATGTTTAACGGGGTAGTACAGACTCTGAGAGGTGGCATACATATGCTCACAACTAACAAATCGATTTATTGATAAATGATCGAGTTACATAAACATCGAGTCACCATGAGAGGGATAAACATCATTCATCGTTATATATTTAACATCAGAAGATAAAAGTGTCACATATAGTATTTATGATAGATGTAGTTGAGCCAGGTTTTTCCTCAATATCGGCAGCACATGTCAATGATGTCTTGTAGCAAGCAAGGATTTTGAACACATCTTCTTTCTTTGCCCAAATGCAAAAGCAGTGAAGGCGGCATCACAGACGGAGCTAGAACTAACAGTCGATTGAGCTGGCTTTTGAGACTCGACATATAATTTGGAAAAGATGAGTGATCGTACTAAGGTGTGGTTGGTGGCTATTCTTTGGTCCATGTGGCTTGCACGGATCGGAATATTTTCCATGGAGAGAGAATGCATGTGGAAAATGTTATAGAGAACACAAAAATTTAAAGATTTTTATCTTTGTAACTCCTTTTTTGATATTTATTGTGAATATATAGAGCTTAGGGGCGAGCATCTACAAGGCATCACACCCTCTGATTCTTTAAAAAAATTAAAATCATGGGCCAATTTTCAAATGGATTTTTAAGTTTCATGGACTTTTTTTATTCTTGAAATATAGATAAAAACATCAAATTTTGATGAAAATTTGACAGCTATATAAAACAATACTCATACATTCAATCAGTAAGGTTGAATATTTCGTATAGATTTTGCAAAAAAAATTATGGGACGCAAATTCCCCTACTGTGGGTAACCCCCACAACAGCTCCCTTCTTTTGAACGATAACTTTTTTAATTATAAAAATTAGATATTTTTTCAATATATCTAGAAAGTTATATAGATAAATATGTGTTGATATTATTATAATTTTTCCATCAAATTGCAGATAAATTCCAACTACCGGCAACCACTTCTTCACAACATATCCTTATCACCCAACATTCTCCAAAAAATGGGCAAACCCAAAGCCATGAAAGCCATGAAAGAGACCATGAGCACCTTCATGCAACACCTCCTTCCAACCTCCAGACACCACCGACAGCAAAGCCAAGAAGAAGACCACTTTAACCCCATCAACACCACCAGATTCTTCTTCTCTCCAACCACCACCGGCTCCATCGTGGAGGATCCCAATTCCTCCGCAATCCCGACAATCCCGCGACCACCTTCGGGGTGTGTGGCAGTGCACATCGTCTCCGAGGACCCCTACCAGGACTTCAAGAGGTCGATGGAGGCGGTGGTGGAGACGATGCAGGAGGAAGTGAGGTTGCTGGAGCTCCGTCAGCTCCTAAGTTGCTACCTGAGGCTCAATGAAGCTTGTGTGCATGATGCGATCACGCGGGCCTTCGTCGATGTGGTTGCGGAGCTTCTTGATGTAGATGATCATCATAAGCTCCGCTCTCGGACTGCATCGCCTCCCTTCTTCTATCCTTCGTGCTTTTATCGTAAGTGATCGTTGCTGCGATAAAGAATAAATTCAATCGTACTCATCGGGACGGATCATCTGTTGTAGCATCCATGTTGTAACACAAGGGATGGTAGGCACATATCTCGAAAGCATCTATTTCTCATCTGACAGATCCCCTGTGTTACAACAACAACAAAGGATGCTACAGCAGACAATCCGTCCTGCTTGCAGACTAGATTATTTTCGTAGAGGAATATAAACTCCACTGCTGTTGGATTTCCTTTGAAGTGTGTGTTTTTCTTTTGTGTAAGTTCGAAGTTTTATCCTAATCTATATGCTGGAATAAATCCGCATCTCTCTTTTTGCATGGTGGACGTTTCTCTTTAATAATACGTACCGGGGCTCCCAACTTCGAGGGAACTTCAAATTATCGATAATTTTAAAAAAGTTTAATGCAACGAATAATTCGTTGAAATATCGTACTAGTTAAATATATAACAATTAATAGTATCCATCTCCTTATTTTTTTAAATCGGCAGCGCATATCGTATTCATTGCCGTATATCATATAATACCGGTTTATGCATAAACCTTTTCTTTTCATCATTGTTAACTTTAGCAACGATTAATACAAACTTTAACGAATAAGTCCACAGATATATCATTGTTATATAAACCTTTAGAACGAATATGACATTCATGGTTAATTACAAGAATAAAAGTTAATTCGCAGCGAACATCATACATGTTACTGAAGGTTCATATAATGAAAATTATCCGTTACCTTCTTCATTAAAAATCATACAAATTGTTGCAAAATCAACAACGATTCAAAAAATGTCAAATGATAACCGATGTTGTTTGATTTCTTGCTAGCAAGATACAACAACAAATATGATATTCATTGCAAATTTGAAGTAACAAAAAATATTCATTATTATACCATTTTGTGCGGAAGATATGACAATGGATATTCATTCCCACAAGCAATTTTTCTTATGGCGATGAGACGTGTTGGCAATGGTTGCGATCGAAGAAGAGGTGTCGAAGGAGTTCACCTTGGTTTCTACCCACCACAACAAAATGAGTTTATCAATTGTTTTTCTGAAAATTTTCCTTTTATCATCCAACATTAAATGTTGATATTGGCGCAAAACCATCCTTAATAAGTAATATTAAATACCACAACGAGAAGATGATGGTGCAATCCTTCTTATAATTGACCATAAGAGTCGCAAATTTAGCAACGATTAGTGTAGAAAAACTCACAAGGACATCGATGTACAACCTTTGTTATACGATCCGCTCGTATCAGCGTATAACATTGAACATATCATCCGTCATAAATTTCAATATAATTAAGAAAATTTCAACTGATAAGATTTGTTATAGATTTGTCGTTAGATTGTGTATAAAAATTAGGTAGTAACTTTTTGCCCCGTTAATCTGCAAACAAAAATGTAACTTTGAGAAATTACGTTATCGACTACAAGAATGCAATATTTACATACATATTTTAGCATTTCCTTAGTTTTTTATTTCGACATTAGTGAAAATTAGTCCAAATTCCAAACACATTGCTTTACATGAAGAGCATCCAAAGGAAAAGCTACCCATAGTCTCATACCCTACTACTAAATTTAATTAAGATTCACATAAATGACCTAAAGCATTTGATACCATGCAAACGCTCCGATGTTCGATGTTCTGTGCGCATGGTGTGTGTGTGTGTGTTTGTCATGATTTCAGATGCAATGACTTCCCATCCTGCCTGATACCGATCGCTTCCAGTGTTCTTATGATACAGAATTTCTCAAATTTCATCGACACGCTGATTGGTTTCGAGGAATAAGCATCCCTGTTCAGTTTACCATACATCGTCCGCAGCTGTTGAAGGCATCATTGGTTCTGTACAATATTATACATAGTTTTCCTAAGCAACTAGAAACATAATAAATCACTAACATGAAATATGCACAAGTTCAGACGGATTGCATAACTGACCTGTGCTTCATTCTTAATTCGACGAATTTAATCTACTTCCCATGCTTTCCAACATGTCAAGACGGCATCGGCATCGGCTCTCCAAACCTAGGATTAGGTTCGAGCTAATAAATCTAAATGTGTCAAGCTTGTCCTGAAGCACATTTCATTACAAGCAAGAAAACACAAGGAAACGATTACTTGTTCAGAATTTGCAATGGAGAATCCATACGGATATCCAGCTGCAGCGACCGCGCAAAAGGACAGATTTCTCTCAGGCCCAGTGAAGCTCTTCAGAGAGTCCCCACTCCATTTGCTATCTGATGTATCACTTAGTACCACTGACCTTTATTATTCACTTGCACCCCATAAGGCAACTTGAGGCTTGAGTTGTATCCATGCTTCCTGTCATTCAGCGTACGATCCGTTCGATGCAGGTAATTCCAGATCCGCAATGCCGGCCCAAAGCATATCCATGAATTTGAATCCTAGCAATGATGGCATGCAATGCTTGGGTTTTAGCAGCTTTTGCCATTTGCCCAATTGCACAAAAGCAGCCTAAGTTCTATATAGTGGGGCTCAATCTGGACCCCCCAGCAACCTCCGCAACGGTCCAAGTAACTCCGTGCTGGCAGGCTGCAAGTGAAGCAAGCTGCTGCTTCATGCTGCTCGTCATTTGGTCTCTAGATTTCATCTGCGCGTCCCTTTTTGCATGCCCAAATGCCAGCCCTACCTTGGCAGGGTAATCAGACCTTCAAGGGACTGCTGAGATGGGGGTCTGGAAGAGAATGTTTCCTCGTGACGCAATAAATATTTGCGTGGTCATGGATGTCTAATTGACTGGCATCCCGACGGAGGAAACTCGAGTCAGTTTGTATGCCTGCATAGGGATTATAAATTTAGAACAATTGATTCTAAGTTCCTGTAAACAAGAAACATTTCCAAAGCAAATAGAGTAGAGTAAAATAAGCTTTTCTGAAACCTTTTAATGCACTTACAAGGCTTTAGGGATAAATATGATGAAATGACTGGCAGATTGAGAACAGAATAAGAAGCCGTTATTTCATTACATGTGGTCTTAAAAGATTATTAGTTCCTTTATTCCTTCTCATTCCCAGTTATCCCAACTTCTATTACATTAATATCTCTTAAAATTACTTGTTACAATAAATCGCGAACAATCAAAAGGAGACAAGGATTTACGTGAGAAACTTCGTATGTAGAGGGAAAAACCACTGGGAACAAAAAACGTTGATCTCCCTCACTAGAGATTGGGGCACCCTTCACTATAATGGTTTGTAATAAGGGAGAGACAAGTACAGTATATAGAGTTGGGTAAATGGCCCATCATCCAAAGATCCATTTACCCAATTATAAGGCAAAACTAAGTCAATATTCCCCCTCAAGTTGGCATGCATGTTAATTGTGCCCAACTTCCTACATTCAACCACATTGCACATTAAGCAGTCCCTTTCTGAACAGATCGGTAATTTGGTCGTCAAATTTCATGTAAGTAAGACGCAACTCTCCTTAATCTTCTCACGAATAGAATGCAAGTCAATTTCTGCATGCTTCATTCTGTCATGTATAATAAGGTCCTTGGCCATGTTTATCCAAATTTCATTATCACATAACATTTTCATAGGCATATTAACTTTTGTGGTCAATTCATTCACAAGAATTTTTAACCATAAAATATTAATGTGGCATTTGTAAAGACACGATATTCATCTTCAGCGCTAGATTTTGAGATAACATTTTGTTTCTTCTCTAAATAACCAAGTTTCCACACATATACAATGCATAACAGGATGTACATCTTCTATAATTATGTATAAATATATAATTATGTATGAAACATACTCTTTTATTTAAAATAATTTAAAAGACCTAACCAAAATATTTTCGATTAGCCAACCGAATACCAATATTCAGATACTATGAATCTAAGAGACAAAATGGGTTGGAGAAATAGAGGGGAGATCAAGAAAGCATGCTTTAAGTTATGGTATCCAGGTAAAAAGAATGTTAGAAATGTTGTTGGAGTGGTTGTTAATAAGGATTTGAGGGATAGTGTGGTTGAGGTCCAAAGATTTGGGGATCGAATTATTTTGCTAAAATTAGTGCATGATTCTGAATATCATCTCAGTTTATGCACCGTAAATTAAATTAGAGAAAAGGATTAAACAAGCTTTTTGGGAGGATTTGGGTACGATTATGCAGGGAATCCCATAGAGAGATGATTCGCCTAGATGGAGATCTTAATGGACATGTGGGAAAGGATGCTTTAGGGTACGCTAATGCTCATGGAGTCCATGGCTTCGGAGTTAGACATGAAAAGGGGAAATTTCTTTTAGATTTTGTAATGGCTTATGACATTTCCATAGCAAGCACTCTCTTCAAGAAGAGAGAAGAGCATCTAATTAGTTATAAGAGTAACCCGATTAAAACACGGATAGATTACTTTGCGATGAGGAGATGAGATTGGTTGTGCTGTAAAGACTGCAAAGTAATCCCAGGAGAGATCTTGACATCTCAAGATAGCATGACAGTCATGGATGTGAAAATAAAATGGTTGGTGAAGAAAAGGATGGTTCCCAAGATCATTAGAACTAGATGGTGGAATCTCCAATTGAAGCAAGCAAGCTTCAAGGAGAAGGTTTAGAAGACTTATCTTGAGATTGTAATATTAGTGTTAGCAGTACTTCCACAAAGGTTTTCATTAGGGAAGTGAATAAAGAGATCACTTTGGGAAATCTAACTAGTAATGAAAGTTACATGAATCATGCAAGCTATAGACGAATACAAATGAAGTAGAGAAGGCTTTGAAATTTATGAAACATGGGAAAGGTGTAGGACATGATGACATTCCTATAGAAGTATGGAGACTTCTAGGTAAACGTGGTTTGACTTGGTTCGTAAATTTATTCAATGTTATTTGATGAAGCAATAAAATGCCTGAAGAATGGAGGAGAAGTATCGTAGTGCCTCTTTATGAGAAGAAATGAGACATTCAAGTTTGTTCGAATTACAGAGGTATCAAATCGATGAGTAACGTTACGAAAATTTGAGAACGAGTGATCAAAGGAAGGTTGAGGCGGATTTCCAAAGTAATAGAAAATCAATTTAGAATTATGCAGGTCGCTCAACTATTGAAGCATCCACCTGTTGAGGAGAACAATGGAGACTTATATAGCTAAAAGGAAAAACCTCTACATGATTTTTATTTATCCGGAGAAGGCTTATGATTCCGTCCCACGAGAGATGTTGTGGAGAGTTTTAGGGAAGAGATGAGTACATGCCCTATACATTAACCTTAAAAGGATATGTATGATGGGACTTCCTCTTATGTAAGGATCCAGACTAGGAAGACTGATTATTTTAACATTAGCAATGGTATGCATCAAGGATAGCTTTGAGTTCATTCTGTTTTGCTTTGATTATGGACGAGTTGAATAATCACATTTAGGATGAGATACCTTGGCATATGTTGTTCGTCGATGATATTGTGTTGATTGATGAGACTGGAGATGGAGTAAATAAGAACCTTGAGGTTTGGAGACATGCCTTAGAGACTAAAGAATTGCGTATAAGTATGAATAAGACTGAATATATGGAGTGAACATTTGATGGATGCACCCGAATGTGCAAAAAGGGAATTTCTAGGGAAACGACATGAGGGCCACCTTACGAGAGGAGGGAGAGACCATGTTAGGGTTTCTCGAGAGGGTGAGAGGAGGAGGGAGACTGGGGAGATTGCCAGAGGGTGTGTGAGGGATTGTATGCCACGAAGTTGGACCTCTATTGTGCGAGTTGGTGCAAACCTAGGTGTCGTAGCAGTGTTGAGGCTTCGCTGGGGGGATCTCCTCTGACTGGTGAAGTGGAAGGTGATGGACCAGCGACAAGGGCTCCTGACCCTCTGTCTGGTGAAGTGGAAGGTGATGGACCAGCGACAAGGGCTCCTGACCCTCTGTCTGGAGGTCGCAGGTGGTCTAGATGTCTCGTAACCCTCTGTTACAGAACTCTGTCTTGCTCCAACCCTTCGCATGGAGCTATAACCTTCAACAATTGGGATCCCAAGCTCTACATGGTGGCTTTAGGCCACCAACCATGGGTTCCAAACCTCCGCCAGGAGGTGTAGAGCCTTCGGCTGCCGTTGCTGAACTGTCAAGTCATCCGCCAAGCATTGCTGGATCGTCTCTTGGTGTTGTGAGGGGTCCTGGGAGGGTCCACGCTAGTTCTCATCGTCGACAATAGGCACGGGAGATCTCTAAAAAATTGTTGTCATTAATCAAGATGTTGGGGGTAACCGACAAAGAGAAGATGTGGTCTCCAAAGGTTGACGATGAAGGTTGGGAGGTGGTGGGTCGATGTAGGTCGCGACGGTTGGTTGTTGTGCCACCTACTCAAGACCTTCGTTGCTTTAAATGTGGTGTCTTGGGAGACCAGCTTAGGGAGTGCGAGCTCTGTAGGGTCTGGTACCCTCGAGTGATCTCCATCGTACACGTTGAGGGGATCACGGTGCAACATACAACCATTCCAGATGCTAAGGTGAGGAGCCCTCAAAACTTGCACTATGCACAAGAGATTCATCAGCCTCAACGGGAGACTGCAATCACTTCAGTGGATCAACGTCCTTTCATTTTAGTTGCTTTTGTCACTTGCAACGATCTGTTGGAGACAATTCGAAGGTGCCTCAGATGTTTTTGTGGATAGTTTTGTTGCAGATGTGATCTCTTTGGAGTCTACAGTTGCTTGTGTACGTGGCCTATCCTCCAGATGAATATTCTGCTTAAGGGCGATGCTGAAATATCTCGTGTTTTTTGGAGGCGTCCTCGCTTCAAAGGACGAGGCTTTAGCTTGTGGACCATGTAGGATTTTTCGCGTGACTAGCATGCGATTTCCCTCTCGACGACTTGATTGCCTTCAAATGGCGTTGGCTAATGCTATGAGGATGATTCAGATCACATCAGATGGTCTGCGATCGGGAGACAGAATTGATCCCGAGATTGTAGTAGAGATGAGCTCTGCTAGCAGTATGTTTACGGCAACATATATAGGGGGCAAAATGATTTTTCGTCTTCTGTTGGTTGAATGTTTGCCACCATCTTTTGTCTCGGGATTTCCTTTGTCTAGCAACCCACTGCAGGAAGTCCCGAGTGAAGACATGTTTGACCAAATGTATGTGTCATCTGACTTGTTCAAGGATTCACGTACCTTCATGATTGATCCCTTATTTGGATCATAATGTCCTGGATGCATGCTCTTCGTGGATCTCAGCTTTCTTTCTGACTCTGATTCGAGGTCCATCTCTGGCAATTGTTAGTCGTGTCCTTCTCATGTTTTGTTGAACAAGGAACCTTGTAACGATTCGATGGTGATCGTGAGTCCCATGGGGAATCTCTAAGCTGTTACAGAGTCTTTCAAGGTGCGGAAGAAGTGTGCTTTTAGGCCACGGGGCCCATCACCTCTTGCCCTTGACATCTGCAAGGCTAACCAATGGAGGATGTTTGTTCGTCGGTACATGCATCGACCTTTGGATCCTTGACCAATTTTGGAGAGAGAATCTCTTGTGGAGTTGCAGGATGGTAGTGAACATGTGGTTGTACAATCAATTGAGGGTTGTGAGGAGAGCTGTAACCCTGGGGGGTCGACTAGCCAGGTGAGGAAGATGAAGAAATGTGAGGTCGTAGCAAGATACGTGAGGGTATTGTTGGCGGGGGCTTCCCCAATTGTTGTCAAATGAAGCTTATTTCTTGGAATGCCTGGGGCCTCGACCAATCGAAGAAGAGGACGGTGGTGGGGTTGCTTTTGGATGGCTAGTAGGCTAGTGAGTTGGGACAGTTTCGTATGGTATGAGGTTGTTGGGTCCTAATTCACTTACAGAGCGTTATCGACTATCAACACCTCGATGGGCATGTTTATTGGTTGGAGAGGTGACTTGTTGGAGTTTATGGACTCGGTGTGTGACACATGGGCCACGTTTGTTTTGTTGCGTAGGATCTCGAATGGCTTCCTTTTGTTGGTTTCCACAGATTATGATCCCATTTGTGCGCATGTGTTGGTTGAATTGTGGGATGAGCTTAGGCTTGTACGGACATCCTTTCTTGATCCACCCTAGCTTATTAGGGGTGATTTCAACATCACTCTGCTTGCAGCTAACAACCCACGTGACCGTGGGGTGGAGCTTGGCTCCCCTCCTTTGTTGCTTTTGTCGGTGAGCTGACAATAAAGGTCTTAGATGCAACGAACTTGAAGTATACTTGGAAGAGCACCACATCTCGGTCCTGGTCAGATCGTTTTCTTAGTTCGGTCGGTCTTCTAAGGAGTGTCCCCTTGAGTTCAGCGATGGCATTGCTGAGGTCACACTCGAATCATACACCGATCTGCTGGGACTCGGGTAATGACCAGTACCCGGGCATCATTTCATGTTTTAAGCATTCTTAGTTGCAAGAGGATGGCTTTTGCGAGAAGGTCACACAATGTTGCCAGGAGACGATATTGACAGGTCCAGCTTCGAAGACAATGGTAGAGACGCTTAGACCTTTGCGCAATATACTTATATAGTTCAGGATGGAATCTCGGGAGCTCTGAGGGTAGCGGAGAGATTCATCACAGATAGTGGTTGAACACCTTAATCAACTTGAGCATTCCAAGGAGTTGCTTAAGGGGGAGAAGGTTGTGAGATGCGATCATACATGCATTCTCTTGGAGGAGGATAAGAAAAGAGAGAGATCAAATACTAGATACTTGAAAAGGGGAGATGTGAATACTAGATACTTTCATACGATGCCAGCGGACGAAGAAGGCACACTATGATTCATTCGATTAAGGTAGGTAGGAAAGAGTCGGTAGGTGATCATGTCATTGGTGTCGATGAGAGACAACATTAACTTGAGCTGAGAGGTGTACTGGTACCGGTACGAGATGGATGGGAAGAGACATCACATATTTGTCTAACCTGCAATCTGATGAGTTTGTGAGATTGTTCTTGCTTCCAGAGGTCAGACGAGAGACCTTCGATCTGAACACGGATGGCTCCCCAGGTTTAGATGGCTTTCCAGTGTTCTTCAGGGAGTTTTGGAATATAGTTGGCCAGAGGATATTGAATGTGGTTAAGCTGCATTAGGTGAATGGTGGGTTCTAGTAGTTGAACCGATCCCTTTATTTCCTTATGCCTAAGAAGGAAGTTTTGTGTCGCGTGGAGGATTTGTGTCTTATTTCTCTACGTAATGTCGCTTATTTAGCTGTGGCATAAGTGTTGGCTAACAAGTTGCTAGAGGTGCTTGGCTCTACTATTGACTCAGCTTAGACGACTTTCATGACGGGTTGGTACATGATGGATGGGGTTGTGTCGGCATATGAGGTTGCTGGTGAGTGGTGAAGGAAGAAGGCCAAATGTTTTTTTGTGCAAGGTGGAATTTGCGAAGGCTTATGACTACGTCGATTGGAGATTCATTTGAGCATCCCTCCACCCTAAGGGTTTTCCAAATAAATGGATTGACTGGATGAAGAGATGTGTGACGGTTGTTTCCGATGCAGTTTCCTCATTTGATGCCCAGATTAAAGTCACGCGCATACAAGAGAAAAATTGGTGGTCCCCATCCCCCTCCTTGTTTATACATATCAAACATGTTCTATCCAAATGGAGTCCCCATCTGTAGGCATATGCAAAATAATGATTCTTGCCAAGGTGACAACCTACGTCAGAAAAAACATCATCTGTAAATATTGGGTACATAGGGTGTTGAATCGTCTTGCTTGAAAAAGCGAAGGAAAAATCATGGTCAGTGACCAGTGTAGGCTTCCTCAATGAATCGTAGGCCTTTGTCATTGAAAAATCATCCTCTGTCCTCTCTCAAATATCGAGAACATGGTCCATTGGCATCACCCTTTCCAGATAATGATGAGCGAAGAGAAGTCATGACTCATGAAACCTCTCGTTTGAAAATACAACTGCAAAGTGATGGAGCCAAGTCCTCTCCCAACACGGTGCTACCACTACCTATGTGTCAACCACAGCATATTCAATCTCAGGAACTGCTCAGCTAATACACGATTGCTTGAGTAATTATAGAGACATGATCTGAAAACTTTCCACTTTCTAACCAGTGCCTCAAATGTAATCTCACAATAAGGAGCATGTGTATCAAACATGTCCTAAACATCGAAATCCTTCATCACATCCTTCCAAAACATTGCCACACCAGTTCCCCCTCCCAGGCATCTTCACAGTCCCCTATGTCAGAATACCGCAACTTCCTAACCATCACCCCCTCCCCAATTCCTTTCCATAGGAATCTTCTTCGGATCCCAACCAAATCTCTTAGGATCACATCTATTCACTTCCCCGCATTGATCAACAACCTCAAAAAAGATACGAAGACAAGGACCTAGCTCAATATGACCAGGCGACCATGACCTAGACAACATTTTCGATCTTCAACCGCCAAGCATCCCCTTCATCCTTCCCACCATCAATGTCCAATCAATATACATGCAAGAAAGGCTCGACAAAGACAGCCCAAGGTAGGTGGACTGTAGTTGCATTTAGTTTGTATCCAATGTCGACCTTGCACCACATCACCTCGAAGTCATCCATGCCAAAAGCCACGAAAGTAGACTTTTGATTGTTCGCCCTCATAACCCTACCTCTCCATAAATCCAAAAATCCCTTCACCAGATGCATCTCACATATCTACCCCTAAACGAAGCAAATCACACCATCAATACTTGGAGTAAAAGTATCTACATTAACATCCACAAAAACCAAAAAACGGTTCCTCATTGCAAGCTTGAGGCATCCGAAAACATATGCATCGTCACCAAAACATGGAACGAGGAAGAGGCTATCTCTCTCACCAATTTAGATTCTGACTATTTCCCTAATTTAAATCTTTTCCAAATCATAAACACATGCAATCTCGTCTGAAGTTGGTCTCGACATCGGAAAAAGAATAAGATGAAATCTTTCACACTTCAATCTCGTCTGAAGTCAGTCTCAGCATCGAAAAAAGAATAAGACGAAATCTTTCACACTTCAATCTATATCAGTAATAATTCCAATAAAGAATTACAAAGTATTTTGAATCCATACCCAATCCCCCGCATGCCAAATGGCAATATTGACTCACACCATACTGGGTTGTACCAACCCCTCCCCCTCCCCCGGGACCATCCATTCACCATCACAAAGGATGTCATCATAATATAGATCTTCATCAAAGAGAGCCCCAGCAGCAAAAAACTTATCTTCCTTAGCGTGCTCATAAGAAGGACAAATACATGGTGTCCCGGGCCTTAGCAAAATCCACCTTCCACATAAAACCTTCCACACTAATTCTCTCACACGAGAGACTATTTTGCTTGTTATTTAGCAAGGATATGCATGTGATTAGAGGAAAATTTTGGACATCTCACTCACCATGTCACCCAAGACCCCCTAAAGCCTCAAGGAGAGGACCTTCGCAAGTCACAACTATCAGATATAACAAATACCAATGTTCATGAAACCAACTACATGTATGATCATATAAGTGTAATCAACCATGTAGTTGCACCGCATTCCTGAAGCAATGATATATGCACCTAATGCGCTTATATGGATTGTGTATGGTGCATATTCAACCACATAAACATTTCGATAAGATGAGGTCCGATAATAATTCGGATCGAAATTAACTAACAAAATGTTATGATTTTCCTCCCATAATTGGATTCGATCAATTAATCATATATTACAATTCCCCTCCCTTCCAAAACCCGACAACTTGAAACCTGAGCCTAAACCCATATCATAAACCTATCATGAGTTCTCCACTCCCTAATCACAACCTCCAATGGAAGACGCCTCCACCTGTGATCACCTTTACTTGTGCTTGATGTAGGGGTGAGCATTGAGCCAGGACCTTGCAAACCGCGTAGGGTTCAGGCCTAAGCTCGTATAATATGTGAAAGCTTTGGGTAGGGCGAAAGCCTTTTTCTATTGGCCCAAGCCCAAAGGACACCCAATTTCTATGGTTATGTAGGCTTATATATAGTTAATAGTTAAACTTTTATCTATTTCCAAATCTGATTATTGGAAATTTTCAGCTATTTTATACTATTAGATGACTTATTACAACTCTTAATCCATTTCTTTGTTCAAACAGTACTTTACAATTTTTGTATGTGCTCGTAATAATTTAACCAATAAGGAGATGACAAATATTATCAGTATCAGTACAACATCCTGCAGAATTGATCAGATGCACACTTTTTCTATTCGCATATTTTGTAATGACCTATCTATTCTATGTAGTTACGGTAAATCTCCATGGACTAATTTGCTCAGTTGCATATATGTGATGACCAGATTCAGATATTATCCAATTTTCACACCGTGTATTACATGCATAATGTTCTTTAAAGCCTAGTCTTGGGCATCTTGCAGGGAAAACTGTGGTGATAGGATGGACCAATTTCTGCAGAAATGTTAATATCCTCACAAAGACTATTCCCTACAAGATTTTTCGGAGTTCAACAAGAAACTCCAGGAGTATGACATAAACTATAGCAAACAATTGCTACTTTTTATTGCTGAAATCTGTAGTAAGATGTTTCACGTCATGGGATCAAATTTCGCCGAAATTCGGCCGAATTTCGGTCGAATTTCGGTTTCGGTGGGTGACCGAAATTCGACCGAAATGGCCTATATCGGCCGATATTTGGGTGCCCTAGTTCAAAAACCGACCGAAATGACCGAAATTTCGGTCGAATTTCGACCGAAATTCGACCGAAATTTCGTTTCGGTCAGTCACCGAAACGAAACCGACATCCGACATTTAAGGCCTTGTTTCACGTTACGTACTTGTAGGTTTATAGATAGATAAATGTAGTAACCAATCCAACTCTATAAGTGTAAATGATGAAAGCAAAATTAACATGCTTAGAGTAAGAAAATTTTTTCAGGTGAATAGGTAAATAACTAAAAGATGTTGTTGAGGTAATTCTAAACACATTTAGCTAGGAAAGAAGTGAGGATAAGAGGATGTTGATTCTGCATTATTCAATAATCAATCCAAGTTATATAAAGAAGTGAGGATAAGAAGATGTTAATTCTTAAAGATTTAGATGAGGTAATTTTCATAACCAAAGAAAGACCCAAGTTCTAACATCAAGGTTTCCCCCTGGTATGACAGGCCAACCTACGTCAACATGGAACTGCACTCATAGATTGCTCACAAGTTGAATCTGAGAAAGGGAGATCCTCATAGGTGATTCGTAGCTCCATTGGCGTTTTTCCACTTACATTGGGAATTTGGAAGTTTAGAACCTCCCACTAATGGTGAAGCAACTATCAGTCAGAAAGTGGGAGCCTTGAAAAGGAGAGGTTGGAGAGATATTACAGGTTCAATAGATAGCCCTCATGACAAACAACTATGATTATTTTAAAAGCCAAAGGATGATCACCAGAGATTAGTAATCATCCAGAAATTGTGTTCCAAAAGGCATAAGATGTAGAAACAAATTACAATTCCCCTCCAAATCACTTTACGCATCATTTCTGCATCCACAGAGCCCAAATCACAACGAAAGATCTATAGCATTTGTCTCTTATGCAGATCAAATCATCCCCGCCCCTTTACGTTGCACCAGAATGGATCGCAAGAAGAATCATCCAAAGAAAGAGTCACAAACAGCTGTTATATCACCGTCACAAATAAGAAAGTGAAGAAAAGATGATGAACGGCTTTCTCTCTGTTGCCGCATAAGGACAATAATTGCAACATTCTAGAGTCCAGCACCTCCTATGGACCTTTGCCACCAAAAAGCTTTCTTATAACAAGCCAGAAAAGGATCTTAACTTCGATAATAACGTTGACCCTGCAAATGCATTTGTTGCTGAAGAGTGATCACATCCTAATCTCATAAAGCTGTTGCATGAGCCTTGAACATTGACGAACAATGGTATCACATAAAAATCAATGTTGTCCGATATCCATGTTCTACCTATTTGTCTTTTCCAAGCTGAAGCAGGTAAAAAGGAGGTTGGATAACAAGAAGAAGTAAATCTCAAAAGTGCCGAGCTTACAACAAGTCTGTATAGTTGTTGTTGTTGTATAGGATTAACAATTTCAAAGCTAAAACATTCGTAAAAAAATATGTTCTCCAATATGGTGGTTAATGGAGTCAAAAAGGAAATAAAATCCCATTTAAATGATGATAAAATTGGAAAGAGAGGACAATGGAAGGAAGGGCATCTTGACTTTTAAATAGAACTAGGGTGTATACCCGCACTTCGCGGCATGGTCAGTAGATGGTAAGAGGGAAACTTTAAATTTTAGAATATTATCTATAACTCTATAAAGAATTATTAAAATTATAGAAAAATTTTAGAATATTATCTATAACTCTATAAAGAATTATTAAAATTAAAAAAGTCATATACGTGAAACTTGTTAGAATGGTGTTGCTTTTATTTTAAATCTTATAAAGTTCATTAGAAACTTAAAATTAATATATATATATACATATATAATGTGGAATTTAACCTTTAGAAGAATGGTGTTAACTCTAAATGAAAACAAAGTTAAGATTAAAAAATTTTAGATTATATTTAGGAATATTTAACATTCTAACTCTGGAAGAATTGAATTAAATTTAAATGAGGACATATCTAGCCCAATTGTAACGTAGGAGTAAGGTTATATATAGCAGTCTCATGTGCAGACGTAATATCCTTACAATTGAATATTTAAAAACGAAAGCACAAGAAATTGAAGCAGAAGTTATAGTAGTTGAAAAACATGATATGTTGCTACATAAAAATGATGATACAAAATGATAATATGCAAAAGAAATAAAAAAAAATGTAAGGCGGGCGAAGTTTTTCCTTCTAAAATCCATTTAGTGCAACAGTCAGCTTCCCTCTTAAGGCTCATGAGTTGCTAATTGCAGCATGTGGTTATCACATTTTCATTGTTTTTTATTATATAAAGTTTGCTTTTTTATATCAAAGTTGGGGACTCTGAGTATAAAATAAATTAGGAGAGATTAACCATTCGTAAAATAATCAAATATTCACGTGTCAAATACCTGTATACATTTTTTAGGATGATTCTTTCTTCGATCTACGAATTTGTATGGAAATCACATTTATAGTATCTAAATTTCAAAAAAAAGGTGATAATGATATAATAATAATTACCATCCATGCTAGACTGTTTTCATCCTTACTTGAGGATGCAAAAGATCTAATCCGAAATTTAATTAGTTGACCGACCAAGGTGGCTGGATGTTATCCATAATTAATATTTTGGATCATCGAATACTCATACTAATAGTGACGTCCTGGAAGATTAAATATGCGTACTTGATTAGATTATCAAAACATAAAATAAGAAAAACAATCCACAACAAACACGAGCGAAGGCTCGGTTGAGAAGAAAAGAAGCCCAAGGATAAACCATGTGGCAATGATGGGAGAGAACCCAGCTTTAGTTAGGTTATAAAATTGAGGCACAAGCACCAGCTTCGTCAGTGGCAAAGAAGAATGGGGGCCATCACAAGAGGTCTGCGAGGCTGAAGCTGCACAACAACAGCTCATGCAGGTGCCAGAGGGGGCAGCACGGGCGAAGTGTGAAGGGGGCATGAAGAAACTCCCGAAGCAGAAGGAAAGCTCGAGGTAAAAATAAGGGTCGTGGTGGCGAGGGTGGGTGGGTGGACGCGCCAGTTGCGGAGGAGGAGAGGTGGTGGAGGAGGAGGATCAAGGAGAGGGAGAAGGAGCAACCGAGGAGTAGGGACTCTTGGAAAGGGTTCCAACCGGACGAGGGAGGAGCCAATCCTAACGGGGAGGGCGGAGGCGTCGGAGGAGTGGCCGAGGCGGACGGCGAGGTTAATCGAGTCTCTCTGTGGCAGATTACAACCATCGAGGGACGTTGATGGGAGGCGACGTGGCGGAGAAAGGCAAGGGTGTTCCTGCAGCAGGTCGTGGAGGAGAGGGAAAAGAGGCGGCAACTGATGAGAGGCCATTGTGGGGAGTACTATTAGGAACATATCTGTCATTAACCAAAATCTAAAGGAGCCGGACGGAGCACCATTGGTATGCCCACAAGAACCTCTGCATGGGGAAGATAAATAGAGAAAAGATGGGGTAAGTCGGCTATTACACACGTCACCAAGAAATCATGGTTTCTTTTCAACAAGAGAGAGAACAAAGCACGTGTCGGTTAGGTAACCACATGAGGAGAAAATGGGAAAAGGGAACGATAGGATGTCAGAGTACATGAGAAAGGGAGGATATCTGCAATTTGACCCCAACCATTGCCGAGCAGGGAGACTATCCACGTGACAACAGCTGGGTGAAATACCCAGCTTTATAAGGTATATATAGATCCTAAGGTGGCAACTTTTCCCAACCTGCTCTAAAAGATGTTTGGACCTTTAGGGTATGTAATTAGACTAATTATAGAGCTCTTGTTGATAGATTTTCACATGTGTTCAAACTTCTGGGAAGAAGGCATATCTTTAAAGGAGGTCATTAAGAGAATATAGCCGAAAGTTGAAATGCAATATTGGATGTGGTAACTCGGGAATGGGGTTATTCCAGCACTCCTCTAGACACTCAGATATGCATGTCATCTATCAGGCTGTGGGACAATGAAGTTTTTTTAGTCCAAGGAGAAGGCAAGATTGTGGTGGTGGTAGAGGCCTTTTATGGGGAGGTCAAGGCGTTGGGATCACAGTGTAGGAGAAAGAACTCAAAGAGATTACCTCGCTAACGATCCAATGCAAGTTTAATTCCCGAAGGTCCTTGCCATGGGGATGCAACCTTTTGACTGCATCATAGAAAATCTCGTGTTCATGTTGACGGAGGGGGACCTATACATGGTTTTCGTTAGGTGGATGAAGTCGTTTCCCCATCAAAATCAAGCGTCGCAGCAATGCGCAACATCACATGGTATCACATCATGGGGATTAAACAAGAAGGTGACAGTGATCAATGGAGATGGTGATGACTACAACACCACCGGCATCGTATGTCGAGGAAATTGTTGCGGCCTGGAATCCAGTGGTCCTGAAATTTATGGGGAGATGAAGCTGGCGCATGGTTATTAATGGGAGATGCATCAATCAGCTCAATCTATTGTGAATGCAACAACAGTGGCCATCCGGGATGAATGTTACCTTATGGGAGATATTTCCCTTGAGGGAAGAACCCAGCCAGCGATGAATCCAACATCATATCCCGATTATGCCCCCAGCATACCAGGATATTCTTAGCATGCCAACATCATTGCCCTCAACATGCCATTTTCTAAATTTGGCAAAATGAAATCGGCATAGAGACTTAAAACTGCGATGTAAACTATAAAAGGCTTCATATGGTAGCATTTCCCACCCACCCAATAAAGTTCATGGGTGCCTTAAATTTCTTACAGATTTCAGCATGTGCGTGTATAAACTGATATATGGCGTCCTTCATTTGCTTACAGGTTTCATGTGATAAATAATTTTGTAATGTGCCCTTCGTTTTCTTAAAGGTTTCAACATTAGCACATAAAAATTACTACAAATTGATGACTGACCTCTTCTTCGCAGCATAAGATGTATACCAATTAACCATGATATAAAGGCAGAAACTTAAAGATACAAAAGGTCTACAAAACCATGTGTAATCTAAAAATAGTAGGCACAGCACACGGGTGAAGACACAGAGACTATCCACATCTTGTGACTGATATAGGATCTGGAATGAAGAGAATACAACATTTAACAAGAAAGGATCAACTTCCAAGCAAATTGACAAACCTCAATTACTCCATGCGATCCTCTACATCTTCGGTGTTGCAAAGTGTAGAGGTTTACGTTATGTTATGATGTACCGTTACGTATTTCTTATTTATCTCATGTACGCCTATGTAATTTACCCAAGGGTTTTCTCTCTATATAAGAGACCCTAGGGTTATATGGAATAACACAACAGAGTATTTTTGACTCTAACATGGTGTCAGAGCCAAAACCCTAATCTAGGGTTTTCTTTCCACCGCCCCCCCTCCTTCGGCCGCCTCCTACCCCCTCTCTTCTAGCCGCCGCCGCCACCACCAGCCCCCCGAAGCACGCCGTCGCCTTCTTCTTCTCCAGCTGCCGCCCCAGCCGAAGCCCACCTCCCAGCCGTCGCTTCATCCCCAGCCGCCGCCGGGGCCTTCTCTCTCCCGCCAGGGCCTCCCTCTCCCGCCGCCGAGGCCTCCCTCTCCCGCCGAGGCTGAAGTAGCCCTCCCTTGGGCTTCTCTTCCTCGTCGGTCGGCACCTCTTCATCTATGGGTTCAAGTGCATAAAGTCTACATATGCACTTGAATCCAATCCAGTCTTTGTAGACAAACGTTCCTTTGTCTATCATCCCAACGTCTTCTTCTCCGGCAACATGTCAGACCAAAAGGTTGATATGCCCTCCATAGGTGCCTTTAAAGGTTCGGCACCAATAGTCAAAATGGACGGGACGAACTACGAACTCTGTGCTATGCAGTTCCTGAGTCTTATGAAGTCATGTGGTAAGAAGCACATTCTTACCGAAGATGAGCCGGCAGAGAAGACGGGGATATATGCCTCATGGGAGGTTGATGATGTGTACGCCAAGGTCTGGCTGTCAGGGACACTCACGATGGAAATCGCCAATGACGTCCTCCATCAACCCACCGCCAAGGCGATGTGGGATATTCTGGCTACTACATATTCTCAAGTGAGGAACGAGACGAAGATGCTGCAGTTGCAGCATGATATTTTTACAATGAAGCAAAATGGGCAGCCCCTTCACTCTCTGTACACGTCCCTACGTGGGATGTTCGAGAAATTATATAGCACCATTCCGCTCACAGCCACCCCCGAGCAGCAGAAGACGTTTCGCAATGCCACTATGGTAGGCGTATTACTTGCTGCCCTTGATCCGGAGTATGAGGCAGCCCGTTCTCAGATCCTCGCCGACGCCACTATTCCTCCGATGGAGGAAGTCTACAGGAGGCTCAGTCGTATCTTTGTTCCCTCCAGCGCAGCGACTCCAACCCCTTCGGCAATGGCGGTCTCCAGAGGACAAGGTAGTTCGTCTTCATTTCATGGCCGAGGAAGTAGCGGACGTGGCCGAGGAGGTCGTATGCGTTCAACGTGCTCATTCTGTCGTCGCACTGGTCATTCCAAGGATACATGCTATTCCAAGCATGGATTTCCTCCTTCAGCACGTGTAGCTGATCATGTTCAGGCTCCATCAACATCTACTCCAGATCACAGGTTCGAGGAGCTTGTTGCACGGCTTTGTGACATTATGCCACAGCCATCTTCAGAGGTTGCTGATACATCTGACGTTGCAGCTTCTGCGTCAGCTAGTACCTCTGCTACTGCCAGTACCTCAGGTAGTACTTCTGCCTTTCGTCATAACCACGATCTCTCAGGTTGGATTGTTGACTCTGGAGTCACCCATCATCTCTGCCGTGATAGAGATATGTTGCAGTCCTACATGGATATTCAGTCTGGTCGTTCCGTGCTCATAGCTGATGGCATACATTCCCTTATTGTGGGTCAGGGGGAGACTTCCTTATTGCCCTCCATGCACTTACAGAATGTTTTACATGCACAAGAGTTCTCCATGAATTTATTATCAATTAGTCAGATTACAAAAGATTTGCGCTGTCGTTCTATATTTGACCCATCTTCTGTCATTTTTCAGGACATACTAACGGGCAGGGTGATTGGATGTGGTTCTGAGCACAATGGCCTCTATCGTCTAGTACGGAACTCCTACGATGGCGTCTCACTAATCTCAGGGATCTGTTTCTCCGTATACAAGGCACCTTCGCTTTGGTCACCTTCCGCTTCCGAAGATGCGTCACCTCTTGCCACAGATCTCTCCGAATTCTTCATTTCATTGTGAAGCTTGTCAGTTAGGGAAGCATCATCGTTCTAACTTCCCTGGTCGTCACGGTCGGAGCAGTCACTCCCCGTTTGAGTTATTTCATATAGATATTTAGGATCCTAGTCGTGTCCCGGATCATCAGGGTCACAGATTTTATCTTGTTGCCGTTGATGATTTCTCTCGTGTTTTTTGGACTTTTCTTCTTAAGAATAAATCTGAAGCAGGAAGTGCTATCAAAAATCTTATCAATGAAGTGCAGAATGTTTTTTCGTCTACTGTTAAATATGTGCGCACAGATAATGCATTGAAATTCTACACTCGTTCTCTTGCTCAGTTTCTTTCATCTAAGGGCATTATCCACCAAACTACATGTGCTTACACATCTCAACAAAATGGTGTCGCGGAGAGGAAACATCGACACTTTCTTGATATTGCTCGCACATTACTTATTCAAAGTTGTGCACCATTAGCCTTTTGGGGAGATGCTATACTTACAGCATGTTATCTGGTCAATCGTATGCCTTCTACCGTTCTTGGGGAAAAGGCTCCAATCTCTGTTCTCTTTCCTGATAAGGACTTGTTTTCTCTTACTCCTCGTGTCTTTGGAACGGTAACCTTTATTCACCGCTTATCTCCAGGACTTGACAAGCTCTCTCCTAGAGCTGTTAAGTGTGTATTTGTCGGCTACTCGCGGACACAAGGATATCGTTGCTATGACCCCATTAACGACAAGTACTATGTTAGTGCTGATGTTACATTTTTTGAGCCAGTTATGTACTTCTCCCCTGCAGGTGACAGATTGGTTTCCTCCACATCTACGGATGATAATGTCTATGTTACCCTACCTCCAAGTCTGGGTCAATCTGAGTCCACTACACCACCACCACCGCCACCACCGCCTCCATATCCTCCCATTCCACCATTCCCTAAGTTCTACACAAGGCGGTCAGGGCCTGCTCAAGCTACACGTCAACCATCCAGCACGCTTCAGGTATGCTCCGATGTTATCACTAATGATGGGTTAGATAATGCACCGGTGTAGGAATCTTTGATACAGGGGGAGGATCCGCCAGTCAGTACAGTAGATGATAATCTGGATCGTCCTATTGCTCATAAGAAGCAGAAGAGGCAATGTGCGTCTTATCCTCTTGCGTCTCACGTGTCCTTTCATCGTCTTACTGGTGATTTCCAGAAGTTTGCAGCAGCTGTCTCGACGGTTGAGATCCCACAGACTTATCAAGAGGCCATGAAGATTGATAGCTGGCGTTTAGCCATGGAGGAGGAGATGCGTGCCTTACAGTCTTGAGGGACTTGGTCCCTAGTTCCTATTCCTCTTGGTGCTTCTGTGGTAAGTAGCAAATGGGTGTTTACAGTTAAATATCATGCAGATGGCCGTCTAGATCGGTACAAGGCCAGACTTGTTGCACGAGGCTTCACCCAAACCTATGGGGTGGATTATTTGGATACATTTTCACCGGTGGTTCGACACTCGACTCTTCGCATTCTACTATCTGTTGTTGTGGTACGTGACTGGCCCATTTTCCAACTTGATGTCAAAAATGCATTCTTGTATGGTGATCTACAGGAGGAAGTCTACATGCAGCAGCCACCGGGTTTTGCTGCTGAGGGGAGACTCAGATGGTGTGTAGACTTCATAAGGCAATCTACGGCCTTAAACAAAGTCCAAGGGCATGGTTCCAGAAGCTTTCCCAGCTGATTGAACGACAGGGGTTCAAGAGATCAAATGCGGACCACTCATTGTTTATCCAGAAGACTCCCAGAGTTACTGTTGTCGTCATGGTATATGTTGATGATATTTTGGTTACAGGAGATGATGCTCAGGGAATCGAGATGACTAAATCTCTTTTGGGAAGTCAGTTTATTACGAAGGATCTAGGTACAATGCGATATTTTCTGGGGATAGAGTTTGCGAGAAATGCACAAGGAATGGTAATGACCCAAAGAAAATATGTCACAGACTTGCTAGTTGAAACATGAATGGATGGATGCAGACCGTCGAGCACTCATATGGACCCAAGTATGAGACTTTACGACAATGATATTGAAGAGGTTGACAAAAGAAGATACGGAGAGATGGTGGGTAAGCTTCTATACATCACCATAACTCGACCGGATATTGCTTTTGCAGTAAACCGGGTGAGTCAATTTATGGACCAGCCTAGGCAAGTTCATATGGAAGCCCTGTATATGATATTGAGATACCTAAAGTCTTCCCCAGGCACAGGTTTGTTATTTAGGAAGGACACAGATCTATCCATTTCCGCTTGTGCAGGCGCATACTATGCAGGGTGCCCAAAGGATCGTAAGTCTACTTCAGGATTCGCTATCTTCATAGGAAGCTCTTTGGTTTCTTGGAAAAGCAAGAAACAAACTGTTGTGGCGAGATCCAGTGCTGAATCCGAATATAGAGTCATGGCACAAGCAAGCACAGAAATGATGTGGGTTCGAGCGGTCTTGGAAGATTAGAATGTAAATGTCTCTTTACCCATGCAGCTTCAATGTGACAACCAGGCAGCATTGTTCATTGCCAATAATCCAGCCTTTCATGAAAGAACAAAGCATATCGAGGGAGATTGTCACTACACTAGAGACATGATCCAGAAGGGCTTCATTTCCACTTCTCATGTCAATTCAGAAGACCAGACTGCTGATATATTTACCAAGCCATTGCTCAGAGGACCTTTCCAGAGATGTTCTTCCAAGCTGAGCATGATTGATATCTATGCTCCATCTTGAGGGGGAGTGTAGAGGTTTACGTTATGTTATGATGTACCGTTACGTATTTCTTATTTATCTCATGTACGTCTATGTAATTTACCCAAGGGTTTTCTCTCTATATAAGAGACCCTAGGACTCTATGGAATAACACAACAGAGTATTTTTTACTCTAACATAAAGAAAGTACAAAACTCAAGTCATGTTCAAGTGTCTTCTGGAAAACAAAATGTCTATCAGGATTTTCAAATTTAGACATGTAACATTGTCAAGTGGAATGAGTTAATTTTACCGATAGTTAGCAGTGTGTTAGACCATATCCTCGAACATGATGGGTGTCACTAGTTCCTTTCCATTTCATTAAGGATGGTAAAATCATTCTGATATATAAGAATCTAACCAGCTTTAGAATGCGCAACTCGGCTCATGCCAGGAATTTCCGCTTCCTCGACAAACCACATTTCATATGCAATACAGAAATGGCCAGGTCTTTCTTTCCCTCCCTATTTAAGCCAAATAATACTGTTTTAAAATTTACAGCACTTGGGAGGATCTCCTTTCTTATCATTTCGTGCAGTAATAGAAGCCCTTCTTCTGACCTTCCAATCTTGCAAAGGGAAGCAATAAACATAGAGTAAGTCTTGAAATCGGGAAGAGGCCCTTCAGTTTTCATCCTTTTAAAAATATTCCATGCATCTGAAATCATGTCATTACTCACAAGGCCATGAATTAAAGCAGAATAAGTAACAACAGTTGGTCTGCAACCATCCTCTACCATACTCTTAAGTGTATCGTTAGCTTTATCCATTTGCTGCCTTTCAAGATAATGAACCATCAATGATGTATAAATATGCACTGTACGGGGTATTCCTGCATTTTCCATTTCCTTTACTTTGACCATAGCTTCATCCAAACGGCCCGCTCTTAGTAGTCCATGAACAAGACTTCCATATATGTATTTGGTCATTGGGTACCCAAGGCCCTGCATTTGATCGGCTAATTTCAGGGCATCTTCCAATTTCCCTGCACGACAGAGAGATCTGACAAGCAGACTTTTGCTGACCTGAACTGGGAAGCCAAATGCGCATAGAAACTCCGCAGATTTTCTAGCTTGTGATATTTCGTTTGACTCACACAAGCAAGAAAGATAAATCTCTACCGTTTCCTTATCTGGTAGATAACCAGAATGGACCATCTCGTGGAATATTTTGACAGCTTCATTGGCCTTTCTTCCCTTTTTTCCACAAAGAAAAATGATCAGAAACTTATATGTGCTAGCTTTGGGTACATGCCCCTCTAATTTCATCTCTTTTAGCTTCTTCAAAGCCACCTCTGTTAGACCAGCTTGACCATACTGAGATATCATGATAGTCCATGTATCAGGAGTTATGGGACAGCGCCGCCTTCTCATTTCTAAATAAAGCCTTCTCATGTGCTTAAAATCTTTTGCACTTCCTGATATCTTGATTGCCATGTTGTAGGTCTTTGAATTGTGGACATAACCTTCTCGATTTTCTAGCCAAGAGAAAAAATGCAAGGCTATGTGCCCATGCTTTTGACAATGATAGAGAATCTTATATACAAGCTCTGGGGTGAAAGAAATTGCACTATTCTCCAAATCTCCCATTATTGAGTTCCAATTCTTTGATGAACACAATATTTGGCACACTTCATTGACATCATCTCTGTTGCATTCCATTTGAGCCCCATTACTGCTAAGTCTACGCTGAAATGTACCATAAGACTGATTACTTTCTTTAGACATCACCAAGCTAATGGCCTCGGTATGCATTTGCTCATCTTTGGGCATGTTAACATTATCTAGTTTATCTACCTGGTCAATTTTTCTTGCAGTGTCAATGTTCAATTTCTGGATCAGGCATGATGTAACCAAATGAATTGTATTGTTGCTGGCATGGATCTTTAATTTTGACATTTCAATCAAAAGCTTAAATGCCTCCTCAGGTCTAAAAGTCTGACAAAGCTGTGCGATTAAGAATGAATAAACTTCTTTGACTGGCTTCTCTGAACCTCCATTTTTTATTTTCTCAAAAATCTTCCATGCTTCAGGAACATTTGCATGGCGGAGATGACCTTGTATCATGGCTGTGGTTGTCAAAATCTCTGGATCTATGTTGTTATTTAACATCTCAGCATAAATTTTACAAGCTTTATTGTGATCACCGGACTTCAAGAGGCACTGAACCATTTGATTATAGCTAGTAGCAGTGAGTGACAAGCCTAACTCATTCATTTCAGACAATAACTCAAGTGCTGTTGGCACATCATTTCTTCTTAGATATCCATCGATAATGAGCTCAAAGTCCCTTTGATCAGCAAGAGTTTGCTTTTTCATATCGTTCAAGACCTCGGTAGCTTCTAAAATCCTGTCGGCCAGACAAAGCCTTTGCAATGACATCTTAAGATCATCACAATTAGAAATGCAGTTGGCATGCTCCGATGCAGATATAGGTGATGATTTCGTAACGCAGTGCATGCGTTGAGATCCTTGAGTAAGCATGTTGAGCAGACAATCAATTTGCACCATATCAAAGTTACCATATGGAACTTTTGAAAATGTTGTCCAACTACAAAGCCATCGACGTGAATGCCTAAACATTAAAGCTCTGCTATACAGGATTTGACAACAATACACAATGATTTTTCTATGTGAAAGAAGGTCGTATATGGATCTCACCTAGTACCAAAAAGATACATCAGTAAATTCCATCTTAAATCAGAGAAGAAATAAAACTTAAAGAATTGACTGGATTAGCATTATTGGAATAGGAGAATATTTTAAATTAGACTCATGGCAGCAACTCGAATAGCATGACAATTAAATAACGAACTATAGCATTCGGTGAAGTATTCGTTAATCTGAAAGTAAGCTGATAGTGGCGTATAACAGCTGTTTTTCTTAAGCAACGGATGTGCATAAAAATGATGTGTACCCATCCATTATTAATTTTATTAAAAGTAACAATTAGCTAATTACATCCGTCATGACTCAAAAAGAACATTGGCATCCTGATGAAAAACCAATAGGTTCCTGGCCAACCACAAAACCCAAATAGTGGCCACTACCACCCCCATCACATCCTTCCAATCCATGATCAAAGAACTCGAAAAAGACACAAGTGTCAGATGTGGCTAATCCTACAACTTCCATCCCACCCAACACATTGTGTGACCTGTAGCAAAAAAAGTTTCCATATATTCACGTCCATATGTGCTTGGAAACGATGAATGAAACTCTATTGAAATGGGTTCGCAGGATTTGGAAAAGTGAGAACCTTTGTTATAGACTCATTCGCATCATCTAAGGGAATGGTGTCTAGCACTTGTTTCCTTAGCAGCGGGACTCTCAATCGTCCGCCTTCTAGAAAGGCATCAGATCGGTGCTACCCCGCTTTCATGACTTTTTTCGCTCGGCACTCGGTGATGATGCTACTTTTGCCTTTTGGACTGACAACCGGACAGGCGAGGGAACCCTCTCCTCCAGATTCTCTCATTTATTTGCACTGGCTACTAATCATGATGCAAAGGTGGGGGATTGTTGGCTTGACGGAAACTGGATGCCCACGTTCTTAACTGACTCTCTAATCAGCATTTGAAGGTAGACATATGTTTATAGGTGCTAAAGTGTCACAACCCTGATTCCGGGTCGTCGGATCGTCCTCTTTACTGGACATGATTAATCGGCAATAACTTATCCAGTAATAACAACTAACATCCAGAAAACAGACTATAATGAAATTTCTATAGAGTTTGCCTCCTAGTTTTTGATTCACAATTAAAGCTTGCATAGCAAACTGTCTAACTATATTCTGTTATATGTACGTCATTGAAAGAAAAGGATAGTACCCACTTAATGGTCTAGTGGTAGTACAGTGTGTCTACCACACAAAAGACCAAGGTTCAAATCCCACTCTTGCAGTGGTTGCGTTAGGTAGTCGACGGCCAGCGTAAAAAATAGTCGAATCTTTCAACATGGATATGAGCAAGAATCCATGTAGCCGACCCTACTTGTAGTGGGAGAAGGCTTAGTACATTTTTTTATTGAAAGAAAAGGATACAAAAGAAATACTAACTACTTTAGAATAGAAACGACTACTATTGGTTGGTTGGATCGCTGCTTAAAGTCCGAGCAATGGCTCACCGACATAAGTTGGATTTCTAAAAATCATATGGTAACGATTAGCCAGTGCTACGTAATGAAGAAGATAAAAGTAAACGAGCACGGTAAATTAGCAAATTTTATTATTCTAGAAAAAATCCACTTCTTCTCAGTAAGATCTATATTCCTTCTATTCCACATCAGGGATTAGTCCAAGTGGTTTACCTCACCTTTCATGGGACTCCAAAGTTGTGGACACTTCAAGATTGGAGGTTGCATTGATTCGATGAACCTATGTCGTTGCACATTGCCTCAACAAATCCTTCAATACTACCCAGACCATTTTCTTTTATTTCAGTATTCACGATTTCAAACCCTCGACCTGACAAACAATGAAGCACACTATCCCCGGGGACCCGATCGCTTAAACTACATGCTAACAATTAATCAAATATACTAGCAGCTTTAAATACATGTTATCGTGACCCAGTCGTTATTAAACTACTTGTGCCCCCCATGGTATGACCACATCTTCAGTCAGTCAATTTCTTTAATGACAACCGGTACCACACGTTGCAAATAATTTATTACAAGCATTCAGCATATCCAACTATGCTCTTGCTCCACATTTCAATGTAAGGCTTGCCAGCTTGGGAGCGTCATCAGGCTATTTATCTTGATCGTCAGAGTCATAGTAGCAGTAGCTTATTTGACTTTGTTTACTTTGATATCCGAGGTCCCAATCGTGTCCCTAAACATCAAGGGCACGGGTTCTATCTTGTAATCGTTGATTTTTCTATATTGTCATGTGTTTTTCTTTTGAAAAACAAGTTTGAGGTTGGATCTTTAATTCAATCTTTTATCGGTGAAATAGAACATTTTTTCTGTTATTATCAAATAAATTCGCTCTGACGGTACTTTGGAGTTCTATAATTTACATCTTTCTCAGCTCTTCAGATACCTTGGCATTTCACGCAAAACTTCTTATACGTACACTTCCCAGTTGAACGGTGTTGTTGAATGCATACACCGTCATTTATTTGATGTGATCATGACCCTCATGATTCAGAGTCATGCTCTAAGGTGGTGCAGTTCTCACTGCTTAGTACTTGGTTAATCGCATGTTGTCTTCTATGTTAGAAGAGAAGATTCCTTGCTCCATTGTGTTTCCCGAGAATGATCTTTTCTCTCTTACATCACGTGTCTTTGTATCTATGGCATTCACTCGCAATCTGACTCCTGGTCATGACAAGCTCTCCCCTAGAGTTGTCAAGTGTGTTTGTGTAGGCTACTCTCGGACCCAAAAGGGGCATCAGTGCTTTAATCGTGTTTGACGGAAGTACTACATCAATGTTGATGTCACCTTCTTTGAGTTGGCCATATATTTTTCTCCTACAGGTGACAGGTTGACTCCATCTGACTCTGGAAAGGAGGTCTACATGCCTCCTCCGATGCCACCATCTCCAGTCATGGTTCCTCCTACGCCAATACCACCTCGACCACCTCCTACTGCAGTTGCTCCTCTGCCCGCACCTCTCGGTATTTTGGTCCAGTTTTCGACCCATTTTAACACTCATAGGCCTTCATCTGTACCCCATGCCTATGGTCATTCCTTGTCGTCTAACCCCAGGCACGTTCTGAGCACTTTGTTTGTATCGATAGTACTGATGATTTGTCTATACAACAATCTACTTTACAGGACGAGCAAGTGCCTCCTCAAGAGGCTACTTTGCAGGACACATATGGTAGAAATGATCTCGATGCGCACATTGCTCTCCAAAAGCGGAGGCGTACGTGTGCCACATATCCTCATGCTGCTCATATCTCTTTAGAACACTTTCAAAGGATTTCAGGAGGTCCCTCATGGGTCTATCAGTTGTAGAAATACATATCCTCATGCATGACAGTCAGTGGCATCTTGCTATAGAGGAGGAGATTGTCACGCTACCGTCAGTAGCACTTGGAGCTCGCTCACTTCTTCTACAGGGCTTCCTGTAGTTGGTTGCAAATAGGTGTTAACAATGAAGCACCATGCATATGGCGTCATTGATCGCTACAAGGCATGTGGCTTGTGGATTCACCCATACTTATGATGTGGACTATAAGGATACCTTCTCTCATGTGGCGTGCCATTCTACCATTCAGGTTCTTTCTATCGCAGTAGTTCGAGACTGGTCAATGTCCCAGCTAGATGTGAAGAATGCATTTCTATATGGTAATTTGTAGGATGAAGTCTACATGCAATAACCACATGGGTTTGTTGTTGAGGGGAGTGTTAGAAGGTTTGCATACTTCATAAGGCTATCTATAGCATGAAGCAGAGTCCAGAGCATGGTTCCAGAAGCTTTTGGACTTGATAAAGCAGCGGGGCTTCACGAGATCGACTACTAGTCATTCATTGTTTGTTCAGAGGAGTCAAAGAGGTATCATTGTTATATTGCTCTATGTTGACGATATCGTGTTATATTGCTCTATTTGATTATGGACGAGTTGACCAGTCACATTCAGGATGAGTTACCTTGGTGTATGTTATTTGCTGATGATATTGTGTTAATTGGCGAGATTAGAGATGGAGTAAATGAGAAGTTTGAGGTCTGGAGACATGAGTTGGTGACTAAAGGATTTTGTATAAGTAGGGCTAAGACGGAATATATGGAGTGCACCTTTAATGGAAGCAATGGTGAAGGAATCGAGGTGAAGATTGGTGACGATAACATTCAGAAGAGAGATTTCTTTAGATATCTGGGATCTATTCTGCAACATGATGGGAAAATTGATGGAGATGTTACTAATAGAATAAATGCAGGATGGCTAAAGTGGAGAGGAGCCTCTGTTATTCTCTGTGATAAGAAAATTCCTTTAAAGATTAAAGGAAAGTTTTACAAAGCAGCCATGAGACCTGCTATGCTTTATAGATCTGAATGTTAGCCTGTGAACCATAGAATGCGCAGAGAATGAATGTAGCAGAAATGAAAATGCTAAGGTGGATGGGTGGGCACACACGTAAAGATCGGATTCGGAATGATGCAATCAGAAAGAAAGTTGGTGTAGCTCCGATCGAGGATAAGATGCGAGAAAACCGCTTAAGATGGTTTGGACATTTGCAAAAAAGATCAGCTGATGCACCAGTTAGGAGATGCGAGTGTTGGGATGTTGAGCCGGCTAAGAGAGGGCGAGGACGACCCAAGAGTGTTGGAAAAAGACCATACGAAGGGATCTTAGTTTTGTGGATATAAGCCTAGGATTGACCCTAGATAGATCTGAATGGAGGCGAAGAATCCATGTAGCCGACCCTACTTAATTGTGGGAAAAGGCTTTGTTGTTGTTGTTGTATGTTGACGATATCATTGTTACAGGATTTGATGTACAAGATATCAGTGTGGTTAAGGAATTCCTTGGACAGCAGTTTGTCACCAAGGACCTTAGCAATTTAAGATACTTCCTAGGGTTTGAGTTCGCCAGGAACCAACGAGGTCTTGTAATGACCCGGAGGAAGCATGTTGTTGATCTCCTCTTAGAGACAGGCATGGCAGATGCAGACCTGCCATTACTCCCATGGATCCCAGCATGAAGCTATATGATGATACAACAGAGGTGGACAAGAGGAGATATAGGAAGCTCGTTGGGAAGCTCCTCTATGTGACTATTATCAAGCTAAACATCCCCTTTGTTGGGTGCAAAGTTAGCCAATTTATGGAGCAACCGATATATGCACATATGAATGTGGTTTACATGATTCTGAGGTATCTTAAGTCCTCTCTAGGTACCGGCTTGCTCTTTAGCAGAGGGACAAGGATGCCGTCACAACATATGCAAATACAAACTATGCAGGATGTCCCAAGGACAGGAAATCTACCTCCAGATTTATAGTGTTCATAAAAAGCTCTTTGGCGTAATGGAAGAGCAAGAAGCATATTGTGGTTACTAGATCTAGTGCAAAGTTAGAATACATAGCTATGGTGTAGGGGAGCATTGAGATGATGTATGTCATATCCATTCTAACTGACCTAGCTATCGACGTGTCTCTTCCCATGCATTTACAATACAACAACCAGGCTACTATTTTCATTGTGAACAACCCTAGCTTCCATGAAAGGACCAAGCACATTGAAGTAAATTGTCACTGTACATATGACATGATTCAGAAGGGCTTTATCTCTACCTCCTACGTTAGATCAGGGGAACAGACAGCAGATGTTTCAATGAGGCTCTAGTCAAGAGCTATTTTAGAGGTATTGTTAAAAGCCAAAAATGATTGGCATTTATGCTCCATCTTGAGGGGGAGTGTTGAGAGTTATTTTATCTATTTCTACTTTATATGTTTTCTTTCTTTTCATTTCTACTCAGTAGTTTGCCCAACAGGATTTCTCCTCTCTATATAAGAGAACCCTAGGGCATCATGAATATTAAGTTACAGTTTTCTTCTCCACGGCATTCAACTCAAAATTCGTCCGCCAAATCCCTGCGAGACGAAAACGTCGCATCAACTCCTTAAATTACAACTCATGCAATCTCGGAAAATCTATGCTCTCATGCCTAGCTCCGTTGTCTTGCCACACCACCAGTGATGCAATCCCCCACCAACTCTACTCCCATTCACCTCAAGAGAGAATCAAGTTATGCCTCATGCACCCACTCGCCACCACGTGGAAAAAAAATCGAGTGTCTGTATCTCCCTTCTTCAACCACTTTGGCCTTGATATCTGCTTCCAGTCATGTTGCAAAGAGCTTTAAGATTCCCAACCATCTTCCTCGACCCATATCTGTCCACTTCATGCTCTTGCCAGCACATTTCCACCTTCTCATGAAAACCCTCCTGCACCTACGAGCGATCAAAAGGAACAAGAAGCCAAGTCTTTGACCGTCCAGTGAATCTCAGCATATCATCATATGGTACGAATGCGATAGAGGCAAGGACAACACAGTCCCTATAGGAAAGCTCTCCACCGACACCATGAAGCCAAGGAAACGATCTAGGTGGGACCTAAATACAGTGTTCAGAAAATCGACCTATGCGGCCGCATATGCGTAGGCGGCCCCCTACCACACCGAGTATGCTATACTCGGTCAATATGCGGGTCCGAGGGTATACTCGGCCGAGTAAACCGCATATGCGGCCGCATATATAATAGAGGTAACTATTTACTTCTCCACCATCTTCTCGACTTCCACATGGGTTGCTCCTCCACCATCTTTTTCTCCTCAGCCAAGGTTTATTGATTGATCTATTTAGCTCTAAATCTCTCTATTTTTTAAATTTAGCATCAACAAATATCTATTTTTTAGATTCTCCAACGACAGCTCTAACTTTTACATTATCTCATAACTGCATGAATATTGAATAAATTACGTGTATCTTAGATCCTTTTAGGATAAAATGAATGCAGATGCCATATTTGCATGGAATTTTTAACTGCACGGAACAAATTACATATATTTAATTTAAATGGTTGAATTTTTTAATATTTAACTTTTAAAAGACAAATACACCATTTACTAAAATATGAAGGTTCATGGTTGCTTTTTCTAACAATGTTACACTTCAAAAAAAGGTTTCCTTCCAATTTAGACAAGGATATCCACCATTTTTTTCTATCTTCAATCAATTTAAAACATTTTTTACTCTCTCCATCGTTCAACAACAACAACAAAGCCTTTTCCCACAATTAAGTAGGGTCGGGTACATGGATTCTTCGCCTCCATTCAGATCTATCTTGGGCCAATCCCGGGCTTACATCCACAAAACTAAGATCCCTTCGTATGGTCTCTTTCCAACACTTCTTGGGCGCATGGCCTTAAATTTCGCCGAAATTCGGCCGAATTTCGGTCGAATTTCGGTTTCGGTAGGTGACCGAAATTCGGCCGAAATGGCTATATCGATCGAAATTTGGGGGGGTCTAGTTAAAAAAGCCACCGAAATGGCCGAAATTTCGGTCGAATTTCGACCGAAATGTCGTTTCGGTCCCTCACCGAAACGAAACCGAAATCCGACTTTTAAGGCCTTGCTTGGGCCGTCCTCGCCCTCTCTTAGCCGGCTCAACATCCCAACACTCGCATCTCCTAACTGGTGCATCAGCTGATCTTTTTTACAAATGTCCAAACCATCTTAAGCAGTTTTCTCGCATCTTATCCTCGATCGAAGCTACGCCAACTTTCTTTCTGATTGCATCATTCCGAATCCGATCTTTACGTGTGTGTCCACACATCCACCTTAGCAATTTCATTTCTGCTACATTCATTCTCTGCACATGTCTATGGTTCACAGGCCAACATTCAGATCCATAAAGCATAGCAGGTCTCACGGCTGCTTTGTAAAACTTTCCTTTAATCTTTAAAGGAATTTTCTTATCACAGATAACAGCAGAGGCTCCTCTCCACTTTAGCCAGCCTGCATTTATTCTATTAGTAACATCTCCATCAATTTCCCCATCATGTTGCAGAATAGATCCCAGATATCTAAAGGAATCTCTCTTATGAATGTTATCGTCACCAATCTTCACCTCGATTCCTTCACCATTGCTTCCATCAAAGGTGCACTCCATATATTCCGTCTTAGCCCTACTTATACGAAATCCTTTAGTTTCCAACTCATGTCTCCAGACCTCAACTTCTCATTTACTCCGTCTCTAGTCTCGTCAATTAACACAATATCATCAGCAAATAACATACACCAAGGTAACTCATCCTGAATGTGACTGGTCAACTCGTCCATAATCAAAGTAAAAAGAAATGGACTCAAAGCAGAACCTTGATGTAAACCAATGTTGATGTCAAAATATCCAGTCTTCCCAGACGGGGTCCTTACACAAGATAAAGCCCTATCATACATGTCCTTTATGAGGTTAATGTATAGGACAGGTATTTGTCTCTTCTCCAACACTCTCCACAATATCTCTCGTTGGACAGAATCATAAGTCTTCTCCAAATCAATAAAGATCATGTGGAGGTTCTTCATTTTATCTCTATAAATCTCCATTGTTCTCCTCAGTAAATGGATGGCTTCGGTCGTTGAGCGACCTGGCATGAATCCGAATTGGTTTCTTTACATTAGAAATTTGCCTCAACCTTCTTTCGATCACACGTTCCCAAATTTTCATAGTGTGACACATCAGCTTGATACCTCTATAATTTGAACAATTTTGAATGTCTCCTTTATTCTTATAAAGAGGCACCACGATACTTCTCCTCCAATCTTCAGGTATTTTCTTACTTCGCCAAATAACATTGAATAGATTCGTAAGCCAAGTCAAACCACGCTCACCTAAAACTCTCCAAACTTCTACAGGGATGTCATCCGGTCCTACACCTTTTCCAGGTCTCATAACCTTCAAAGCCTCCTCTACTTTCTTTCTTTGTATCCGTCTATAGCATGCACAATTCAAGTAACTTTCACTACAAGCTAGATCACCCAAAGTGATATCTCTATTTCCTTCCCCAATGAAAAGTTTATGGAAGTACTGCTCCCATCTAGTCTTTATATCCTTCTGAGTAACAAGCACATGACCTTGCTCGTTCTTAATGCATCTCATTTGAGAAAGGTCTTTGGTTTTTCTTTCTCTTGCTTTGGCCAACCTGAATATATCCTTTTGCCCCTCCTTAGAGTCGAGATTTTTATACAAAACTTCATAAGCTTTTGACTTAGCTTCACTTACGGCCTTCTTTGCTTCCTTCTTCGTTATTTTGTAGTTTGTGACAGTTTCCTATGTTCTATCCTTAGACATAGCTTTAAAGCAAGCTCTTTTTATTTTTTAGCTTCTCTTGCACCCCTTCACTCCACCACCAAGCCTCCTTTGACCTGGAGCTCCTCCCTTTGACTCGCCTAGCATCTCTTTAGCTACCTTTCGGATACAAGATGCTACTGCCTCCCACATCTCATTTGCACTACCGCTACAATCTCAAGATAAGTCTTCTAAAACCTTCTCCTGAAGCTCGCTTGCTTCAATGGAAGATTCCACCATCTAGTTCTGATTATCTTAGAAACCCTCCTTTTCTTTACCAACCCTTTCATTTTGTACATCCAAGACTAACAAACGATGTTGAGTTGTCAAACTCTCTCCTGGATTACTTTGCAGTCTTTACAGCACAGCCTATCTCTTCTCCTCAACGTAAAGTAATCTATCTGTGTTCTAGTTGACCCACTCTTATAAGTAATTAAATGTTCCTCCCTCTTCTTGAAGAGAGTGTTTGCTATGAAAAGATCATATGCCGTTGCAAAATCCAGGATGGCTTTTCCCTCTTCATTTCTATCCCCAAAACCATGTCCTCCATGAACACTAGCATACCCTGAAGCATCTTTTCCCACATGTCCATTAAGATCTCCACCGATGCAAATCATCTCTCTTTGTGGGATTCCTTATAGACTCGTATCCAAAATCCTCCCAAAAGCTCGTTTAGTCCTTTCATCTAAACCAATTTACGGTGCATAAACTGAGATGATATTCAGAATTTCTTCTTCAAGCACCAATTTTAGCAAAAATAATTCGATCACCGAATCTTTTCACCTCAACCACACAATCCTTCAAATCCTTATGAACAACCACTCCAACACCGTTTCTACCCTTATCTTTACCTGAATACCAGAGTTTAAAGCCTGTCTTCTCAATCTCCCTTGCTTTCTCTCTATCCCATTTAGTCTCTTGAAGGCATAGTATATGAATCTTCCTTCTTTCCATCGTATCCACTATCTCCATCAACTTTCCAGTTAAAGTGCCAATATTCCAACTACCAATCCGCAACTTCCGTTGTAATCTCTTTTGGACTAACTTCTTTACTCGCATGTGTCCATTATACGATAACCCTTGTAAATTTTGGACTGCATCCGGGCGGTGATGCAGCGGAACTAGCTTAATTACTCGCATGCGTTCCTCATGCGAGAACCCTTACAAATCTTGAACTACATCTAGGCAGCGATGTAGCGGTCCTTGCCAATTTTTCATTGCATTCGGGCGATGCAACGCGTCGCAAGTAGGGAACGCCCCCAACGAAATCTGTATGTTTGCTTAAATCCATGTTTAAAAGATCCGATTGTCATGAGGCAACTTCTTAAATAGTATTTTTTTTAGAAAAAAGTACTATTTAGGAAATTGTCTCTGACTGTTTTACGCTGGTTGTCGGCTACCTAACGCAACTCTCCTCATTTACCCGGGCTTGGGACCGGCCATGGCTGAGTTTACTCTCTCCACTGTTAACTTAACATTTTTGTCTTTTAGAAATGAATGACCTTTGAAAATGCTTTGGTTGATATCACATTGTACAATAAAGTCTTTACTTCATACTTCTTCCATGCTATATTTTTTAAACATAAATATCTAATGTTTGAAAATTATTATTATATTTTTAATTATTTTTAATTAAAATAATAGAAACTGCATAATCCGCATATACTTCCGCATGCCCGCTTACTCGCTCCAGACCGCCTGATCGAACGAATACCGCATACCGACTTTCTGAACCTTGCCTAAATGAATTGTTCCTCTAGGTGTATCTTGAGTTTGTGGCATCCAAAGCCCCCGTTATGTTCCCCACAACCTCAACAAACAAGGGAGAACTCATATACATTCCTCCTATGTCTCGTGGACGGTCCACACCAAACAAAGTGATGTTAAAGTCTTCGCTCACAGTCTAAACGAAGTTCATCCCACATCTCCACAAATGTCGGAGCCCAAGTCGGTTGTAAACCTTGAAGACTAGTAAAAGGAAACCATCCGAACTCCTTCGAGGCAAAATAGACAGACTCGAGTACCACACCCGAGTCAACTAACTTCATCAGCTCCTCATCCGAACTAACCACTTGCCACCCGAAGCACCAACCGATGGTATCGCCCTAAAATCAAAGAATCGGGACGTTGCTACCTCATGTCGAAGGAATGTATCCCACCCTCTAACTCCTGCAAAACACCACATCTACTTTTCACGCCTTAAGTAAAAGCAAAAATGCCCTCCTCTTATTTAGTTATCACGTGCCCCAGACATTCCAAGAGATGAGCTACATCTATTAACAGTGGGGGGCAACCCCACAAGCACCACCCCATCACATCGTCAGCCACTGCGAGCTTCTCCGCACCCTCACTACGAGCTTCCTCCCCATCAGCACCCCCTCCCTAACTATGAAACCTAAGATCCACCAGTTAAGTGTGCCCTAGGCAGTCGGATCCAGATAGCGGGTCTAAAGATGCATGAAGATCAATCTAGAAATATTAAATGTTGCATCACAATCGAATCTCAAAATAGTTGCATCATGAATATCAACGTCGAAAACATCAGTATTTAGAGATGCACCTACCCGACCAACCATCATTATTGGTGATCCATCCAGCGGACGACGATAGTCAGTCATCCGTAGGTGGAATGTCTTACTACTGTCTACCACATGTAGAGCATCAAAAGCCTGACCAAAGTAGCATCTTGCCATAGCTATTGTTGCATCAATGTCCTTCTCGATGACAAACCATCAAAAAATGATCTCCATCACCTTTCCCATCCTCGCCAAAGTGGTTTGGAAGGAGTCCATGCAGTAAGATTTGAAGAGCATGCCAGAGACTTGAAAAAGACGATGTGAGCACATGGCACAGCACCATCAGGGCACTGAGGTTGCATTGACAGCGTATTGAAACCGTCGCATCCGCAAACAAAATCACGACCCTCTGCTCCTATGTTAGCCTGCATTTACAGATCAACGTGGCATTAAATGAGAGTGTATCCTCAACAAAGCCACGAGGAAGAAGTGTCGAAGGCACCATCACACACCCTCCACAACCACCACGTCACAAGACATCGAGAAGGCAACAAGAACACAAGGGCGCGGATCCATCAAGGCATCGACGGGAAGGTCTTGTAGATAGGACGGGTCGAATCTACAAGTTGCAGCTTGCGAGGGGGGGCTCGTGTACATCAACAAAGTTATCCAATCACTACACCAAGGTCTCCTTTATTCTCGAAGAGGGGGCCCTCACGAGGATTTCATCCCCTACGCAACTTTCTATCTCGACATTGGTGGCCCAAAACTCCACATTTGAAGTAGTTAATCACAGCCTCCGAAAGCGATGCATGGGTATGACCACGACGACCATGCCGTACCATTTCTTAAACTCCATCATCATGAACACCTTCCAAGCCCACATCAACAACACCAATAACAACCACCAGGAACCATCAGAATCATTAGTTGTAGCATCTTCAAAGGTCGATGGAGCACCAGACGCACCCATATAAGGGTTCCGATGAGCCCTCGTGGAAGCAATACCGTACAATGGAGGCCCAGCCTAATGTTTACGCATGGGCAATAGAGGCACATGCCCTCGAAGAACTCCAGGCGGAACAACCAACTATCGTAAGGAGTCCACCCAAGAGCAACATCGTTCTGGAGTGCGGTGCCATATCGCCCTCCCTCCCCATATCACCTCCTATCTCTTTCCCCATTGTCACCCTCCCTTCAGAAACAATCCATATTTCCCCTGAGGATAAACTGCCTATTGAATTCCTCGTGATGACTTGTGATTTTTTTGTTATGTATTAGATTTCTTTGTAAGCACCCTTTGTCACCTAGTCCTATATTGCATGTATTCTTATAAGGGTCTAAATCGAGTTTGCATCTAAGTAGGGCTGGTTATTGAGTCACGGCTCGATGAGCCAGGCTTAGGCTCGGCTCGATAAGCGCTCGTGAGCCCAGATCATTAGGTTATTGAGTCGAGCCCGAGCCAGAATTTCGGGCTCGATAGCTTAATGAGCCGATCTCGAGCCAAACCTCGCTCGGCTCGATGACTCAATAAGGGGCTCGATAAGAAATATATATACATATATTATTTATATATTTATATATAATACAAACAAAATAAAATTAGCCCTTTGCAGTTTTCCCTCCACTAACTTTGACCCTCCTAAGAGTCACGAGTCATGACCCAATTCTCAAATCCCATTCCCGCCCACACATTTGCCCCCTAAGCAAATATAATGTTACAATATATATTATAATTAAGATTTTGTATACAACTTGGATAGTGACTTTGTGGTAAGGAACACAGTCTTTGATAGAGTAGGTCTTGAGTTTGAACCCACACAAAACACTTTTCTACGAAAAAGTACCCATTTTCCTTAACGAGCTTGACTTGGGCTCGAGCCTAGACCATGCTCGATAAGGAGCTCGGGCTCGATAAGGGGCTCGGCTCGAGCCTTATCGAGTCTGAGCTAACTCGATAAGGGCTCGGGCTCATCGAGCCCGAGCTCGAGCCCGAGCCCAGCTGGGCTTATCGAGCTCGAGCCCGAGCCAGAGGCTGGCTCGGCTCGTTAGGCTCGATATCCAGCCCTACACCTATCGGATTAGAGATGTGTACGTAGACAATTTGCTTTTGCTTAAGCGTAGGTTAGTCATTCATTCAATCTATCACTAGTTTTTTTCGTAAACCCATTTATTAAAATATTTTTATTCATAAAACAAAGTTTATTAATTTTCATGGAAAACATATTCAATAAATCCAATCACATGATACATCATGAAATAAAAAATATTCTATTTATCAACATGAAACCACATATCATATGGCATCAAAAATAAATTCTGAATTAGGAAGCTAGTCGATCGCACTTCAAATTGGAACGAGTCGCTTATGAAATTGCGGAGCAAATTGGGACACAAAAGATTTGATTCATTTCAACCCAACTCCATGTTTGAAAATATCAAATATGTTGTCCTAAAATCTCAAGTAAAATATTATGAGAACACGTAATCTAATTTCAAACAATAGAAATTTAATTTATTGGAGCATATGCCAAAATTGTACGGATCTAATATACAGGGAGTAAAAACGAATTATGGAGACAAGAAACGGTAGGGAAAAAATTCAAAATTTTGTTCAATACAAAACAATACTCGATTGCAAACAAACTTGGAGAGTTGTCTGGGGTGTAATATAGACCTTCTAGATCCCAGGAACATGCCCAAAATACATTCATCCCATGTCAAAAAACCTGTATGAATCCTGAAAATGCATAAAAACAATGTCACAAAGGGATGTCATGGATGACAACAAAATCGCCTCTCTAATCTCAGACTCGCATACAACCAGAACTCCTCACAGGCACGAAGCGCAGACGAGCACCACCAAAGAGAGGAGGTGGTGTATGCCACAGATAGGGAGAGATGTAGTGATGTTTTGGAGAGAAAGAGGGAGAAGGGGAGGGTGGTGGCTAGGGTTTCAATTGAAACTATATGGTCGTCCACCCTCCTCTTATACAGAGGATGTTGAACAACACATGTTGGTTGGGGAGCCCGACTCCTGGTCCAACAAACCCAGGTTCTTAATAATGGATTTTGTTTTTAAAATCATTTCTTGAGTTCTAGAATTCTTGAATTCTCAAGTTTCTGGTATCTTTCTTCTTAATTTCAATATATCCCAGTCCCTTCGCAAAATAATATTATCCCAATCCCTTTGCAAATTAACGTGTGCAACATATACATGGATTAATATTAGACTAAATTGATACTTAAAAATATGAATCCATATGCATGGCTGCATATTGGACTAAATCTAATATCATGGATATCAACCACATGTAAGACCTGACCAGTATATCGACCATTGGACCTTGCCTATCTAAAACTTATTTGGATCAATCTTCAAACTACTTTGAAGTTGATTAGGTTCGTAGAATTGGGATTTAATTTAGTTGAATCTCAATTAATTCCTTCTAAGAAGAGCTGTGAAAGTCCATTTTTCATATTCCTTAGATTGGAAACGTCATGGAATATAAACTCCTACGATAACACCAGTCTCAAGCTCAATAATCATGCATCCTTCATGACAGAAAATACGGAAAACCCGAAGTATAAGTAGCCACGTTGTTGTTTTTTTAGAGAGAGAGAAGAAGGGTGGCATCCCGATATGGGAACCACCTCAGTGTATTATATGTATATATATGGAAAAATTGCATATAACAGTGTGTTACATTCTCCATGAGTTACAAAGCGCTTTACAGTGCTCAATTACATTTTCTGTGTAAAATGTCTGTCCCTCAAAAATAAACTCATTCCTAGCACACCAGATCCCTCAAACCAACGCAAAGGGGTAAGCACGGTCCTTGTGCCCATAACCGCATACCGATCTAATATTTCGCCAAAACTTGGTACAGTCCCGCCCATCCAACAATGTGATGATGGTCTTGTTCCACATCTGGGCCGACAAAGGACATGAGAAGAAAAGAAGTTCCATGTCCTCCATCGTCGATCCGCATCTATCACTATATCACATGTGCCATCCTCCAGGCCCAACAGTTGCCCCCAACGATCGTTGGTGAGAATCTTGCCAAGCTTGAACAACCAAAGAAAGACCTTCACCTGATTTGGCAGTTGGCACTTGGCTTCTCCATATCAAACATGTGTCAACCCACACCTCATCTTGCATCCCCCCTCCATCCTCTACAAAAAAACGGTATGCTTTCTTCACCGAAAATCTCCCATCTCCCCAAACAAAATGGTCCCTACAAGATGATGGTCTCTCTATCTGTGTCAGCTTCTACTGCAAAGCCAGGAAATCATCCACCCTCTGATCCAACAGTTCTGCAGAAAAAAAAAAACGAAGACCATGCTCCTCAATCCCATATCTGCAGCACCAACTCCTCGTTACGTGCCAACTTCAAGAGGCGTAGTTAACGCTCTCCCACCGCCCCATCACCCGTCCAATCGTCCATGCAAAATTGGAAATCAGTTCCATTCCCAAGAATATGTCTCAACTTAATTGTCAACTCCTGAACAATTTTGGTTCCCTTTCCATAAAGATGACGACAGACGGCCCCGGACGATCTCCAAATACATGGATATCCCATATATCTTCCTCATAAGACGGTAGACCAGGTCCTCGAAATTTCCCCAAAGTCGAGCGACTCATTTCGTCATAAAAGCCTTATTCATCTCTTCCACCTACAACACTCCCAACCTGCCCTTCTTTTTTTCCTTCGTCACATTATCCCAATCTACCAGATGGAAGCCCCTTTTGTCTGTCGTCCATCGGACCAAAAAAACTTCTCATCAAAGCATCAATCTTAGTGCACACTCCAACAAGCATCAACTTCGTGGAGTAAAGAAGATAGGGATGGCAAAAAGAACATGTTTGAGAAGAATCGGTTTTCCTCCTTTTGATAACATTGTCGCCTTCCACCCCACAAACCCTCCCCCCACCTCCAACCTCTCCAGTAATGCTCTCCGATCTTTAGCCTTCGGACTTCCCGCCACTAGGTACAACCCCAAGTACGTAATCGGCAATGCAGCAGTAGGCAACCGAACACCGTAGACATGTTCTGCATATCCAACTCCAAGAGGACAAACGGAACCACCACCGATTTACCTCTATTGATCTGGAGCCCAGAAACTAAAATTTCCATGATAAGCGATGCCCGACGAATCTTCTCCTCCTCTACCCCCAGGAATAAAACAGTATCATCTGCATACTGCAATAGCGGGATGGATGTCTCCTCCTTATACCCTGAACACCAGTCCCTACTTGTTGACATCCTCATCATTACTGTCAGCGCATCCGCAACAATCACAAAGAGAAGCGGAGCCATCGGGCATCCCTTGCCCCACCCTTCCGGTCTGCCATGACCAACAATGCATGGGACCCATCGTAATACATCTCTTGATCCAGGCAATTCACATCTCCGAAAATCCTCGCTTTGCCAATGAATCCCACAGGAACCTCCAATCTAACAATAATACGCCTTGGAGAAATCAACCTTCCAGAGTATATCTTTGGCATTTCTTCTTTTCCAATCCGTCACTATTTATGAAGCCATCATCAACCCATCTGTCATAGCTCTCCCTGGTACAAATGTCGTCTGCTCCGACGAATGATCCCTTGCAGGAACCCCCCCCCCTCAAGCGATTAGCTAGGATTTTGGAAACAATGAGGTATATAGCATTAGATAGCACAATCGGTCTGTAATCCTCCACCCTAATCGGTAGGTCCTCCTTTGGTAGAAGAAAAATAAGAGCTATCTTCACTCTCTCAAAACCCTGATATCCCATTTGAGCACCTCCAAAAACTCCTTGTAGAAGCTCACTAGAAAACCATCCAGGCTCGATGCCCCATCCGCATTAAGCTGAAATAGCGCCCGCTTTGTTTCTGTTTCTGTAAACTCCTTCACCAATGAACCTACTTCCGACTCAAAGATCTGTGTAACGCCCCTTCCCAACCATCCCCAGCCCGACCGCATGTGCCGTCTGCTAAAGCTCTAAAAATGAGACCACAGCGTCGCTCCCACAGCCCGATCTCCCTCCACCATAACCCCTCCAACGGAGACCGAATGAATCATATTCCTGTGTCGTCTCCCACTGGCCATAGCATGTAAAAACCTCGTATTCACATCCCCCTCCCCCAACCATCGTTGCATGGATCGCTGCCCCCATGCCACCTCAACCTTCTTGTCCTCTAGAAGAATCTCGTCCAGGTTGTTGTCTCTCTCTGCCAACTCCTCAGCCGTCACCACACCTCCTCTTGGACTGCCAACCTTCTAGATCTACGTTGTAGACAGTTAGTCCTATTAAATTCCATCAAATGCCTCCTAAGTAATGCCAGCTTCTTGGCCAGTCTAACAGTCGCCGGCCCAACTGTCTGCAACCATCCCAGAACTCTACAACGGCCTCGCAGAAGCCATCCTCCAGCAACCAAACCCTCTTGAAGCATAAAAAAGTCCAAGGGTGAATGTCCTCCTCAAAACACCACAGTAGTGGCGTGTCCGAGTGTGCCCTGGGCAGGGCCTAGGCCCCAGCTAATGGGAACGCCCCCAACGCCTCATGAGACAACAAAAATCTATCAATGCTGGATCTGGATCTCGAACTCCGCCACGTATAGATAGAGCACGTAATGCCCACAACCTAAAGCCTAAGCTCATCCCCTACCCCTGCTAAATCCGCCGAGCTGACATCTATCCCACTGCGGCCCCCAGGATGATCTTCCGAACACATAGTCACATTGAAGTCGCCAGTGATGATCCAATTCACATCATGGAAGCCCCCATGGCCACGAACATGTCCACCGATTGAGCAATGTTGGTGCCACTACATGGACCATACACATTTGTAACCAACAACCTAAGACTACCAGTCTTACGCTGCAATGTCAAATTAGTGAGTACCTCCCCCGCATCTCATCCCCCTCCGTAGAAAACATATCATTATTCCACCCTGTAATTATGCCGCCAGACGCTCCTTCCGACGCTATCGCCTTGAACTCTGATAGCTTGTTACCCCCAATTTCTTTCCACACCACATCAACACCTTACGAAATTTTTGTTTCTTGCAACAAGACCACGTCCTCTCTCTGATCCATCAATAATTGATGCACATCAACCCTTTTTTCCTCCTCTCAAGCCTCTTACGTTCCAAGTAACAATATTCATTGACTCGCAATGGAAACCCCTTTTGGCAGCACTAAATCAAGGTACCTCAATGTTACAAAAAGATATATCAATTGACTATTGGGTGATAAGATCAATCATATCCTTTCCAAGAATGGATATTGATATCCCGAACATCTTGTTTCCCAAACAAGATGATCACCAATGAAATCCATTTCACCCTCATAGCTAATGAGTGAGCCTCGTCTTTCGATTTACTATATGAGCATATGTGATTCATTTAAAAGTGTAAACATATATCACCATATTTACACCATTTTCTGATATATAAACCTTTGTAGTGGATCTAAGCTTGAGAATGACCCAAGATAGATCTGAATGGAGGCAAATAATCCATGTAACCGAGCCCACTTAATGTGAGAATTTGTTGTTGTATAAACCTTTATAAGGTCATCAACCTAATGGCACGTTAACTATACATACGCATACGCAAAAATTTATATTCCTCTCTAATCAAAGAATGAATGCTCATGTTGAGACAACTATGTTATAAGACTCCATATATCTCGATCTAGTCAAGTTAACTCTTTAGCTTCACTAATTCAACGGTTACAAAATTCAATTCATATGCAGATCACATGCATCAAGAATATTCGTTGAATATCAATCTACTGAGAAGAATATTGTCCCTTCTCAGGCTAGAGATCACATATTGGTTAGTATTAACTATAAACATATGTTAGTTGAGTTGTCAACCTAACTTTTTAAATTATCAACTATAATGCATTGGATCTAATGTGATCATGATATGTAACGTTAATCGTACATGAGGACCCAACTAATCATGCATAATTTAGATAAGGAAGCCCATCCGAACCAAGATTGCAACCTCACATAAACTTGAACAAACCTAGATTATCTTATCTGCTATGATCGACTCAGCTAAGACTTTCATACAAAGCAAGCACAAAACCAACAATGGCAACAAAGAGGTGAGGAGCAAAGGAAAGGCTTTTTTAAAGGAAAGACAATATGCAATAACATGATCGAAAAATGGGTCGTAAGGGGATCACATGTCCAACAACTTTTAATAGCTCTCAAGGCCATTCTTGGACCACTCCAAGACACTCATTATGTGTTGATTATATGACTTTTGAGTCTGCCTTAGCCAGTATATCATCTATATTGTTAACAAAAGCAACATTAGTGATAATGATATGATCACATTTTTCTATCTCCTAAATGATGTGATATTTCATCTCTATAAGTTTGCTCTTTTGATGCCACCCGGCCTCCGTCACTTACCTTATAGTGCAATGTTATTGTGGAATAATAGGATGGAAAAATCTCTAAAAGAAACTATGCTACATTCTCCAGTGGACTTATGCAACCATACAACCTCCTTTGCAACATATGATGCAGAGATGTGCTCGGCCTAGATTGTTGAGTAATAGTAGTGCCATGCTTCTTGTTTCTCAACATATTGTGTATTTCGAATGTGGAGTGGTATGTGTGTGGAATCAATTTGTCGAGTACCCGAATCATATGGGGACGTTCGTCACATGTATGATCTAGAAGTATCAATTATACATATAATTTTACTTTTACTTTTAATTTATATGTTGCTTATCTTCTAATACTAAAATTTATTCCTTGCAGATGAATGGTTGATCATGTATAAATTATTGGGTGCTCCTAACTTGCGACAATTGGCAGTAAAAGTATTGCCGTAGACTGAATCCGTTGGAGGATGCGATAAAATTGGGCACACTCAACCTCGTCCACTCCAATGGTGATGCCTCTCCAATGAGGTTGCACCGTGCAGACGGAAAGGCATGTGTAGGCGATGTACGTAGCTAGGGAGTCCTCGTCGCTCATCCTCTATCGGAGATGCTTATACCAGGTGTGCCTACATACCAAGGAGTCCACGGTAGAGGATTCACATGGACTGCTTCTACGAAGTAGATGACAAGGTGTTGCTCGATGTGTTTGCAAATGTGTTAGAGATACCCGAAGTGAGGCGGAAACATACTGGGAATAGATGGGTTCCTGATGAGAACATGGAAAGAGCATTGTAGGTGGGAGATGCCCTTCCTCAGCCCTCCTCTGTTGCTGGAGATGTTGATACGGTGCAAGGCATAAGAGCAAATGTAGTTCAGCCGTAGGTATCTCTAGTAGCCCTTTTAAGAGGATGGTACCGACATTGCGAAGGTTGCGGCTAGAAGAGTGATGCTCAATCCTCAGCTCGGCCGGAATGAGCAGCTGCTTGCGTGGAGACAATTGTGCACGTGTGATGGTGAAGGTAAGTGTTGTTGTATGTGTGGAGTGAGTGAGATGTGTTGGGGGGGGGGGGGGGGGGGGGGTTGTGCAGCACCGTGTGTGTGCAATGGCATGCGTGACTAGTGTATGAATGCAGCACCAGTTGAGTTGCTGTGTGAAGGTGCTTGTTGTCCAACAGATGGTGAGAACGGTGCATGTTGTGTGAACAGTGCTCCTCTTAGGTGCAAATGATGGGGAGTTTGAAGGTGAGAGAGGTGATGGGAGGTATAAGGGACACGGGAGGATCGTAGGATGTTTACGGTCATCGGAGTACGTTGGTTTCGTATTTAGATTAAAAGAAGAACAATAAATGGAAATGGACAGAATCTATAGCAGAAAAGAACAGAAAGCGAAATCAAGAACTTAATAGGAGAAAAAAAAAGAACTTTACTTGGAGGTTCGTCGGAAGGATGGAGGAGCTGCATTGCGTCTCCTTTTTGTGGCCACAATCGGTGCACGGCGAAGCACCGAGAAGCTGGAGCAGCGTCCTGCAAGGAGGGGGGAGCGACGAGGTGGGAGAAGCCACCTCGGATCTCACCGGAGGCTTGTTCTTTCTCAAGGCCAACCTCGTCGAGCGCTCACTGGGATGGGAGGACTGGATGGAGCTTCTCCGATTAGATTGCAGATCAAATCATCGTAAGGGTTTCGAATGGTTTTGTACGGTGTAGGTTAGGTATCCGAGTCGCGGAGAGTGTTGGAGATGGAGGGTCGCTAGCGTTTGCTAGGTTACAAAAGACATGGGGTGCTTAGCGAGCGAGAGAAACGAGAGAGGGAAGTAAAAGAGTGGGCACTATTTGCAAAGGTCGACTCACTAATCGAGTCGAGGGGTAGTCAACTCGACTAAGCCTAATCGACCTTTAGTCAGGTGGACCTGATTACTCGATCGACTCACCCTACTTTTACATAGACATTTTGGACGCAAAGGGAAACCAAATTTGAGAACCCAATTCTTGGGGGGAGGGGGGATATGGTGTTACTGCCGAACAATAACCCATCGCGAGCTATTGAAACCCCAAGCTCCTCTGCCTCCTGGAAAGTGATCTCATCTGCATCGTCGCCGACAAATCGACGATTCCTATCAGCATCGGTCCCCCGATGTGCCTTCATTTCCGTTGCAGCTCCTAATTTTCCACCTCCTTTCGCCAAGAACAAAGTATTTCGCATTTAGTTTTTTTTCACTTTCATATTTTTTATGTTGTTCTACCTCGGATAAATGCATCATCACCACTATGTGTTGCCGAGTTGCTCTACCATGTTTTCTTTCCAATTACTGTTTCCGTAATAAAGAAGCATGTTAGGTTTTTTTAAGAGTAAAAACTTGATAAACTTGTTGATTTGCATGTTGATTATCTTGTATGAGATTAGCTCTGTGCTTATTATGCTAAATGTGTTACATCACATTCATCTCAATAATATTGGCTAATTAACATATCTTTTTATTTATCTTTTGTGATTGTTGACTAGCTTTGTATATTTTATTAGTAACTTGTGAGCTTGTTGTTTAGTAATGTGTGAGTTTGTTTAGCTTTGTATTTGTTGATTAGTAACTTGTTAGTTTGTGACTATGTAGATGGCCACACCTCCAACGAACGTCACTTCTGGTAGCGACCCCTCTTTTTATGTGTTGTCGGGATCAAAAGATCACGCATGGCAATGTAGCAAACATTTTGTTCTTAACTTACTTCATTTTTTTTCTTCTTTGCTATAATTTTTTCTTTTTAAGCTATCATAAATATGAAAATTGCTAAATCTATGCATATATACGAGAGTATATGTATTAAAAAATGATATATATATATATATATATTAAAACTTATTAAGAAAATCAAAATTGATTAATGCCTGTTTAAATCTGATTAGTCTCTCGATTGCTGACTAATCCTTGGTCGGTGACCTGATCGACCGAGTACCGACTACCAACTTCTACAACCATGCAAGCGAGTGTGGTTATGCGTAGAAGAAGAGAATGTAGAGGGGTAGGATAGTTGATCCGAAGGTCAACAGTTGAGGGGTTGTTATTGGTTCTTGGAACAAGAAGGGATGTATAGAGGGATGAAATGGAGAGTAGAAAGTGTGATGACCAATGGGAAGAGATGAGTTGGTTGTTTACTTCGACTAGATAAATCAAAGTAAGGAGAAAATAAAAGGAAATAAAAGAAGACTTTAATTGAAATAATGGTCTAAAAAAAGTGGAACTCAAAGGGTCTGTTTGGTTTGGGGTCCGCCCCCCCCCCCCCCCCCCCCAAATCCGAGTTCTCCCCTGTTTTGGGAGGGCCCCCCATGATTTTCACAAAACCCCCATTTCCACCCTTACGAGGCCCACAACCATTTTGACTCCCCGTCATGTAGGGCCCACCCCCAAATCACTCTTGCTTCAATTTAGTACTCATTTCATTTTCTTCCACTCTAATAAAAAATATTATAGCATATCATCTTATCATAAAAAAATACTCAACTTCTAACCATTTTCTAAATTTCAAATACATCTCAACAAAACCTCTCAACAGTAAAACAATGTCTCCAAAAAAACATGCAAAAGCGTCATCGACGGATAACCCTTTTTTTGTGGATGAGTTATCCACTTCAAGATAGCCCTCTATCCAAAAGCACACAAAGAGATCTACCATTTCCTTTAAGACATAAAAATGAAAATACAAAGTATGTAGAAGATAAGAAAATTTTGAAGGTATTTTAAATACGTAATGTATTGTTTTATGGTTTTACATGTTTTATTTTATTTTTGATAGAATTTATATAAGAAAAAAACTATAATAAAATACTACAAGTTAAACAAAATTGTAATCGAATCTTTTTTATTTTTAATATGTAAGAAAAAGCAAAATAAAAATCAAGATGGATGTGATATATATATATATTTATAGTATTTACACGGTGTAACACCCTAAAATATAATTCCACATCGGAACCCCACAGAGTGTGAGAGCTGGTTATAAGAGTGGTGAATCACATCGGAAACCCTGACATCGGGACCATTTGACAAACCGTAAATTTTTTATGTTAATTTATCATTTTTCTGTACGAGATTTATTGCTATCTGCTCCTATATAATCTTTCAAATTTCCCTACGTATTGTTGGGTATCTGTGTGAAGTGTGATGCCGGTGTTATCATGTCTTGACTTTCCTCGAGATCGGTCGATAGAGCAGGGAATTATACATGTAAACCTGGTAATCCAAATTTTGGCTTCAATATATGTTTGCTCCGTGTAATCACGGATGTAATTAGCTTGTTTTTTCTGAAAATTTTGCAGAAGGTCGATTTGTCGACTTTGAAGTATAACTTAGACTTCATCTCATGCATCAAAGATATGTGATGCAAGAAACTATCTCTGCCTACATAAGGGTGGTTTTCGCAGCTCCGGTTCTCGCGTTAAGGTGCTTATTGATGCATCTGGAGATGTGTAATGCAGCTTTTGGTTTTGGATGGAGCACTAAATGTGCTGTTAGTAGCAATACTGTCAGAACAGATTTAAATACTGTAATCCTCGGAGCATCTTTGCCATTAATATGTCTAATTCAGACATTGTGATCTCTTTTGATGCATCTCATATGTTGATCAAACTGTATCTTCTTGTTGCAGAGATTCGGCTAACGTGGTCTTCACAATGCCTATCGAGCGATGACCAAGGGCGGTACATTATGATATGGAACATGGTCTCTTTCCTTTCTGTGATAGAGACCGATTACCCCGTGTTCTTGCTGAAACTGGGAAAGCCGAATGAAGAAAGCGTCTCGTGCTATATATCCGTGCGTGCGGAAAATGGGGAAACGTTGACAGCACATTCAGAGCTCTACTTACCTGTTGGTCAGTACTGCCTTACCCTTGAAGGAAAAGAATCTAATTGAATGCTCACACCCTCCTCTTTGCTTGGTCCAGGAATGTGCTTGTGCACATGGGTGGGGGCTCAGCTCTGCCCATATTTCCAAACAGATCCCCAACATCATCGTTTGTTCGAAAGCAGCTGCGGTCCTCATCTCGACCCGTGCCTCACAAGGCGGTCAGGGTCTGTTTGGTTGCTGGGTTGGACTGAGTTGGATTGGGTTGGGGTACCCCTGTGAATAGTAAACTGTATCCCTGTGAATAGTAAACTCTGAGGAGGATTGAGAGAGTTGGAAGGAGGGGTACACCAACCCAACCCAGTACAACCCAGCAACCAAACAGGCCCGCATTGTGATGTTGTTGTTGGTAGTTTTGCAGTTAGTTGGTGATTGATTCCCGGCCTCTTATGTTTAGAACTCATGTCACTTTCCTACCTGTTTGGCAGAAGGAGATCTGGTGGTATGGAAGGGAAGTTTTGCCATTCTGCGAGATGGGGATATCTCGGTTAGGTGCTCGATTCGATTATTCACGATCGTGGGTTTGACCGGTTAGTTTGTTTCGAAACATTATGATGGCTAACTAAGGTGGGTAGCCATCAGAGTACAGGAAAGCAACTAACAGCTAACAAATTGAAACTACTATTGGAAACCTCCATTTTGGGGGAGCAGATCCTCTGGTGTTACACTAGAGGTCAGAATAGTCTTAGTCGTTGGATCGAGATTCACCGGTCATGACAACCTGATTGTTGATTGTTTTTAAAGATATGGTAACACGTTCCGTTAACATTTGTTCCGTAGCCAAGTTAGGGATTCTCGTAAGGAGGTTTTCTTTAGCGAAGGGTTTTAATTGTTGATGATCATAGTTAATTAATTTAAAGCAATACTATTATGATGCAAGTACGATAATTAATGGAGGGGTTGACAGCTCTTCGGATTATGTTAATCGCAATAGTCTTTCACCTTTGAGCCAACACATGGAATAGAGTACTTACCTAACCTAATGTAAAGGAGGCACCGCATGTAATCGACCTCACGATCTACGAGATCGATTACATGTGTTATCATATCTTTATCTATTTTTTTCGTCATGTATACATATCACGGTGCAACAACAACGTCCTTTTCCACATTCATTAGGGTAAATTATAAAAAAATGATCTCACTTATGCATCAAAATTTCAGTTACACGCCACATTTTTCATATAAAATAAGGAGTATTTGATCTTATTTTTGGGGCTTGTAATTGATAATCGAAGCATAATGCGGCTCTTTTTTGACCTGCCATTATATCCAACGTTTTCTTCTATATTTTTGATTAAAAATTAAAATCTCTGAACTAGCATGTTCAAATCCTTGCTATCAAGAAACATACTATATATTTAAAGCATGTCTCTGGACATGCTATATACGGGACAATGATGATAGCAATGTGTATGACTGCAGAAAACAAACACATCCCAAATCATATCAGTCAATATTTTCCAAGAAAATCTAAGTTGACAGTTCTATTTAAACAGCCAGGTAAAATTTTGGGTTTTTATTACTTATGGCTTTATTTATTTCTGCAATATCAATTATGTAATATCAATTGTGCTCCATATTTTTATGAAATCAGCAGTTATACCCTTCGATTAAAGTAAAGTAGGGGTATAACTAATAGAGGCAACGTGGCATACTTCATGAAGTAGGTGACCTTACTTATTTCATGGCTATTTTTGATATTTTTTAACTTTTTTAAAATACTACGATGGATTTTCATAACTATATTTCTCTAATATTTCATTCAAATTTCGTCAGAAACAGAGACTTCTATGCCATCCATCTAGAATAGGTTGATTACAACAATTCTAAGATCATTAAAATTACATGTTCAGTAGACCACTTTCTGGGTTATATACATAAGTTAAATTATAATATATATAGTAACATTCTATTTTCTAATAAAAAAGAAAAATTTTTAATTATTTAATTATAACATAGAATAACATATATAAAGTGTAGAAAGTTCAAGTCTACAACATAGTCCACCCGACATTACCATTACATAAATCACATAAACACATAGACCATTCACAATGTTGCAAAATTAATACAAATAAAAATAAACATCATTACAATTTCTCAAATAGAATATATATATATATATATATATATATGTGAGGAAAGGGAGCCTGCTCTTGTGAGTTCCAACCCCTCCCTCGATTGCGCTCGCACCTGCCCTCCTTCCCCGTGAAACTCCTCTTATCCTCCCGGTCGTGCTCGTGTCGCCTCCTTCTTCCTCTGTGTGGCCACCTACTCCTCCCCCGATCCCCCACACACCCTCCCTCTTCCTTGTATACCCACACAACAACTAAATCTTTCTGGCTTCTTGTTGCACAATAAGCAGCAGGGTGTTGACAATATTTTTGTTGGTTGTACTGTATATTAAGCCATATTTGTGGTATGCCTTTTAAATCAAATAAATTATCTCCGAATTGTTGGAGTGGGTGTTTTTCTCGTACATTGACTTCACATCTGAAATTAAGATTGGGGGATATCTGCTAAACTCTTCTACGTCAGGTATATTAGAGTCAATGTTGAAGTTGATCTTACTGTTGAGTCATTGAATTTAGTTTAAGGAAGATAAAACAAGTTGATATATACGAAAATCTCCAATCATTCTGCACCTTTTACCTGACTGTGATTCAAGAGAAAGCTTATAGTTATCATTTCAAAGAAAAGTCCAGATCAGATTTGAGTGGTGATAATAGGGGAAGCCAAAACAATATGGTATAAACTATTTTATCCCCAAAACTACAGAACAAAGCAAGTATGGGTTATGGGCAAGGAAAAGGAATAAAGCAAAATCTAAGTTAGAATTGTCTAGACATAGTGGATGTAACTGTCAAAGACATATCAGTGTAATATAATAAAGATGCGAAATTTGAAGATGAAGAATAGTTGATTAATGATAAAAATGGTAATGACTTGGATGGTGCAGATACAACTTTTAATGAAGATAGAGATAAGGAAATGCATATCCAGATTCTATAGAAACAAGGGAGACTAAAGTTATAAATTTATCATGTAAAAGGAAGAGCAAAAAAATAGTCGTTGAGCCTTCAATGCTGCAAAAGGTGAATAATGAGAGAAGACGTGAAGGTCCCAAGTTCTGTGCTCAACCCATTTTTAATGAAGAAGGAAAAGAGAAATCTGCAACACACCCTGTGAAATTTTTTAAAGCCTTGAATGTTAATACTGATTTATTTCAAGGATATTTTTTCTATTCCTACTTAGAATTCTTTTGGTGTCTTGGATAGTAATGATATGGATAATGAAGAAGAGGAGGAAGGTATTTCTTGTGACACTTAACAACCTGATAAATACATTAGTGATCCTTCTACCAATACTAGAAGTCCTGTTACATCAGGATCTGATTAGAATCCCAAAATCTCTCAGTCTGATGATGATATTCAATTAAGATCACCTTTGCAGAGGCAGACGAGGGAAAGATCCAGAAGGCAAGTCCATCTAGCTGTTCTAGAAAGAAATACAGGGAATTTATCCAAGACAACCAAACTACTTTGATATGTTTCAGAATGACAACTGCGATATTTTGTACCTATCAGAATGGTGGCAAGAAATTCGAAGATTGAAGCCTTTTATTTTCATAGCTAGTCTTGTATATAATGAAGCAAAACAATTACAGTTGTTATGTCTAACAAAGGAATTGATCAGAAGACAAATGGTGTCCTTCATTCTGAGTTGGAGCTCTCAAAACAAGCATATGACTGTTATAAATGAGAAATGAATCATTTTCCATATGTTAGGTTCAATTAATAGGTTGTTGGATTGAAGTTAATTGTAGAAATGGTTCTTTGGTGGATGTCACGATGATATGGTGTGAACAAGAGGAGCTACTTATACATTTGAGGTTGGATTTTAAGCAGTCTATCACCATGATTTATCAATGGAGCTGCTTCAAATTTAAGGGATTTCAAATTTATGTTATTATTCTAGGAACAAATCACCTTCTTAATCAATTGGACCGGCTGAGAAAAATGTCTCACATTTCCCTTTCTAGAGAGAAAAGAGATGGCTGGATTTCTGATATCTATCAAGATGGATGGAACAAGAAAATCAGCTTCGGAGTCCAGTTGCATTTTACTGTTTGTTCAAATGACAAGAGATACATTAGCCTCTTTTTACTTGATCATTTCCTTTGTTATAAAAGTGGAGTCTAATTACATTTCAATCTTTGTTTACATTAAAAGAAATATGCTAATCTTTTTAATTTGGTCATTTCCTTTATTATACTTGTAACTCCCCTAGAACGTTACATCTTCTAAGATTTCAATGTTTTTTAAATCAAATAAAGCGGCTAGTAGAGCGACTAAAATCGAGATTATTATAAAAAAATTTTTCCATATATTACCACTATCAAAAAATCTTTTCCACACTTGTTTGGGAGAGTGAACATTCTCATTTTGTTGCAGCTACAAGTTGTATAGGGTTATATGACCAAAGAGGTCTCGTTGTCCAATCTTGAGGTTGATCAAAGTTTGGTCATGCCTGGTCTACTCATCATATGTAGATTATCTCTTATTCCACCCAATTCTAGTAGGTGATGTGATTATCCAGTCAAATAACTTCTCGATTGGTTTAGTATCTACTACTATTACTATAAATTCATCTATTCTTTATGGATCATGAATGGATGAAAAATTTTCAACATAAAGCATGATCATGATTATGATTACTATTAAGCTAGATTCAATCATCAGCATGATCCAACTAAAGTGACTCACAAAGCAAGAAGATACAAGCAGAGAGAACCAGAAAAGAAAAGCTCCAAGTGGAGAACCCAAAGTAGATTGGCATTCACCTGTGTTTTTTTCCTCCGTAAGGATATTTATTCTACAACAATGGGTTGCACAATTAATTTATTACAAACTTCCCTCAACGTAACACTGATTTATGTAAAAGAGAAACCACACATCGAAAAGCTGCTATTGTTGTGCTACAAGGGGGCGGGCAGAGGATAATCGAAAGGAAAGAAAGAGATGTTGGGGGAGAAATTGAATGCTTCGGCATTGTTGCATGTGAAGTAAGATGCATCCCTTGAATCATTATACTGCTCCGTCAACAGTGAAAGCTACACCATAATTCAACGAGATTCACATGGGTCTGCGAATCCAAACAATCAACCAAATATGTTCTCTCTTTTTTTGGAAGAGATCTGAACAAATCCTAGATACCAAAATCATCAGGAAGAAAAATCAATCACACAGGAACCGTGCGATGAGGCATTGGGGGAAAAGGAGGCGATGCGAGCGCCATCGGGGAAAAATTAGAGGTTGTCACAAGAGGAAGGAGGGAGAGTGCGAGCACGATCAGGGGAGGGGTTGGGTGCCTGACGGATCCGTAAATGTCGCTTTTAAGAAGTTGTTCTTAACGTGTCGTGCGCTGTAGGCGGCAATCGGAAACGATCAAGAAATTAACCACAAATAAATTATGCAAGTTTCAATCTCGTGGTTTTATGTTTATTTTACTTGGGCAAGTCCCAAGGTCGATCACAAGGAGGCAAAGGAACAACCTAGAATTAAGTCTATCAAAGTTCGTGTTCGGTTTTCGAGGCGGTCTTTTTTTGGAATTTTCAATGCAATAAAGGATGCAAAATGCAAATCCGGCCTACTTTATGGACTAAAATGTGAATTACGTTCAAATGATGTCCGAAAAATACGAAACTTGGCCGATATGGAAAAAATGATGAAATGGGTGCACTATAATATTTTTGGAATTTTTGGATGCAATATGAATTTTTTATGGATTTTTAAATGCAAACAAAATGATTTTCAATATTTAATTTTAATAAATATCAAACCTACTTATTTTCAAGAATCAAAATTATCTGAGATCTATCACTAGGTGACGGATCTCAGAAAAATCCTAAACCTCAAAAATGTGGGGTTTAATACCTATTAAAAATTAAATACTAAAAGATGCAAAATGATTTTTATAGGATAAAATATGCATGCAAATGTAAATCTTTTTGGGCACAACGTTAAGAATAATTAACTCTACAATACGTGATTTTTCAGGGATTTTTAGAGCAATGGTTAATCAGCTGTGAATTTCAGAGCAAGAAATGGGTAAAATAAGCAATTTTCCACAAAATAATTTTTATTAATTAACCATCAATCAGAAAAATACCCACAATATGTCAAAGTGTAGAGAGTCAATTAACAAACATCATGCTATTTTTAGATTGATAAAATAATGTAGAGAAAATGTTCCAAACTGAGGGGGAACACAGGGGTATAGATGCAATAAATGTAAATAAAATAATACTGCATTGGGGGGTTTTCTATGTAATTACCAGTACTGTTGGGTGCCCTCCTGCAAAATTACCAGATGGCACGTGCACTGCACGTGCCTCTGGTCGGCGGGGACTGGTCAGCTAAATGGGAAACCTCCGGGGGATCTTCGCAATTTGCCCAGAAGTCACGTTCGTAGCACGTGACCCTGGAAGATGACTGGGACGTTCCCCCACGCACGTGCGAGGGGCGTGCGGGGGATCTCGGGCTGACGGGCCCGGTTCTGGCGTATAACGGGGGTTTGTGCACCGTGTCAATAAGATGGTGGGAAAGAAGTTTCGAGAATTAGATGGATTTGTGGCTCATATTATTTCGACGTGTCCGCTCTAGCTATATAAGCCGTTGTGCTGAAGATAACTTCAGGTCATCCTTATCGTTCTTCTCTTGTAAATGCAACACAGCGAGAGGGCGGGTGTTCCTCTCATGGTCTTTCAGATATGGTTTAACAGGTTAGTGACGTTTTCAAAGCATATATATAGAGTTGTTACTCGAGTTTTCTAGGAGTGGAGGGTTTCAATCATATGACTGTAAGAACAACTAATTTAGATACAGATTATAGAAGTAAACTTTCATATTTGAATTTTAGGATGTGTCAGGTTTTATTTGGGTGAAAGAATTATGGTTCACCTTGTGTTACTAAAGTTATATTCATCAAACTTTATCGGTAAAGATTAGAAGGAGTGAAGAAAAAAATCATACTTTGGAAGGGGTGGTTATTGCCCCGTGAGCCATCTTCTTCGTGGATAGAAGATGCGTATACAGAGAGGGGAACTCTTGTTTAATTCATGTTCTAAAGTAACAATGGTGTTATAAATATAGACCTGCAAGTTCTCTCTCGATGGAAACAGAGACAATAACTTTCATATAAAGTTTTGGGCATGAATATTTTATATCGATAAAGGTAAGAACAAGTTAGAATAGTAGTAAGAATGGCTAGAACTTATAATAGGATTGCCATAAGGTTAGCTACTGATTATCATTAAGTATAGATGTGTATATTTATCAAGAGAGAGAAATTCATAGAAAAAATAAAATAGTAGAAATGTGTGCGAATATTGCTGACACTAATGGGATTTTACAGATGTTCTCAAATTTTCTATAAAGATGGTTTATGACAATTGGAAATATTTGGAGAACATAGATTAGATGCTAACCGTAAGGGGGCATTCTCTTCGAGAATAAGTAGGAATGAGGATGAGGAATAAGGAGAATAAGGGTCTATTTTCTGTTCGACTGGAAAGATAGAAATAAGGACAATAAGGTGAAATAATGAGATGTGAACGGGAATTGTTGCACTTTTGGGAATCGTGTCGGTGGAGAATTGACTCCTTATTCTAGTACTTATTCTCCAAACGATCATGACCTAAGAGTATTTCTTAATATGGACAGATAATATTGAAGTGGAAAATTAAGTCTAGGATGTCTTCACGGAACTTGCATAACTAAGCTCAACTCGCAGGTGAGTGGTCTCAAGCCTATTTTACGATATAATTCATATTTTCACAAGTCCATTACAATATGGTAGTTTTGATGATTTTTTTATAACACAGTTATGGCTTGATAACCGGATAAGTTTTCGTTTCATCTAAGATGATGACAGTTTAGTAAAACTAATATTGCATGCAAGCTTAGTGTACGGCAGAAAAAGCTTAGCTTTGTCTTTTGATATTTAATTATGTTGTTTTAATACTATATAAGTTTTCAGATAAATACAGACAAGTGCAGTACAATGATATGATTCAGATATCATAATTTCCCAGCTTACAGTTATATTTTTATGGTATGTTAGAAACAATGACAACTACAGTAGCTCTCAGACATAGTCATGGACTAGCCATCAGATATGGTGATGTCATCAGATATGACCCTGAAACTTGTCATCAGATATGACGAAACCATCAGATATGGTTTAGAGAACTTTGGGTTCACATTCTGTATGCACATAGGCTTTGGGCCGTATGCAGGGTGTTCATTGGCCTTTGGGGCTGTCTACGCGTATGACTCAGTTTGTTTCAGCGTTCATGTACTTAGTACGCTAGCCACAGTGGTATCGTTATAACAGTTGGAAAACAGACATTTTCATTTCTGCAATATTTTCAACAGCCTGTTAGTAAATCAATTTCAGTTACTTTGTTTGATATTTCAATTTCTTTACAGTATCATTATTCGACAAAGCTTTAGTTTATATTTTGTGCAGTTGTCATATTATAGCAATACATGTTATTTTATATGACAAGCAAAGTTAATTTCAAAAATAGTCCATTTCTTTTTCCAAAATGCTTGAGACCCACTCACTGGGTCTAGGCTCATTTTGAGTTTAGACTCAACCCTCTATTATTAAATATTATTTACAGACACATCTGAGAAGGAGGCATAGAAGAGGCGAGGGAATAAATTATGTTTTGCGGCTAGTGTTGGGACATTCACTCTATTCCTGTGACATTGCAGCACATTTTTGTACTACAGGTAAATAGTTAGTATAAAGAAAGACATGATGTTTTGTGAAGTAAAAAGAACAGTTGTATCTGGACTCGTAATAGTAGATGATGGTTGTACATAAGAAACAATGTATGTGTTTTGATACTGCAGATGTAGATAATGACTTGGATGGTTGTGTTAGAGAATTTTGTGGATATGTTTATGGAATGTGTCACATGAATTTCCAGGTATAGGGTAGCGATTGGGAGTCCATAAAATAGAGGAATTGCTGTCGGATTTTTTTTATGCTATTTATGGTAAAGATGATCAGACTGTTTTAAATGTCGCACTCGTTCCGGCTAGCGGTGCGGGTCGTGACATTTCTGGTGGTATCAGAACATGGTTTATGAAATTTGAAAAAAAAATTGATATTCGAGGTTGATATATAAATCCCTTGGTGGTTATGATTTATGTCTTGGACTTCGATGTGAAATGGATGGAATAATGATGTTTTTGTTATTGAGGATTTATCTATATTTTGCCATGAGATATTGAAGATTTATAATTTTAGAAGAGCTAATTAAGGAATTTTATTTATGTAGGACACAATGGCAGCCGAACAACCTTCTCAGACCTCACACGGACCAAGTGGTGGACATGATGGGAGTAATAATAACAATATGCAAGAGACCTTGGCATTAATAGCCCAGACCTTGGGAAGCATGGCTGCTCGATCGATGAGACCGCCTGAATTTGAAAATCAGTTGCCAATTTGAGCATGTTCGGAAATTAGGTGCAAAAGATTTTGTAGGCACGACAGATCTGAAGGTGGCAAGAGACTGGTTTGAACACATGGAGAAGATATTTGAATTGATGGAGTGTACTGAAGCCCAAAAGTTGAGATATGCAATATTCTTGTTAAAGAAAATGCTGATGACTGGTGGAAATCAGTGAAGATGAAGTACACCAATCCATCTGAGATTACTTGGCAGATATTTGAAAAAGAATTCAATGAAAAATATTATCCGAGAGTATATCAAGAAGATCGATGCAAAGAATTCTTATTTCTTACTCAGGGGAGTTTTTCTGTTGATGAATATGAGAAACGCTTTACGGAATTATTAAAGTTTGCAGCCTCTTTAGTGAAAACCGAAGAAGATAAATGTCGGCGTTTCGAGGATGGACTTCACATAGATATTAAGTCAATGATCTCAGCCAATGGATTTACCGAATATGGTAAATTAGTGGAAGCTGCACGTAGATCTGAACGTGTGATGCGGGAAAGGCAAAGGTGTAATGATCAGAATAGGAAAAGATTTGGGGAAAGACCACCATGGAAAGGACCCGAGAACAAAGTTAGAAGAAATTTTGAAAATCTAAGGCAATACAACTTATCTGCTCAAAGATATAGGGGAAATCAAATGGGTAGATTTGCTCCAGAAAATTCTAGAAATGCAGGATTTTCTTATCCTCAATGTACCATCTGTGGGAAGCGTCATCCGGGAGAATATCGCAGTGGATCGTCGGGTTGCTATAATTGTGGACAGACAGGCCATGTAAAATTGCCCAAATCTTATATCAAACTGGGGAAATGTAAGGACACCAGTTCAACAGAATATCCATGCTAGGGCCATAACTCAAGAACCCCAACCAAAGAAAGAAGAAAGGAGAAATGATATTATAAGGAAAGGGAATAAAAAGGCACAAAATTAGGGAAAAGCTTTTGCGATGACACTCCAAGAAGCCATCTCTGCTGAGGATGTGGTCTCAGGTACCACTGTTATATTTGGCAGAAATGCCTATACCCTTATTGATTCTGGTGCCAGTCATTCATTTATTTCTCGAAGATTCTCCGTATTTGCGGATAAAGAAATGGGTATACTTGATCATGCATTATCAATCTCCTTACCTAAAGGAGAGCCTGAGATTGTTTGGAATGTCTTTAAAGACTGTTTGATAGAGATTGGTGGAGGTCGGGTGATTGTGAATCTTATCCCTATGGAAATTAAAGAATTTGATGCCATTATAGGGATGGACTGTTTAACATCATACCATGCTTTACTAGATTGCTTTCAGAAGAAAGTTATTTTTCGAATGCCAGGCAAGACAGATTTTGCATTCTGTGGAGAAAAAAGTGTATATCCTACCCGCGTCATTTCTAGCATAGTGACACACAAATTACTCAGGAAAGGATATTCATCTTTTGTTGCCCTAGTATACAATACAAAAGTAGAAACTATATGCTTAGAAAATATCCCAATAGTGAAAGAATTTCCTGAAGTATTTCCTGATGAACTACCGGGACTTCCTCCAGATAGAGAAATTGAATTCAATATTGACTTGATACCCGGTACCACCCCAATTGCATTGACTCCTTATAGAATAGCTCCAGCTGAACTCAGGGAACTTAAGATCCAATTACAAGAATTAACAGATAAGGGATTTATTCAGTCTAGTATTTCTCCGTGGGGGGCTCCAGTTCTTTTTGTTAAAAAGAAAGATGGTTCCTTGCGACTTTGTATTGATTATCGAAGATTGAATCGGGTGACAGTACGCAATAATTATCCTCTTCCTCGAATAGATGATTTGTTTGATCAATTGCAAGGGGCTTCTGTATTCTCTAAGATAGACTTGAGATCAGGCTACCATCAGTTGAAAATTAAAGCCAAAGATGTTCCTAAAACAGCTTTCCGCACTCGTTACGGACATTATGATTTTTTGGTGATGCCTTTTGGGTTAACAAATGCCCCTGCTGCATTTATGGATTTAATGAATCGAGTATTCCGTCCCTTCTTAGACAAATTTGTGATTGTGTTTATTGATGATATTTTGGTATACTCGAAATCAGAGGAAGAACATAAAGATCATTTGAGTATTGTATTACAGACGTTGAAGGACCATCAGTTATTTGCAAAATTTGATAAATGTGAGTTTTGGTTGCATAAGGTTGCATTTCGAGGACATGTTATCTCGGCAGAAGGTATATCGATTGATCCAAGTAAAATAGAAGCAGTTCTGAATTGGAGACAACCAGCAAGTGTATCCGAGATTAGAAGTTTTCTTGGTTTAGCAGGATATTATAGAAGATTTGTTGAAAATTTTTCAAGAATTGCAGCGCCATTGACACAATTGACTAGGAAAGAAGTGAAATTTATCTGGGATGATAAATGTGAAGAGAGTTTTCAAGAACTTAAAAATCGTCTAACCTCAGCTCCCATTCTTAGCCTTCCTTGTGGGAATGGTGGATTTATAATTTATAGCGATGCATCACGTCAAGGTTTGGGATGCGTTTTAATGCAGAATGGGAAAGTGATTGCCTATGCTTCCAGACAGCTTAAGCCACATGAGCTGAATTATCCTACACATGATTTGAAATTAGCTGCGGTAGTATTTGCCTTGAAAATTTGGAGGCACTACTTATATGGAGAGACATGTCAAATTTTCACTGATCATAAGAGCTTGAAATATATATTCTCTCAGAAATATTTGAATCTTAGGCAAAGAAGATGGTTGGAACTGATAAAAGATTATGATTGTACCATTGAGTATCATCCTGGAAAAGCAAATGTAGTAGCAGATGCTCTTAGTCGGAAGTCTAGTGGGAGACTGACATATATAAAGACCGACCGACACCCATTATTGGCACAATTAAGGGGACTACGTGTAAACTTGTCAGTACATGATTCTGGGGTTTTATTGGCTACCCTACAGGCTAGGCCTATATTATATGATAAAACACGAGAGGCTCAAGGATCTGATCCAGAAATTAAAAGAATACGAGGGAAAGTGGAGAAGGGAGAAATTCCTGATTTCACAATAAATGAGCATGGGGTACTACTTTTCAAGCAAAGACTATGTGTCCCACAACTTGCGGAGCTTAGAATTGAAATTCTTGAGGAAGCACATAACTCTATGTACGCAATGCATCCCGGAAGTACAAAGATGTACAGAACATTGAAACCATGCTATTGGTGGTCGGGAATGAAAAGAGAAATTGCAGAATATGTATCGAGATGTTTGATTTGTCAACGAACTAAACCAGAACACATGCGACCGGCTGGTACATTGCAACCTCTCCCGATACCCGAGTGGAAGTGGGAAAATATTACCATGGATTTCGTTACTGGATTACCTAGGACCCGTCGAGGCCATGATGCGATATGGGTAATTGTCGATAGATTGACCAAATCTTCTCATTTCTTAGCAGTTAATATGACATATACATTGGATCGCTTGGGTAAAATTTTCGTGGATGAAATAGTACGGTTACATGGAGCGCCAGTTTCAATTGTGTCTGATAGAGACCCTCGCTTTACCTCTAGATTTTGGCCTAGTCTACATAAAGCAATGGGTACAAAATTAGCATTCAGCACTGCCTTTCACCCACAAACTGATGGGCAGTCTGAGCGAACTATTCAAACCTTGGAAGATATGCTTAGAGCTTGTGCATTAAGTTTTAAAGATAGTTGGGATGAACATCTATCGCTTATGGAATTTGCTTACAATAATAGCTATCAGGCAAGTATTGGGATGGCGCCATATGAAGCCCTTTATGGTCGAGCATGCAGAACTCCTATTTGCTGGAATGAAGTAGGAGAACGTAAGTTAGTCCAACCTGAATTGGTACAAATGACAATGGAAAAAGTCGAAGAAATCAAGAGAAACTTGAAGGTCGCACAAGATAGGCAGAAAAATTATGCGGATAAGAGAAGAAGAGATTTAGAATTTCAAGTAGGTGATCAGGTATTTTTACGAGTATCCCCTTGGAAGGGTATAATTAGATTCGGAAAGAAGGGAAAACTAAGCCCACGATACATTGGTCCGTATGAAGTCACAGAAAAAATTGGCAATGTAGAATATCGCCTTCGACTTCCGTCAGAGTTAGCTAAAATACATGATGTTTTTCATGTTTCTACCCTTCGAAAATATATCCCAGGTCCATCACACATTGTAGAACCGCAAGAAATTCAACTATAGGAGGACCTTTCTTATATAGAAATTCCAGTACAAATTTTAGATTATAAAGTTCAAGAGCTTCGAACGAAAAGGATACCTCTGGTAAAAGTTCTATGGAGAAGCCATGCTATAGAGGAAGCTACATGGGAGCGGGAAGAGGATATGAAATCTCAATACCCACATCTATTCTCAGATTGATCGAGGTGCGTAAATTTCGAGGACGAAATTCTTTTCAAGTAGGGAAGGGTTGTAATATCCATTATAGACTAAAGATAGTAATATGTATCCACTTTAGAGTAAAGATCTTATTATCAATAATGAATATGTCGGTGATCTTATAAAAATACGAATACTGTAATTTGAAAGCAATATAAATTCTAGAGCATGTATAGCTGGTACTTTATACTCCACTTGATCCTTATAAATTAAGGACTCATATTATATTATAAATATAACAAGTTTTTTTTCAACCACCCACAGTATTAACGTTTTCTTTATGAAATATTAATGGGTGAGCTAAAATCTATCCACGATTCATGATAATAAAATGGGTATAACGGGGATTTGTGCACCGTGTCAATAAGATGGTGGGAAAGAAGTTTCGAAAATTAGATGGATTTGTGGCTCATATTATTTCGACGTGTCCGCTCTAGCTATATAAGCCGTTGTGCTGAAGATAACTTCAGGTCATCCTTATCGTTCTTCTCTTGTAAATGCAACACAGCGAGAGGGCGGGTGTTCCTCTCATGGTCTTTCAGATATGGTTTAACAGGTTAGTGACGTTTTCAAAGCATATATATAGAGTTGTTACTCGAGTTTTCTAGGAGTGGAGGGTTTCAATCATATGACTGTAAGAACAACTAATTTAGATACAGATTATAGAAGTAAACTTTCATATTTGAATTTTAGGATGTGTCAGGTTTTATTTGGGTGAAAGAATTATGGTTCACCTTGTGTTACTAAAGTTATATTCATCAAACTTTATCGGTAAAGATTAGAAGGAGTGAAGAAAAAAATCATACTTTGGAAGGGGTGGTTATTGCCCCGTGAGCCATCTTCTTCGTGGATAGAAGATGCGTATACAGAGAGGGGAACTCTTGTTTAATTCATGTTCTAAAGTAACAATAGTGTTATAAATATAGACCTGCAAGTTCTCTCTCGATGGAAACAGAGACAATAACTTTCATATAAAGTTTTGGGCATGAATATTTTATATCGATAAAGGTAAGAACAAGTTAGAATAGTAGTAAGAATGGCTAGAACTTATAATAGGATTGCCATAAGGTTAGCTACTGATTATCATTAAGTATAGATGTGTATATTTATCAAGAGAGAGAAATTCATAGAAAAAATAAAATAGTAGAAATGTGTGCGAATATTGCTGACACTAATGGGATTTTACAGATGTTCTCAAATTTTCTATAAAGATGGTTTATGACAATTGGAAATATTTGGAGAACATAGATTAGATGCTAACCGTAAGGGGGCATTCTCTTCGAGAATAAGTAGGAATGAGGATGAGGAATAAGGAGAATAAGGGTCTATTTTCTGTTCGACTGGAAAGATAGAAATAAGGACAATAAGGTGAAATAATGAGATGTGAACGGGAATTGTTGCACTTTTGGGAATCGTGTCGGTGGAGAATTGACTCCTTATTCTAGTACTTATTCTCCAAACGATCATGACCTAAGAGTATTTCTTAATATGGACAGATAATATTGAAGTGGAAAATTAAGTTTAGGATGTCTTCACGGAACTTGCATAACTAAGCTCAACTCGCAGGTGAGTGGTCTCAAGCCTATTTTAAGATATAATTCATATTTTCACAAGTCCATTACAATATGGTAGTTTTGATGATTTTTTTTTATAACACAGTTATGGCTTGATAACCGGATAAGTTTTCGTTTCATCTAAGATGATGACAGTTTAGTAAAACTAATATTGCATGCAAGCTTAGTGTACGGCAGAAAAAGCTTAGCTTTGTCTTTTGATATTTAATTATGTTGTTTTAATACTATATAAGTTTTCAGATAAATACAGACAAGTGCAGTACAATGATATGATTCAGATATCAGAATTTCCCAGCTTACAGTTATATTTTTATGGTATGTTAGAAACAATGACAACCACAGTAGCTCTCAGACATAGTCATGGACTAGCCATCAGATATGGTGATGTCATCAGATATGACCCTGAAACTTGTCATCAAATATGACGAAACCATCAGATATGGTTTAGAGAACTTTGGGTTCACATTCTGTATGCACATAGGCTTTGGGCCGTATGCAGGGTGTTCATTGGCCTTTGGGGCTGTCTACGCGTATGACTCAGTTTGTTTCAACGTTCATGTACTTAGTGCGCTAGCCACAGTGGTGTCGTTATAACAGTTGGAAAACAGACATTTTCATTTCTGCAATATTTTCAACAGCCTGTTAGTAAATCAATTTCAGTTACTTTGTTTGATATTTCAATTTCTTTACAGCATCATTATTTGACAAAGCTTTAGTTTATATTTTGTGCAGTTGTCATATTATAGCAATACATGTTATTTTATATGACAAGCAAAGTTAATTTCAAAAAATAGTCCATTTCTTTTTCCAAAATGCTTGAGACCCACTCACTGGGTCTAGGCACATTTTGAGTTTAGACTCAACCCTCTATTATTAAATATTATTTACAGACACATCTGAGAAGGAGGCATAGAAGAGGCGAGGGAATAAATTATGTTTTGCGGCTAGTGTTGGGACATTCACTCTATTCCTGTGACATTGCAGCACATTTTTGTACTACAGGTAAATAGTTAGTATAAAGAAAGACATGATGTTTTGTGAAGTAAAAAGAACAGTTGTATCTGGACTCGTAATAGTAGATGATGGTTGTACATAAGAAACAATGTATGTGTTTTGATACTGCAGATGTAGATAATGACTTGGATGGTTGTGTTAGAGAATTTTGTGGATATATATATATATTACTGAACACAAACAATAATTTACTTGATAAATTGTATATATTACTTGAGTATCATCTCTAAATTACTGAATTCTGTTCAAAGTAATAAAACATATGGAAATTAGTGACCATTTGTCCTGGTTTTACTGACTTCACAACAAGCACTTACTTGTACATTGTGTATATATTACTGAAACCTGCACCATGTAATAAAATGAATGTATTACTGATCGTTGTTTGGATATTACTGACATCACAACAAGCACTTACTTGTCCATTGTGTATACATTACTGAATTTTGCACCATGTAATAAAATGAATGTAAATTACTGATTGTTGTTTTGGATATTACTGGTCTTGCAACAACCATTTACTTGACTATTATATATATATATATATATATATATATATATTACTGACATGAGCATTTGGATCTCGATTTTCTGCAAGAAATCATCGATTCGAATGTTTTCTTTCCAAAACGATCTTCTTATTTTCTAGGACGCGATATAATTGAAATACCATTTATTGTTAAATCGCTTTGCATATTAATTTCCTTCCAAAAATAACATCCTTCGAAATAGGTAATCACTCAATTGGTAATACACGTGTGTGGCCAAGAAATGGTGCTCACCGAAATGCTAATGAGCCATGTGCGCATTGGATAAAAATCATATATATATATATAGGGGCTGAGGAAGCTGCACCCAGGGGTGTAGCTAAATAGTTGCACCCGGCCATTTTTTTCATTGATTGTTTGTATTTTTGAAATGAAACCTAGGGGGATTTAAATCACTATATATCATCATGATATCATACCAATTTCAATTAAATTCAATGTTTCTATCATCTTCATCAAAGCTGTCACATTCTAACGGTTTCAGGATTATTGAAATTGACCATATCTAGATGGGCATGCTAGGAGTGTTTGTTTTGCATGAAATTTGAAACACATATTCCACGCAATAAATTGAGTAAATCTCCCATAAGTTTCCTTCAAAAAAATAAAAAATCAATAAGGAAAATACTCGGGTGTAGCTAGTTGGCTGCACCCCCGGTGTAGCTTCCCTTTTCCCATATATATATATATATATATATATATATATATATATATATATATATATATATATATATATAAGGAAAATGGGGCTGCCCCCTAGGGGGAGCTAACTTAGCTCCCCCCGCCCTATTTTCTTCAATTTTTTTTATTTTTTTTGAAATTTTTTCCGTGAATATTCATCACTATATCCCTATATTATGTCATAAAAATTTTGTGAGAAACAGAGACTCCTACGGCCTCCATCCAGACAGTCATTTTTTTAACGGTAACAGGATTTTTTAAATCGACCCCGTTTGGATGGAGGTCGTACGAGTCTCTGTTTCGCATGAAATTTGAATGACATAATATATAGATTTAATAATGAATTTACACTGTTTTAGATTTCAAAAAAAATAAAAAAATTTTGTGAAAAAAGGGTGGGGGAGCTAAGTTAGCTCCCCCTAGGGGGCATACACATTTTACCCTATATATATATATATATATATATAGGAAAAACTTGAATTGAGGTGGGGCCTCATTGCAAACATGGTGCGACACTCAATTAGACCCGCCAGATTACCATCGACGGCCATAGTAAAAATCGCCTTTGGAGAGTCGATACCACTACGACTCTATTAATTGGAATTTGCTATTTATAGAAAATTATCATATTCTATTAATGACGACAGATATTGTGTAAATCAATCGAATTCCTATTTTTTAGCGGATTGGTTATGTTCGAATTGAATTCTATTTCTTCATAAAATACGATTTCTTCCTTAACGTTTCATTGAACCAGTATTCACAACTTGGAGACATACCTCCGTGAATTTACATGGAAATCGGCGAAACAATAGATACGGAATTTTACAGAGATAATGCCCAGGTAATGTACGGTTTTCATTTCCGGTTAATAATTTGATTTATGCAAATCACGAGAAATATTCTAATTTTTGTTAAAAGACGATCTTGTTCTTGAATCGAAGTCGTATTGTGCTTTAATATTTTGGGCTTTTTTATGTTAATATGTGACATTATTATATTTTGTTTCTCCAGTTATCTGACGGAGAGGGTGAACTTATTGGACTCGGGGCACGAACTGATGATAATTTACATCAACCAGGTATGCTGAACTAAACAGATGTTTGAAAGCTTTGCAGCCTTTGTTCATTTATATGTTCTTGTTATAAAAATTTGCAAATTACGTAAATTATGTATATTTGATGGTATAGTTCATTATTTTACATTAATGAACTACAATTTACAATCGTGAACAACATTTTACATTATATGATCCTATGTAATATCGTCCAAATGGTGTCATTTCCAGTCCATTACCCGATATTTTACAAATACGTGCATCATTTTTCATTCTCTGACATTATTTTACATTAATGATCTACAATTTACAATCTTGAACATTATTTTACATCATACGATCATATGTGATATCGTCCAAATGGTGACATTTCCAGTCCATTATACCAGTTAAATTACATATACGTGCATCATTTTATATTATCTTTCATTATTTTACATTTATAGGTAATAATTTAAATTAAAAATAACTAATTTTTGCAACTACATTTCTAATAAATTTCAGATAACTGCTCTATCAGTGACCCCGTCAATGCTATCACACCGCATATAGGCCAAATATTTCTATCTATTCAAGATGCATATAACTTTTATGAGGCATACGCAACTGAGATTGAATTCAATGTTAGGAAAGCAAGCTCTAGAGTTGGTAAAGATAAGATTTCCAAGGAGCGCAAAGTTATATTTAAATCTTTTGTTTGCTGGAAAGAGGGGTTTTCTAAAAATACAGATAAATCAATGTCAGTGGACAATGCAAGAAGTGATGAGAGTGATGAATGTATATTTTATAAGGAGGAGCGCCGTGTTGGCATATCAAGGACTGGGTGCAAAGCTTTCATGTCTGTATCATATAGGCATGATCTCAATGATTGGTTTGTATCGAATTTTGAACCTGATCACAATCACAATCTTGTTTCTCCATCTAAACGCAGATACCTCAGACCAAATAGACGTTTTTCAAAAGCCACTAAAATGCTTGTGAAGTCAATGAATGATGTAAATATACCTGTATCCAAGCAGTCAGCTTTCATAAACATGTCCAGTGGTCAAGTTGGTAGCATTGTTCGAGATATTTATAACTTGAACAGAAAGGAGAAGAAACAACGTATTGGGATGGATGTGCACCTTCTAATTGAACATTTTGAAAGTTGTAAGGCCAATACCCCTGAATTTTACTATGCGTACACAACCGATGATGATAACAGGCTTACTCAGTGTATATAGATTGATAGTGCCTCCATTGAGGATTACAAATTATTCGGAGATACAATATCGTTTGACACAACATATAGGACCAATGAATACAACCTGGTATTTGGATCTTTTTGTGGTGTTAACCATCACGGTTACACAATCTTCTTTGGGAATTCGTTCATGAGCAGGGAGACAACCGAGTCATTCTCGTGGTTATTTGAGAGATTTCTAAAAGTAATGAGCAAACATCCAGTATCTATAATCACGGATGAAGATCCGGCAATCTGTGCAGCTGTTAGGATATGCTTACCACATACTGTTCATAAATTCTGCACTTGGCATATAATGGCAAAGCTTAAAAGTAAGCTTTTAAAGATTAAAGATATAAACGAAGTTCTATCTGCGTTTTCCATAGTTGTATGGAAAAGTATAACTATAAGAGAATTTGAGCTGGGTTGGTGCAAGATAATTGATCAGTATGATCTTTCATCTAATGTCTGGTTGAACAAGAAGTATAGTATAAGATTTAAATGGATTAGTTTATATCTTAAGGATTTTTTTTGGGCTGGTCAGCGTAGTACACAGAGGAGTGAAAGTATGAATGCATTTTTGCAACATCACATCACTAAACAGAACTCCTTGCTAGAATTTGTCTGTAGATTTCAAAGTGTAATTCAACGACGCAGGGAAAGAGAGAATGACCTGGATAACATGGGTGATGTTTACACTCCAAAATCAAACTTCAAATGGAAGATGGAGGTACAGATGGTTCGTATATACACCAAGTTCATATTTTATAAATTTCGATATGAATTGAACGAAGTGAAGGAACTTAATGTTCGAACGCATATGAACTCCCTGGATTACTGTCAGTATTTTGTGTCATATATTGGGAAGTCTGATGAAGAATTATGTGTTTCATCGTCAAGGGAAGCGACGTTCTTGTTTGTGAATGCAACAATATGCAATTCTTTGGATATCCATGTAGGCACATACTTGCAGTATTGAAGATATAGAACATGGAGCGTTTGAATGAGGAATATATAATGAAAAGGTGGACAAGAACCGTTAAAAAATCAGGAAAGTATCCTATTTATGTGACAGTTGCACACCAAGAAAGGTCGTCTCAGCTAAATCAATTGTGTTCTCATATTATTTCAGCTTCTGTTGAACATGATGAGGATATATTCTTATTTGCCAAAGAAAGATTAAGTGATTTATGTAGCAGCATTGATCGCATGATAAGTAACAAACCTTCGTCGAGTTCTACAACAGTGAACAATACAAATGTTCCAGATATGATTACGGAGCAGCTGTTAAAGAACCTAACGTTGCTAGAACGAAAGGAAGTGGTCGTGATGGTAGACCTAAGGGCGTTGGCAATCGTATAAGATCGGAAACTGAAATGAGAAGAAACAGAGGCCGACAATGCAAATCTTGCCTCAAATACAATGTTGGTCACGATTCTAGGAATTGTCCTAATAACAAATCTGCCAGTCATGGTAAATATTTATCATTCGTTGTTTATTGATATGTGTTTTTTTCCACTAATCTTTGTGTTTTATTATGCAGTTGAGAATGAATGAAATTAAAGTGATTTGAACAAATTTTAATAAAGTAAGATTATATTTTTTGATAATTTGTTGCCACATTTTATACAGCTAATATAAACCATATTAATATTGCTTATTATTTTCCTTTTTATTCTGTCTGTGTCTGCAGGTTTCCAATCTTCTGAAAGATTCATGGATGCAAATGACTTTTGAAGTTTGGATGCTTATTAGACTTAGATTATCTATTTATATGTATGTTTGATGATTTCTGTTTTTTGATCAATTTTTTGTAGAATTCAAACAATGTGTTATTTATTTTCTATCAGATCAGATGTATCCCCTGGTATTATCATATCATTGAATTTATCTATTTATGTTCTATCAGATCAGATGTATCCCTTGGTATTATCATATCATTGAATTTATCTATTTATCTTCTATCAGATCAGATGTATCCCTTGGTATTATCATAACATTGAGTATTTCAGATATTTGATTATAAAGTTGACACATTGCAGTAAGCCAGTTGATTATAAAGTTGGTCATAAATCATTAATGAAGATTAACAAACAATTAGTAATCAGCGTGCACCCATCATCGTGATGGTATTCTTTAATATAGGAAGTTTTTCTATTATTGGAGAACTCTAATTTTTCAATAATTTACATACCGCGTTATTAATTTACAAAACGTTATCATATTTTACAAAATGTAACAATATTTTACAACTATTTTATTGTTTTGAAAGATTGAATTAGATGAAGGGTTCTTTGATGAAAGGTTGCAACTTTCTGAAAGTTTCATTATTTTACGACTAGATTATTGGCTGAAAGTGTCTAATTGTTAACATAATTGTTTCCATACAAATGACAAATTGAAATACATTACGTAAATTTTAATGATTTTAGAAATATGTAGATGATATGAAGAATAACAAACAATTAGCAATCATCGTGCACCCCTCATTGTGATGTTAATCTTTAAAGTAGAAGATGTTTTTCTATCATTGGAAAACTCTAATCTTACAAGGAAGTCTTTTATATATCGAGCGTTACAATGTATCTCATATGTTTTATAAATATATTCAATATTTTACATACCACGTTATTATTTTACAAAGTGTTATAATATTTTACGCAAAATGACACGTCATTTCAAATTTCAGACGTCGGTTATACTAACTGTTGAATGGTTATGGGAAAGTGGAAATAATGATGACGATAGTACTTCGGATAATGGAGCAGGATTTCGGCAGGAGATAGTAATTTTTTGGCCCTTTCTCGAGACAAAAAGTGACGTTTGGCATTTCTTTAATATATATAAAGCGAGATATGCTCTTGTTGTCAACCTAAATATCAAAGGAATGGCGACTTCCATTGTGTTCGGGCGGCAACTGGAAGGAGGAATATTTCAACACTAGGTTCTTAAATCTGAAGCTTTATTTTTCCTTCTCGAGTCTTCAGATTCGTTGCTTGATGTGCTTATGAATGAGTTGGAGAATGAGGAGAATGAGTTCATTTCTTATATAAAAGGCTTGGGATAGCAGAGTCCAGATTCTTTGATAATGTCTATCCCTTCAAATTATTGGCAGCCAAATACAGAATGAGTCTTATTAGTCAAAGAAATTTTTTGAATGCTCATTTGATTCTGGGAAAAAGTGTAGTCTTAATGATGGAAGCAAGGCTTGACTTCTGGAAGTATAATTTCGACATAGATGAAATTATTCCGCCTATTAAATTTCAGTTCTTTAAGCTGATGAACAGAACTATTTCTATATTAATCAACCGAGTCAATTCAGTTTGGGAATTATACATTAATGTTGGGAATGCTTACTTGGACTTAATGGAATACTGGTATGAACTATACCATGCTGGTGTTGGTCTCATGACTGCTATTTCTATCTACCAGTTCTATTGGAAATTTTTGGTTGATTTTGACTCCAGATGCAGCAATGGCTATATTCAGCACTGTTCAACGCCAGATTTTGTTGAATTATTAAAGTGCTCGCTACTAAGGGAGTCAATTTATGCTCCGATTACGGAAGAAAAGGGTTCACCTGATTTATATAAATCAAAAATTTATGAGAACTACTATTTCTCTTTCAAAGATATTCCAAGACAGAAAAATATTAAATCTTTTTTCCACAATAACTCTGAGAGGGATCTGTTAGAATGGAAGCTGGAAGATTCAAAATTGATTCTGATGGAATTGTTTAATGCCTTATTATCCCTATAAAAAAATTTCCTGGATGCTGATGGAAGAGTGATCAATAGGAAATATACTCTAATTTAGGTCATACATGTTAATTGGATGGGATATCCAATTCATAACCGGATTTCTGATTGGCAAAATAGGAAGAGGGCACTGCAAAGAGGCACTAAAAGAAAAAGGACAGAAGAAGCTGATATTATTGGGTACTTAAAGCCTGGATGATTCCTTGGCGATGAACTAAGGAAGTGCACGTATCCATTGGATACGTGAAAGTCATTATGAAGGAGGCAAATACAAGCAGGAAGAAGACCCAATTACTGGGAAGAAGATAGCTAAGCAAATGTCCTCTGTGCTGGGTCTGTAAAGACCAGATTCTGACTTAACAACAGTTTGTATTGTAGTTACTTTTTTGTATCATCTCCTGTTCTAGATGAATCTTATATGTAATCCCCCATGAAGGGCTCCGCTTGTTATATCATGGTTGATGAAATATAAGGCAGTACCTTGGATGCAAAAACCAGGTTTTGAAAAAAAAATATAACATTTAACGTATAGTCAATGCAAACATAGGTTACTCCTCAGATTTAAATGAAATGTTTGGTTCTAAAGAAGTTATAAAGAAGAAAATGTGGAAACCTACACAATTTAAGACAATTAAAGAGTACATAGTTCTGACTTAAAATAAAAAACTCTAATATGTCATTTAGCTTTATCATTGTGTCGCCGAGTTCTCTATGTGACCACACGTCAACAACAATGAAGCTATTTCAGATCTGAATCTGTCGATATCATCGTAGGTGAAGTCCAACGCCCTTCCTTCACATAAGTACTCCATCATCTTCATCACGTAAATCCCACAATCCAGACTCTGTGAAGGTTGCTGCGGGCAATCTTGCACGTAAATGATCTCCCAACCTGCAAAACAGTCATCTGGTATGCTGTCCATGAAGTACTCAGAAATCCATCCATGCTGATATGTAATTAAAAAAGATTGTTATTAACAGTAATCAAGAAGTTTAATAAAATGTAAACTTTAATTATCTCATACCCATTTCAATACATCCTTCTTATGGAATTTTGTTCCTTTCATAGAATTGTATGAAAGGAACTTTCTTGCTTTAAAATCGGTAACAAGAAGGTGCCAATGGTTTCTTGTGTGGATAACAGTGAAGATTTTATCCAACTCTGGCATGAATAATCCCTCTTTGTATAGCTCTTCAAGCTTATCAAATTCACTTTCTGTAGCATTGACCACCAGGTTCACAAAATATTGCTGCAAAAATACAAGTAATAATACTAAATTATGATGATTAAAGATATTTGAGATTAATTAAATCAGTAATCATAATCTCACCATTTGAAATATGGGTGTGAATACAAATGGGACAAGATCATTAGTTTTGCAGTATTTATGGTGCAGCACATCCATAAACATGTCGATTATCTACAATATCAAAAACAATTTGGTCATAAACAAATATAAAATGGTAGATATTATAAACATACGTACCGTATCCTCAATCATTCTTTCGTACAAGAAGTTATGAATATCCCTTCCTTTACAACTCCGATTTCCCGGAGTAAAGTATGTGGCGTTTAATCTGATGAATTTTATTTAATTAAGATTATATATCTAAAGTTAATGATTTCTACATATAAAAGATGAAATCTGTGGTAAATTACTTACTTCTCGGCAGGATCGCGAATAAATTCTTGGATCGTTTTCTTTGTCTGTTCGGACACTTTTTCGTAACCAATGAAATCGGTTACTAGATCGCAGAGATACTGATTATTATTCAATCAATTATAGTCAAGGTTAGAAACAGTTAATATCATAATTATAATATACATAGTTGTGTATTCAATGACATAAAAGGATTTGTTTTATTTTTCAGTGGCTTACCTTACTGCATGTGTCACTCTCTTGTCTTCCAATTTCCTCTTTCCCTTGCTTCTCTGCTTCTTGTACAAATTTTTTTGCCTCTCTTCTTTGTTTCAATCTTTTTATTATTGAGCTCTGTTGCACGGTGACTTTTTCCCTCTTTTTTCTTTTTGTAATAGGCTGTGTGTTCTCATTTTCTGATTTTGAATGGTCACCAATGTTCAGATCGAATGAAGGCATGTCACTCTGGAGAGGTGAATCTTTTTTTGTTGTATCTTGAGATTGATACAGTGGATCTTCATCACAGATTTCAATAATCAAATTCTGAAGTCTTTCTCCGATAACTGAGTCATTAGGTTCCAAATCTCCTGCATTGACATCAGATACATTTCGTGTTTGTTGCATCCATCCTTGGTCATTGTCATCAATGTAACCTTCATTTTTATTTACAGATATATTCTCCAGAGTTTCTTCTGAATCTAATGTTTTATGACCAAGATCATTCATATCATGATCAGGAACCATTTTTATTTTTTCATTCAGCTCCGTAATCATAGTTGTCAACCTAATATTCTCCTTCTTCAATTCTGAATTTATTCTGGTATGTTCTTCAACTTTTATCCTATATGTTTCACTTATTTCTTTGATCTTCTCTTTCAGCTCCTCTATCTCAATCGAAAAAGCATCACACATACATGTTTTTTGTTTCTTTTTTTTTACAATGTCTGCACTGGAAACCCAATCATCTTTTTTTTGGACAGTCATTTCTCCCAGCTGTTGCTTTCCTTTCCTTTTTAAAGCATCATCTGGTACTGGGATTGGCTGTACGATCAAAATTTCAGGTCTTCTAACCGCAAAACCATCCATTGTAAACTTCTCAAAAGGAAAGACATACTCGTCTGCTCCTATCTTTACAATTTCATTTTTTTGAAGTTGTAAAGCAGGCAATATCTATATAAACAAGATAATTTATTATTTGAAAAAAAAAACAAATTACGAGTCATTCAGTATTTTATTAATCAACTCAAAAAGGCTTACTTGATTACAACTTACTGAAACCAATGCTCTTGAAACTCCTTTGATTGGTCCGGCCCACTTCCTTATTCGTGGCCTAAGATCTCTACTGACCACAAGCTCCTTGCAGCAGTACTCCATCATCCATACCTAATACATTGGTGTTATTAATTTTTTTTTATCATTTAATAAAATATATTTTCAAAATACTCACATATAAGCAGGCAACATATCCTGTAAGGTAACCAAGAGTTACCCTTGATGAACCTGCTCTTCTCTTCTGAACTCTACTCACAACATCATCCATGTTGAATAGTATCATCCTTGCTACAGCCCCAGACCAGTTAAAGTATCTTGTATCTTCAAGTGATTCTACTTAGTGTAACAAATCTTTCGGAAAAGAATATGAACTGTCTGGGAAAAGGAATGTCGCAAACATCAAAAGTATCAAGCATGTAACATAAATAGAGACAGAGTTGTCATCATCTCTATTGTAGTAGTCCTCGAGTATGTTATTCAACTTCCTTCTATTGAAAATCATTCCTTCTGCAAACATTTTGTGAGATATAAAAGATTTCCATTGAAGGTGTCTTCCTCTCACTGTTATTGAAAATCCGGAGCTTGGCAGGCCCAAAATTGCCCCAACTTCTTCATCACTGAAACTCACTACCTTGTTCCCAAATCTGAAATTTCTGCCTCCTTGGTATTGCTCAACCAACCATTGAAGATTTTTTCTTTATATGTCAACATGGCTAATGTTAATTATTCTCCCAAAAGCTGTCTTTCACAGTAGTGCTTGTTGTTTGGGCGTCGGTCTATGGTTATCAATGAACTAAACAAAATGTTCAATGTAGCACCTATGTTGTACATAACCTTTGCCTAAAGAAGAGAAAAAATATATTGTGTTTGAAATAATCAGTGATTTTGTTCTTACAAATAAAAAACCCAATTTATATCTAAGTAAAAATAAGTACTCATACTTCCAAAATCATCATTAAACTTCAGAGCATCCTTATCAACATCGAATTCCTTTGTTTTGATAAATTGTAGTTGTTGTCCTTCTGTTCATACCAGTTACCAGAGATAAAATTTGTCTAAAATTGTTAAAATAGTCGTATAAAAATGAAAATATACTTACTTTTGATTTGCTGCTTCGGCCGATGGATCTGGAGTTCCATCTTCGCACCCCCACTGTATTGATCTGACTCTTCATCCCGTTCCCTCGTTGGTTCAACCAGGTTGGATTGCAACTCCTCCATCGTCGCCTGATGTCCCTCTTTTCTCCTAAGATAGTGATTTCTCGAGTGGAAGCTCTCTCCTGGATCGAATAGCTAGAAGATCGCCCGCCTTGCCGTCGTCGCCCTTATGCGGTAAGTTCTTTTTGATTAATTTCAAATTAGGTTTTCTTGTAACTTTATTTTATGAATATACTTCATATGTTAATTTCCATAAATTCGATTCAATTTAATCACATAACTCTTTATTTGAATTATTGGCAATTTTGTATTTTTTGAAATTAAAAGGGAGCTCGTTTTTTGTTTTGACTAAAAATAGAAAGAATTTGAATTTTTAAATTACAAATTGATTTATCTTAATCAATGAGTAATCATTAATTTGGTAATTAACTAATTATCGAAAACTTCATTTCCCCTTTTTCCTTTGCTCTTCAACCATTGGTAGCTAGCTTTTGCTTTTGAGAATCATTTCTGCTTTATCTTCTCCAAGTCTAAACAGGTCAGTATTTTATCTTCATCTACTCAATATGTTTGTTCTTCATCTTTTTTTCCTTTGTTTAAAATTCCAGTATATGTTTTCATCAATCTTTATGCACAATTTTAATGTAAAAGATTCATTTTTGCGTTTAGCGTTTGATTCTTTGAATCAGACATGTGTTTCTCGCAAAAAATTATTCAAATCATCTGCAATCTCATTCTAAAGCGAAATTTTCCTGTTGTATATAAAATCACTAATTTAATTTTTCAAATCCGTAATTCAGGATTTCATACATTGTTTAGTTATCAATGCTTATGTTCTCTATTGAAAGCATCAAAAATTTCAAAGATAAAATTTTTAATATGTTATATAATTCAAATTTCACCATGAGAGCATCATTGTCAGCATGTACCAAGTATATCTTCCCATGTTATTTGTAGAATCGGGAACATAAAACCAAGCGAAAACTCAAATTGTAGAATAGAAGATGAAGATGTAAAATATAACATGCTTTTGTAAAATATAGACTGATAATGTAAAATAGATGCATCATTGGCAATAACTTAATGCAAAATGTAAGAGAATTCAGTAAAATACACTCAAATCTTGTAAAATAAATTTTACATTTGTAATATATTAACATACAATTGTAAGTATAGGTGATCAAGATTCTGAGAGAATAAATATACATTCCTATACGTTACGTTCATATATTAATTGAGATATACATTAACATAATAGTGTAGCCTTTTGTAAAATATACAATTTATACGTAAAATATGAAAAGTGTTGGTAAGCTTTTTTAAAAGTTTGTAAAATATATTCTACAGTTATCATAATGACATTGTAAAATATTTTATAAAATTGTAGTTGACGTTTGTATCGTGTAAATTATAGATATAAAACGTAACTCAATGTTACATTTCCTTATGTCTAAATTTCTAATTATGTATATGCGTATACGATAGTTTGCAATGTCTTTTTCAATTTCGTATTTTATTACGCAGCCGAATGTAATTTTTTTTACTTAATGTGTGTAAAATATGTCAACGTCTTTTAGCATTTTTTCCGTATAAGCGGTAGATTATATGCTGTAAAATATGACATAAAGATGTAAAATAGCACAATATTTTGTAATATCATAACAGATTATCTCAAAATAAGTTGCTTTTAATCAACCGAGTTTTTGCCGAAATGCTGTGTTCTTAACCATGCTTATTTGCTAAATATAGAATGATTAGTAACGTGTAATATTTTATTTAGCATTAATTTAACCATCCCTCATTTTAGGAATGTTAGTTGTCACGAAAACCACATAGTGGTTTCAATCTCCTTCGTACAATCTTCATCCCACGGCCTAAGATGAAACCTTTCCTTAATCAAGGAAAGGTGTCACCTCAATTCAAGTGCACCCATATATATATATATATGGGATAAATGGGGCTGCCTGATGACACAAAAATCCCCAAGCGACTAAGGTAAAAGGTATGGAAATATAGGTCGTTGCGACCTCAGCCACTCGGAATGTGTCAATCAAGAAAAATCGAACCGCGAAACGAGTCAAAAATCAAACAAGGCAAAACAGGCGGTCCTAGCTATGAGTTTAACCTGGTATAGCTCCCAGGGTCGAACACAAGGAGCACGGGTTGGCCAAAGGCCTACGAAGTAGTCAAAATGAGATAAAATACAGAGAAAATATTTTTAGTGATTTTTAATGATTTTTAGATTTTTTTGGAAATTTTTAATATATGAAGAAAATGAGAAAAGAAAAAACAAGCACACTTGAGCAATTTATTTAAAGCACCAAAAATCAAGCAAAAATTCCAGAAAAATTGTTTTTATGTTTTTTAAGTTTTTAAATGTTTTTGGTGAATTTTTGATATTTTTCTAATGGGTAAATTATTTTCTAAAAATCAAACAGTGCTAAAAATGAAAGGTACTGTCCAGCAAGGCTTAAGACCCAAAAATAAAATATTTATGGATCTCAACAAGCCCTGAGATAATTTTCCTGTAATCTAGAAAGAACAAGGAAAATTTGGGCACCTAAATTATTGTTTTTGGATTTTTATGTTATTTATTATAATTTTTATGAGTTTTCAGGGGTTTTTAGATTTTTAGGGTTTTTAAGCAATGAAAAATAGCCAAAATTGGCTAGAAAATCAAACAACAAGCAAGAAACAGTAGCTAATTTTTTTAGAATTTTTGGGGGTGATTTTATAATTTTTTGGTATTTTTATATCTAGACAGTAGCTAAAAGCAAGGTTTTTGAATTTTTAAAAATACTAAACGAAATCAAAAATGTCCTCAAAAATTCTCAAAAATCCTACAACATGGCAGGAGCCATGTGTCAATTTTTTGTCGAATTTGGAGGTGATTTGATATTTTATTCAAAATCTAAAAGAGGGCACTGTGCACAAGGACGTATGTGCAAATACCCGATAGTCCGGGGGCCAAGGTGCAAAATTCCCAGCAAGTCACGCGCGTGGCGCGTGGCTGGGGCACTCAGGGACCTTCTGGTAATAAAAACCAAGTTCTTGGACCTTTTGATAACTCGTATCAAAAACCCAGGGACTCGGTTGCAAAAATCCCACTAAAATCCGCACATGCGCATAAACAACACTCACAGGGGCATCAATGCAATTACCAAAAAGTATTTCTTCATTTCATAACAACCCAGATCTACAGGATAAAAGATGTAAAAAGCCCAACTAAACACGTGACGAAGCACGTGGTCACATACACACAGGGGCATACATGCAAATAAAACTAAGCACAAGGTCCAAAGTGCAAATAACCCAACGTGAATAAAAGACACAAAATATTTACAGGACTGGAATTAAAAACACAAACTACGAGGGGGTCTAAGATAAATTACCCTTTTATTAATGTCGAGGGACGGATGCACGACGCGTGGCAGGTTGGACGGATGGGATGGTGCGCCGCACACGAAAATCACCCCTCGAATCGATCCGACGGCTGGTATGTGTCCACGTGGATGATCGGACGAAGGAGCTGCGACGTGGGTCTGCGAAGAAAGCCGGGCTCGGATCGGATGGACGAGGTGCAGCCACGTGCTAGATCGGATGGCTGAGGGGCATCGTGGTTTAACCTCGTCGCTCAACGGTGAAGATCGACCCTCGTAAGATCTAGCGGTGGATGCTGCTCCGATGATGGATGGACACGATCTAATCTGGAACACCAAGGGCGATCTGACGGCGGACGAGGATGCTGCAAGAACTGGTCTCCGACGACTTTCGCCGGCCCTCCGTGCGCACGATGGTCCTCGTCAGCCGCTCCTGAGGTGCGGGAAAGCTTCGCCGTGAAGCCCCGCACCCGATGCTCTGCTCCGATGGGGGCGAGGAGCTCCAGAGAGCTCTGGCGACGTGGATGACCTGGAGCGGCTGTGCTCTGAAGTTTCGACCTCCAGATGAAGTCGATAGGCCTGGATACCTGCACAGAAAGAAAGAGGGGTCGAGGGCAAACTGCCTCGACCCGTCAGAGCGGGCGGAAGGTGGCTGGTGCGGTGAAATGGAAGCTCTCCGGCGAGCGGCGGAGGAAGGAGAGCCGGTACCCTGCTCCGGGGCGAGCCAGGGGGAATGAAGGGGTGAAGAATGCGGGTAGGAGTCAGGCGGAGGTGATGGCGGTGTCGGATGATCAGATGGGTAGACGGGAACGACTGGCGGAGGAGGCGGAGCTAAAACTACTGAAATGCGAAAAATTGGAAACTACACTAATCTGTGGCCTAACTAAGCTACCTGATGGCTGCTGTCGACTGGGCTGAAGCTCGGCGAGCTTCTGGTCATTGCCTGCAAGGGGGCGTCGCTTCCTCGAGGCTGAGCGCGCTCGCGGCGGCGCACGGCGGCGATTACCACCGGATCAGTGATTTCCGGCTGCCCGGGCCTCGCTACAACTCCACCGGCCACGACTGTCACTCAAGGATGATGGAGGAGCTCACAGGCGCCGAGGGGAAGATCAAAGATGACGAACGAAAGCGGCGGAGCTCTGGTTTTATACTGCTAGGGGTCCGGGAAGAAGAGGATCGGGCGAGCTTGGGAGCGCGCAGATCCCGAGGGGGCGGCTCCGGCGAGCATGCCGGATGCAAGAGGAACAATCCGGACCCGGGGCTTGGTGATTTGGCGGTCGGATCTGGTGGGGGAAATGGGAAGCAGTCGGGTCGAAACCCAGATCCGCGGCTCTGGTGGTCCTGGGGGAGGTGTTGACCGGGGGTCAACAATCCCCCGTGGACCAATCAGAGCCCGCCAAGGGTGGAATTTTTATTCTATTTTTTTTGGGCCTTTAAATGGCCGAATTTCCAAAAACTTAAAACATGAAAAATGTTTGTTTTAATTTTTTCTATTTTTTTGTGATTTTTAATTAATTTTTGGAAATAAAAATAAGGTATATACATAGTAGCTATACATAGGTATGTATACACTATATTGATTTTTGATTTTTAATTAGTTATTTTTATACATTTTTATTCCTATTTTATATTTTATTTATTTATAGGATAAAATGAGGAATAAAAAGCTATTTTTATTTTATTTTTATTGTTTATATACATAGGGGAAATAATTATTTATGCACAATTATATACATGGTATATATACAAGATATTTTTGTGTTTTTAATTTTGTAATTTTTATTTGATTTTTGTTTTAATTCTTTTTATTTATTTATTTACAAAACATGAAAAGAATAGTTACAAAAGTTTTGGAAATAAATAAATTTATTTACAAGGTGAAATAAATAAGGGTGGTGGCCTATGTACAAGGTGAAAAGTTCTTTTTGGGTTTGTGATTTTTAACTTTTTATTTTGTTTTTAATAGTTTCTAGATATATACAAAATATATACAAGTGTATTTTTGGATGAGGAAAATATTATTTATTTATTTACATAAATATTTACACATGAGCCCCTATCTCCCTCTACTTGTGGTTTTTATGCGGTCAGGCCCATGCTGAGCCCTCCCTTGGGTTAGGTTGCTCAATATTTATTCTAAATATTTCCCTCTTTTTCTTTTTACTCTTTATTCTTTTATTTTTGCACAAAAACATGCTAATTATGGATATTTACAAAAATGCATGTTTTGCTAATTATTCCTATTTACACATATCTACATGCATTTGCATAGGTTTTTGTAGCTAAAATATAAGAATAAAGAGTGATGAATGGATATTCATCACCCCCCTATACTATACTTTGCTAGTCCCTTAGCAAACACTTATTTGAAAAAGAAGTGAAAAAAGAAAGAAAAAGAAAAAGAAAAAGAGGATGTACATGGATTAAGGGAGTTCTTAAACTTTCCCTTCATTAAATTGAAATATGGAGCTCGATCAGATCTTTGGATTATTAATGTGTCGGAACCTTATTTAGACTTAAGCTTAAAACTCAACAGCCTCCAAGTTCCACCAATCTATGGGCAAGACTCCTCAATAAACCAGATCAGAACAAGTCTACATACACAAACTCTAATGACCATGAATCTTTCCAAGCAGTGTAAGTGATATGTGGCTCCCCACCTCAGAAGCAACAAAGAAACAACCTCCCTCAACCTGGTAACTCTAATGCCCCGGTCTAGCAACTCTTTCCTCGAGAAGTGGGGTATTCCCTTCTTAAGTTCAAGTGCAACCAGCTCAAGAGGAGGGGGTAGAAGTATAGAGTTTTGGAAGCCTAGCCAGTGTAGCTAGGTCTCCCGCTGCAAGCTTCATGAGATGTAGCATTGATACCATAAGCTTTTGCTTTATTTGACTATGTACACTCCGGTGGGGTTATTAAATTTTCAATCCGACCCACCACTTTTTTGGAGTTCTTTTTGCATTTTTGCATTTTTTTTTCAAAGACTTCTGTACAACATATCTACATGGTGCAGCATACACAAGAAATTTCCCCTTGAGCCAGTAGACTATCCCTCTTTTGAAGCTTTATTGCAACCCACGACTTCTGTCTTTAGCCTTCATCACCACTAGACCAAGTTGAGGTGCACTTCCTTCACTAGAAGAAGAAGAGAGGTTCCGCCTAGAAGTACTACCCTCATATGCTACCCCAAGCCAAAGGAAACTGCCTCCTCACTACCTCATCCGTGGAGAGCCATGTGTAAGTGCAGGTGCAAGTCAAGCCATTGTCTCTAAGAGTCATGCGTGTGTTGTTAAGTGCTCTACTTAGGCTCATCAAGATGACATATGCTCATAGCCTAGTGGACTCAAAGAATTAAGTCCTTATGGACCTGAAAAGCCTTAACCCTAAGTCCTATAAGGTTCCTCTTAAAGTTATGTGGATTAAGATCTGATTCAAGCTCCATTTCTCAATTTAATTCCAGGCTTAGTTTAAATGTCAACTTCTCATCCAGGAAAAACTATATACATATATGTACACAAGATGCTATTTACAAATATTTTACAATCATGCAAAATTTTTGAAAAATGTTTTGAAATCATGAATGATGCATGAGGTGCAAGTTTTGCAAAAAGATATTTACAAACATTTACACAAGATTTTTGCAAACTTTTGATTTTCAAAACATTTTGGAAAAATTTTGTACTATATACATAATTTTGATACAAAAATATTTACACAAAATTTACACAAAAGATTTTTGAAATCATTTTTACAAAAATACTTTGTACACTAGCTATGTATGTGCAAGATAAAAGAGGTTTTATGAAAAATTTTTAAATTTTTTGTGATTTTTAGCCATTTTATTTATTAACACACTCACACAAAGTACGAGTTATGGCTAAAGTATATATGAAATATATACACACCCCCCTATACTTAGCTCGAACGATGTCCTCAGAGTGATCAAGAGCGATGAAGAAGACATAACTCGTGCTTAGTAAAAGGGAAGTGAAAAGGAATGGCTAAGTACAGGAATGAATCAATGGAATAGAATGGGAGGAACTCGGTGGTTTCCCCCTATACTTAGGATTAACTAATCCTAAGTATAGCAAGCTGTACATGAAGGGAAAGCCGAGTGAAGAAGATACAGAATCTGCCCCCCTATACTTAGGGTAAAATATCCCTAAGTATAGGCAGCAAAACAGGGGTAGAAAGACACGAAGAAAATCACGAATATATACAAGAAGGAGGACATCACTCCCCCTATACTTAAGGTGGAGAACCTTAAGTATAGGCAACAAAACAGAAGTGATGAAACAGACGAATGAACAACCCGGTGTTCCCACCCCCCTATACTTAGGATGAGCAATATCCTAAGTATAGCAAAGATAATCCTATGCGAGACCTGGGGTGAAAACAAGAACGGAAGAAAGAAAGATCGAATAAGACGAAACACGTATATACACAAGAGTACAATGTTGAGGTGCCTCTCAACAAGCGCTAGATTTTACGCCCCTAGCTGGGCGCCAAGGCTAGGATAATGCAGTATCAAGGTTCAGGACGACATCGGTAAGGCGAATGCCGTACTGTCGTCGCAGTCTCGGTGTGAGAGCAACGACGAACTCAGAAGTGTAAAGTAAGACACCCAGGTATGCAATCAGGCGGGTGTCTTCTACCGGCCAGAGATATGGAAATAAATGATCGGGATCCGGTAGCACAAAAGAAATCGTCAGCTCTGGATCAGATTGGAGTGAAAGTGTAGAGCCGAAGAAATCAAACGTGGAGAAAGATGGATCAGTCATGGAATCCTCCACGTCAATCAGTGTCTCAGACAGGTGTGGACAATCAGGATCAGGAGACTCTCTAGGCAGACTGATATCCGATGAATAGAATGAAAAGAGATCAGGCAGATCATCGAATATCTCCAGGATGGGCTCATCCTCGCGAGGGTCGTCGAGGTGAGGAAAATCAGAATCAGAATGATCTAAAGACTCGGTTTCGTGTTCCGCCAGATCGGAAACACTCTCAGTAGGTGAAACCGAGTAGTCATCGAGTGCGGCATCCTCCCGCAGATAACCCTCGGGGAGAGATGTCAGATCAGAAGTGACTAGAAGAGGATCAGGATCTAGATGGTCATCTGTGCTGCTATCAAGTATCCACTCAGTGCACCAGGCTGCATTATCATCGGAAGTGTAGCTCTCGGCAATCTGGAAACAGGAGAAGGTACTAGTCAACATCGCGGAAGCTGGTAAAGTGTCTGTGACTGATCCTCGCTCTGCGGCTATGCTGGCTGTCAGCTGGTCCTCAGGAAGTGTATCTGTCTCAACAAAGTAGAGGACAAAGGGCTCGAAGACTGGACACTCTGTGTCTGTACTCTCAAAGTGCTGTCCCTCCTCGAGCTGTGGCTGCTGGGCTGAGTCCTGGTGCCTGTCTGCATCCAAGAAGTGTCTCTGCAGGAAGGAGACTGACTCTTCCGGGACTGGAATCTGAAGTGTCTGAATCAACGGCTGCAAAAGCTGGGGCTCCTCCGGCTCCTGGAGTATCAGAAGATCTGATATCCAAGACTCGTCAACAGGGAACTCTGGGGCTGACTCGAACTCCAACTGGAATGCCAACGGGAACTCGAATAGACTCTGGGTCCGAACCTCTGCTATTACAGTCATCTCCTCTGTCAGTTGTGCTGCATCATCCAAATCCTCGGGCTGGTGTGTAGAAGCTGGCTCAGCATGTGAAGTGACACACCGCACTGGTACTGCATCATCCTCATGTGCTGTTCCGACCGAAGCATCTCGTGCAGAAGAACTCTGTGAAAGTAGCCTCGAGATGGTATCTAGGAAGTGAATGTCAGAACTGCGGTCTGAACCGCCACATGTGGTAATCACCAGTGCTATCTGCTCTGCGGTCATCCCCCGCATGGAGATCTCGATCAAATCTGTCAGTGGAAGTCTGTGGTCTGGAAATCTCCTCAAGAGGTCAAGCAACCTCGGCCTTGCCTCGTGCAATGGCTCCTGGGGGTCAACTGAAAAGTCCATGATCAAAGACCGCATGAAATCTGCTCTACGTGAGGGAAAGTATCTCTGTAGAAACTCTCGGCGTAGCTCTCCCCACGTCTCGAATGTCCTCTCCAATCGGCGATGCCATCTCATGGCTCTGTCATGAAGCGTAAAGGTGAAGGTCCTGCTCATCAGCTCCTCTGCAGTGACGTCTGAATATCTCTGTGCTCTACAACATTCCTCGAAAGCGGACAGGTGAAGATAAGGCTCCTCGTGCGCCTCTCCTAAAAATGTCGGCAGTCGCTGAATGTAATCCAAATCCAAGATGAATGGGCCTAATGTAGACGCTGACTGAGCTCCATGTGCTATCTGCTCCTCCATCCCTCTGGAATGGGATCTATCTGCTGATCTCCACTGCTCTCTCGGGTCACCAACGGAGTGCGCTCTCAACTCAGCAAAAGCATCGTCCGGGTCTCGTATCTGCTCTAGCTGGTATCCTCGGACGTCTAGCACAACATGCCCAGAGTGATGAGATGAAAGGGAGGGAGGGAGCGGGAGGTTGGTCGGAGATCCATCCTCCCTAGAAGGTGGACTGGAGTGATGGTCAGAAGACGGAGAAGAAGCCGTAAAAGTCGGCTCAAAGTGAGGGGGATCCATCATCCAGGGGTAAAGGAGAAGAGAAATGAAGGGAGGTGAGGGAGGGGGACAAGATCGAAGGGATCTGGCAATCAAACAAGATGAACAAGCAAACCCCCAATTCACCTACGCACACAGAGCTGAAGACCGAAGGGATCGGTCAATTATCTTGTCAATTTTATTTTAGGTGATCATCCAGTCTATCAGAGCGATTACGTGAAGTAAATAGGTATCCAAATCTTTCTCAACCGACTGTCCCGTACTGAAAGCCGGTAATCAGTCAAGAATAGATCGGAGGCTCTATCCTAATGTGCGGATCACTCTCTCGCTCATCCAAACCAGACAAGGAGGGGGTTACTCTCCCCAAGACAGATTTTTCGTGAAGTGTCTTTTAGGTCAAGTATGATTAGCAGTCCCGATTTTATTGTTTTTCTTTTTAATCTTTTTCAAAGCAAACAAAAGGCCTAACGAATTTTTCGGTTCTCCTGATTATTTAAGCCGAAAACAGGGGGGAGAAGACGAAAAAGCCGATGCGCGAGAAAATCAATGATGCATGCAGAGATAGAAATGCGTACCTTGTCTCCAGCACTCTACATGCAAGTGATCCGCGCAGAATTGAAAGACAGGAAATAAACTACCTAAATGATGCAACGGGAAAAACCGAGGCCCTAAACAGCAGTGCTAGCGTAGAACCGTCTAACCGATCACCGACCTCCAAGCCAAAGAGTCCGGTCTTGGCTTACCCCTCCTCTTCTCGACAGGTCGAGTTCAGGAGTAGCGCTTGTGGGGCAGGCTCGCGGCACGTAGGCTGCGAAGGCAAATGAGTCGGTTATTTTTATTAATTATTTTTAGTAGGTCCAATCACGGTCTATAGGAACAGATAATCAATTAGGTGTTGGGATCCTACTATTACGGCACAGTCACCAGAAAATCCTACTGCTAGGGGCTCGATCAAAAAGCCGCGTAAACACCGGAAAGGCAGTAAAAAAAAGTAGAAAATGAAAGCCGCGAAAAACCGCGAAAAACCGCTAAGTTCTAAAGGGTCCCCCGAGCACACCGGTGCTCGACGAAACAGACCCGAGAGTGTTCAAGTCCAAAAGTCTGAGTGTACCTGTATTATTACAATAATAAATGAATAAACCTAAGCTATCCTCACCCACTCAACTCTCTCTCCCTCGCTCTCTCCTACGGCTTCGTGAAGAAGGAAGCCGCCTCCGCCTCGCTCGGGTGCACCGGCGCTCCTAGGAATGCCGCCCTCGCTCCTCGGGCCCTCGCAAGAAACAAAGAGAAGTGTGGTCAGTCCAAAAATTATTGGCAGAGATATAAGAAAAATATATATATACAAAAATCTATACAAAAAGCCGCGAATCAAAAAGCCGCGGAAAAATCTAAAAACGACTACTAAGCCGTGCTCCCCGGCAACGGCGCCATTCTGATGACACAAAAATCCCCAAGCGACTAAGGTAAAAGGTATGGAAATATAGGTCGTTGCGACCTCAGCCACTCGGAATGTGTCAATCAAGAAAAATCGAACCGCGAAACGAGTCAAAAATCAAACAAGGCAAAACAGGCGGTCCTAGCTATGAGTTTAACCTGGTATAGCTCCCAGGGTCGAACACAAGGAGCACGGGTTGGCCAAAGGCCTACGAAGTAGTCAAAATGAGATAAAATACAGAGAAAATATTTTTAGTGATTTTTAATGATTTTTAGATTTTTTTGGAAATTTTTAATATATGAAGAAAATGAGAAAAGCAAAAACAAGCATACTTGAGCAATTTATTTAAAGCACCAAAAATCAAGCAAAAATTCCAGAAAAATTGTTTTTATGTTTTTTAAGTTTTTAAATGTTTTTGGTGAATTTTTGATATTTTTCTAATGGGTAAATTATTTTCTAAAAATCAAACAGTGCTAAAAATGAAAGGTACTGTCCAGCAAGGCTTAAGACCCAAAAATAAAATATTTATGGATCTCAACAAGCTCTGAGGTAATTTTCCTGTAATCTAGAAAGAACAAGGAAAATTTGGGCACCTAAATTATTGTTTTTGGATTTTTATGTTATTTATTATAATTTTTATGAGTTTTCAGGGGTTTTTAGATTTTTAGGGTTTTTAAGCAATGAAAAATAGCCAAAATTGGCTAGAAAATCAAACAACAAGCAAGAAACAGGAGCTAATTTTTTTAGAATTTTTGGGGGTGATTTTATAATTTTTTGGTATTTTTATATCTAGACAGTAGCTAAAAGCAAGGTTTTTGAATTTTTAAAAATACTAAACGAAATCAAAAATGTCCTCAAAAATTCTCAAAAATCCTACAACATGGCAGGAGCCATGTGTCAAATTTTTGTCGAATTTGGAGGTGATTTGATATTTTATTCAAAATCTAAAAGAGGGCACTGTGCACAAGGACGTATGTGCAAATACCCGATAGTCCGGGGGCCAAGGTGCAAAATTCCCAGCAAGTCACGCGCGTGGCGCGTGGCTGGGGCACTCAGGGACCTTCTGGTAATAAAAACCAAGTTCTTGGACCTTTTGATAACTCGTATCAAAAACCCAGGGACTCGGTTGCAAAAATCCCACTAAAATCCGCACATGCGCATAAACAACACTCACAGGGGCATCAATGCAATTACCAAAAAGTATTTCTTCATTTCATAACAACCCAGATCTACAGGATAAAAGATGTAAAAAGCCCAACTAAACACGTGACGAAGCACGTGGTCACATACACACAGGGGCATACATGCAAATAAAACTAAGCACAAGGTCCAAAGTGCAAATAACCCAACGTGAATAAAAGACACAAAATATTTACAGGACTGGAATTAAAAACACAAACTACGAGGGGGTCTAAGATAAATTACCCTTTTATTAATGTCGAGGGACGGATGCACGACGCGTGGCAGGTTGGACGGATGGGATGGTGCGCCGCACACGAAAATCACCCCTCGAATCGATCCGACGGCTGGTATGTGTCCACGTGGATGATCGGACGAAGGAGCTGCGACGTGGGTCTGCGAAGAAAGCCGGGCTCGGTGCGGATGGACGAGGTGCAGCCACGTGCTAGATCGGATGGCTGAGGGGCGTCGTGGTTTAACCTCGTCGCTCAACGGCGAAGATCGACCCTCGTAAGATCTAGCGGTGGATGCTGCTCCGATGATGGATGGACACGATCTAATCTGGAACACCAAGGGCGATCTGACGGCGGACGAGGATGCTGCAAGAACTGGTCGCCGACGACTTTCGCCGGCCCTCCGTGCGCATGATGGTCCTCGTCAGCCGCTCCTGAGGTGCGGGAAAGCTTCGCCGTGAAGCCCCGCACCCGATGCTCTGCTCCGATGGGGGCGAGGAGCTCCAGAGAGCTCTGGCGACGTGGATGACCTGGAGCGGCTGTGCTCTGAAGTTTCGACCTCCAGATGAAGTCGATAGGCCTGGATACCTGCACAGAAAGAAAGAGGGGTCGAGGGCAAACTGCCTCGACCCGTCAGAGCGGGCGGAAGGTGGCTGGTGCGGTGAAATGGAAGCTCTCCGGCGAGCGGCGGAGGAAGGAGAGCCGGTACCCTGCTCCGGGGCGAGCCAGGGGGAATGAAGGGGTGAAGAATGCGGGTAGGAGTCAGGCGGAGGTGATGGCGGTGTCGGATGATCAGATGGGTAGACGGGAACGACTGGCGGAGGAGGCGGAGCTAAAACTACTGAAATGCGAAAAATTGGAAACTACACTAATCTGTGGCCTAACTAAGCTACCTGATGGCTGCTGTCGACTGGGCTGAAGCTCGGCGAGCTTCTGGTCATTGCCTGCAAGGGGGCGTCGCTTCCCCGAGGCTGAGCGCGCTCGCGGCGGCGCACGGCGGCGATTACCACCGGATCAGTGATTTCCGGCTGCCCGGGCCTCGCTGCAACTCCACCGGCCACGACTGTCACTCAAGGATGATGGAGGAGCTCACAGGCGCCGAGGGGAAGATCAAAGATGACGAACGAAAGCGGCGGAGCTCTGGTTTTATACTGCTAGGGGTCCGGGAAGAAGAGGATCGGGCGAGCTTGGGAGCGCGCGGATCCCGAGGGGGCGGCTCCGGCGAGCATGCCGGATGCAAGAGGAACAATCCGGACCCGGGGCTTGGTGATTTGGCGGTCGGATCTGGTGGGGGAAATGGGAAGCAGTCGGGTCGAAACCCAGATCCGCGGCTCTGGTGGTCCTGGGGGAGGTGTTGACCGGGGGTCAACAATCCCCCGTGGACCAATCAGAGCCCACCAAGGGTGGAATTTTTATTCTATTTTTTTTGGGCCTTTAAATGGCCGAATTTCCAAAAACTTAAAACATGAAAAATGTTTGTTTTAATTTTTTCTATTTTTTTGTGATTTTTAATTAATTTTTGGAAATAAAAATAAGGTATATACATAGTAGCTATACATAGGTATGTATACACTATATTGATTTTTGATTTTTAATTAGTTATTTTTATACATTTTTATTCCTATTTTATATTTTATTTATTTATAGGATAAAATGAGGAATAAAAAGCTATTTTTATTTTATTTTTATTGTTTATATACATAGGGGAAATAATTATTTATGCACAATTATATACATGGTATATATACAAGATATTTTTGTGTTTTTAATTTTGTAATTTTTATTTGATTTTTGTTTTAATTCTTTTTATTTATTTTATTTACAAAACATGAAAAGGAATAGTTACAAAAAGTTTTGGAAATAAATAAATTTATTTACAAGGTGAAATAAATAAGGGTGGTGGCCTATGTACAAGGTGAAAAGTTCTTTTTGGGTTTGTGATTTTTAAACTTTTTATTTTGTTTTTAATAGTTTCTAGATATATACAAAATATATACAAGTGTATTTTTGGATGAGGAAAATATTATTTATTTATTTACATAAATATTTACACATGAGCCCCTATCTCCCTCTACTTGTGGTTTTTATGCGGTCAGGCCCATGCTGAGCCCTCCCTTGGGTTAGGTTGCTCAATATTTATTCTAAATATTTCCCTCTTTTTCTTTTTACTCTTTATTCTTTTATTTTTGCACAAAAACATGCTAATTACGGATATTTACAAAAATGCATGTTTTGCTAATTATTCCTATTTACACATATCTACATGCATTTGCATAGGTTTTTGTAGCTAAAATATAAGAATAAAGAGTGATGAATGGATATTCATCACTGCCCCTAGCGGGAGCTAACTTAGCTCCCCCCCCATTTTCATCATTTTTTTATTTTGAAAATTTCTTCCATGAATATTTATCACTATATCCCTATATTATGCTATTCAAATTTCGTGCGAAGCAGAGACTCCTATGGCCTCCATTCAGATAGTCAATTTTTAACGGTAACGAGATTTTTTAAATCGACCCCGTCTGGATGGAGGTCGTAAGAGTCTCTATTTCGCATGAAATTTGAATGACATAATATATTTATTTAATAATGAATTTACACGATTTTAGATTTCAAAAAAATAAAAAAATTATGTGATAAAGGGGTGGGGAAGCTAAGTTAGCTCCCCCTAGGGGGCATACACATTTTCCCCTATATATATGATATATATATATATATATGATTTCTTTCATATATATATATATGATTTCTTTCAAATAGGACGCAATCCTTCCTAAGTTAAGGAAAGCCAACCCCTTTTTTGTATAAAACAGGATGACTTTAGTAGAATACATATATAGTTTTGTATTATAATGTGCAGTTTTAATGTTTGTATTATAATGTACAGTTTTGTATGTGGCTTTGTGTTTATAACATGCACCTATAATACAAATTGTATACGCATTCTACTATAGTGCTCATGTTTTATACAAAAAAGGGGCGGCCTTCCTTAACTCAGGAAGAACTGCGTCCTATTTGAAAGCCCCCCCTATATATATAGGGTTTGAGGGGGCTGCCCAAATATGGTCGATTTAAAAAATCCTGCGACCGTTAAAACATGACTGTCTGGATGGAGGTCGTACGAGTCTCTATTTCTAACGAAATTCGAATGGCATATAGGAGGGATATATAGATGCATATACATGGTGAAATTTTCAAAAAAATAATAGAATTTGTGGAAAAACTGGGGCGGGGCAACCATGTTGGCTGCCCGCAAGGGGCAGCCCCATTTTTTCCATACATACATACATACATACATACATACATACATACATACATACATACATACATACATACATACATACATACATACATACATACATATTCCTTATCGAGCCCATTATTGAGTTATCGAGCCGAGCAGGGCTCGGCTTGGGCTCAACTCATTAAGCTATCGAGCTCAAAAATCGGGCTCAGGCTCGACTCAATAGCCTAATGAGCTGAGCTCACGAGCCCTTATCGAGCCAAGCCCGAACCTGTCTCATCGAGCCGTGACACAATAACCATCCCTAATAGCCACTTTCCTCCCCCAAAAGGGTGAGAAACGTATTCCTTGCCTAAAGTAAATACATACTTTCTCTTCATATTTAACCAATATGATGGTTGATTGGTAATTCTCTTGTACTTATAGTTAATTAGAACGGTTGATTGTGCTATAGATGTTATACGATTGATGCCGAATGAAATAGATCCAAAAGTGGTCCAATCCTTGGGGTTAATTGGACACGAGGGTGACACACCATGTTCTCTTTGTTTTGTGTGATGCAAATTTATAAAAGGGGAAAAGGATTACTATCCATGTTCTGATGTGATATTGGATGTGGTCCATGCGAGAATCAATTGGCAACATGTTCCTTATCCAATCTACTTCTAACTTGATCAATAATTTCATCTCAATATCTGAAGGTTCTAGAACCAGCTCCTAGCTTATAAGTCAAAAAGGATTAGCGACGCAGCTTGTTGTCCGCTTGTCTTCTATTTCGATGTAATCGCTCTATTTATATTAGTAGATGGATGAATAATTGAAGTTATTCATTATTTTAAGAAGAGTCTATGATCTGTTAGATGTGATATATGTAAGCCACACATCTCCCTCGTAATTCTTTGGCTATCTTACTTTTAGCAACGAATTTTGCACGCATCGCTTAAATCGAAGGCAAGTACGACACGTTTTCTTAGTAATAGTCGTGGACGCTAGGATCAACTATGGTAACAAAAATCGAAAGAATATCCTCTGAACATGATAAAGGAAGTGAGAGCTTATACTAGCGGTTATCCGTTGTTTATCGGCACATTTTAACCCTTGTCTATTCCATATTTACACTATGACTCTTGTAAACTGTCCACAATGATATAAATGTTACCATATACTCATCTACTTTAAAATATACATATAAAAATTATGATTACCGTAAAAAAATGCATACACAACAAAAATAGTTCAATATTTATTGTCAGATTTGTGTAGTTAAATATATGGTAGTGAATTTTTTTGTTGCTTGGTTCTTTAAATTCGTAATATAGTGTTAGCAATGAATCATATAGCACAGGGTAGAGGAGTGATCTTATGAGAGCAAAAAAATGTGAGAGTATGAGAGGGATGATTCTGGACCACATGATTCTGTTTTCTCTCTCCTGATCTTCTCTCTCCTGGGTGAATCATGTGGTCCAGAATCATCCCTCTCATGCTTTCTCTCAACTTTTTGCCCTCATAGGATCACTCCTCGCACAGGGTATTCATTAACTTTTTATTCTAATCATTGTTAAATTAACAACTAGTGGTATACATTTTAATGAAAAGATCAAGGGATAATTGTCTATCTTTATATGAACCTTTAGCGAAGAATATGACATTTGTTGTTGTGACAATAACAAGATAAAATTTTGTAATAAATAATATTAATTGTTATATATAACATCTGAAAATATGACGATGACCACTCAAAATATTTGTCGTCTTAGATCAATTTTGTTGTAGTGATCATATCTCTAAAACAGAAACAACATGTGATGTCTCGAGCTTAGACTGTCGAATCATTAATGAGATAAAACTTATCTTGACAACTTACTAGTCTCAGATCGATTGGGCCTATTGACAGATTTACAGTCACAGATACTAATACTTACATACATCAAATAATATCCATATTTGTCTCCATTTTAAGATGTCAACCTAAATACATATAAAACCGGTACGGCGGTAGATTTCTCTATCCCTTTCCCCATCCCTACGGCTTCTAATCGAACTGAACATGTTCGTTTTTTATTGGAGTTTGTTTGGTAATAGTTTGATAAATGTTCATTCGTTTGTAACCGAATTGAACATGAACTTCAAATTTAAGTTCGATAACTTAACGAACTGAAAGCACAACTTATGTTCATTCAATGAGAGCTCGAGTTCGATACATGAATACATGTGTATTAGTGTGTGTAACTCCGTATTTATACATTTAATAAATTTGGAGGTTAAAAAAATTATGATATAAATAGTGCTTTGTACCATTTTAATTTGTGTAATTTCTTATTTTTATTGCTTGTCGAACTCTATTATTGAACTCCAATTCTGAACTTGTTCATATAAATGAGTTTGAGTTATGTTAAATCGTTAACGAACTATTATTGAACCGAACTCTATTTTCTGCTTTCTAAACGAACTCGAAGTATCCTATCGAACATTTATTGAACTGAAATCGAACTCGAACTTTTGAACTTTCTTATCGATCCGAACTCGAGCTTAGGTTCGTTCATTACAGTTCGGTTCGATTAACATCCGTCTCCATGGATCAATTAACATCTCATTTAGTTACCGTTTTATGCAACAGAAGCTTTTACAAAATCACCATTTTGCCCTTAAAATGCTATCGAATTTACGAATCTATGCCACTCTTCTCTCTTTCCACTCTATCGATAAGAACAATTTAGGATTTTGAAATAGAAATGGTGTACAAAAACATCAAAAATTCAAATTATTTCGTCGGTTTGTTATGACAGAAGATAGATCTGATTATCTGCACTTAAATTAGTAAAAACGAACAAGATTTGGGAGTTTGTTGGTGATGTGCCCTTTCTTATGTGTGGGTGTAAAAAGAAAACAAAAGGCAACCACTTTGTTGGAATATTTAATGCAAATTAATATTTAGTGAATGCCTCCCACCACAACAAAGGAATCTCACCAGTTGTTGATTGGAATCGTGGATAAGCAAATCAAGTTCTTATTCCTTAATTAAAGGTGTGGGGTTTAGATTAGTAATAATTGCCTCCCTTAATGCCTAGTAGATGACAAGGAGATAGGAGGAGCCTTCCTCAAGTTTGATTTTGAAATTTACCGCACAAAATTTACTGTTGTGCAATATTTGCAAGAGTACCCTTGTAAAATTGATAAGAAAGAAGACATGCAGAACGAATTAGAGGGGTAAACGAATCGAACCGAATGAAATGTGATAGTAGAAATTGTGGGGGCTCAACTAAGATTTTACTCTTATTGAACCGAACTCGAACTCTTCCTAACTCGAGAAAGCTCGATACCTAATCATAGTTAGGGACTGCTAATGAGAGAAGTGCGCATGCAAGTAATCAACTATAATAAGAAAAAATAGAGTTATAATAATATATACTTTAAGGGTTCGTTACTAACGAAACATATCAGTTAAATTTTAAAATTTAGCGATGATCAGTTAAGATTTCAAAAATAACGATGAATAAGCTTGGTATGTGCAAAATCTCTAACAATGTAACAACCGACATGACATTTGTCGTTAACTTCAAAAATAAAAAACAATTCTATAATGAATAATATCGTTATTATATATTAAACACTGGATGACATAGTGATGGGTTTTTTTTTAAAAAAAGTCACTATAGACAAATTTTGTCGTAGAGTTGTAATGAAAAAGTTAATGGGGTAGTCGTCGTGATATGACTCTTTAGTAGTATTTTGAACTCCAATAATCAATGATAATTTGACAATGAATGATAATTGTTATATACATAACATCGGATGATATAACAACTAAAATTTAAATTACTCATTGTTATAGACTGATTTTGTTGTTGTATTACCAGATCAATATAATAAGTAGTTTGAGATCACATTGCAACGACCCATAACAATAATTTGAAGAATCGTCGAGGTACTTTTTTGTTTTTAAAGCAAAATACAGTTAGGACTTCTGGTGGAAACTCAATTCCAACATACATAGGGATTTGCTGCTTGGAATTATAGTTTCTTTAGGGGGCGTTCGGTTTGTGAATAAATAAGAATAAAGACGGAAAATAAGGAGAATAAGGGTTTATTCTCTATTCGGCTAAAAAGATATGTACAAGGATAATAAGGTGGAATACGGGTAGGTAAGGTGGAATAAAGATAGAAATAAAGGTGGAATAAGGTGAAATAATATGATGTCAATGGGAATAACCATACTCTTGAGAACTGTGTCGGGTGGAGAATTGGCATCCAGTGATTATTTTCCAAACAAACAAGACCTAAAGCCTACATCTACCTTTTGATGGAATGAAAGCAATCATTTTTTTTAAATATACATAGGAATTTTCATTTCTAGGCATCTTTTAGGATCCATTCTGTGCAACAGATACTTCGATGTTCATGTGAAGGTATATACTATTATAAAGAAATTGATATAGATATTTATACATATCAAAGTAATATTTGCATCAGTAGTTGTAGATATTTATATGAATATAAAATGGATATGATAGAGGAACGGATACATATGTACCGTATTCATCTGTAGATTGGGGATGTTATAAGAGATATCTAGATAGCAACTATTTATTTATTACATAAATTTATAAATGTTGTTAAAACATACACACACAGATATCAATGCATATAGATATGTTTCAAATATACCAAACAGTTTAAGGAAGAAGATGCATCTTTTAAAATCTTCGATGGTATCAATTTCATGTAAATCTGAACAAAAAGAGTATTTTTTTCAGTTGGATTAATTTATGTAGGAATTTACCACAATGTGATGTCATTCTACGAGCAAGGGGGGTTGTTACTTGTTAGTGATTTGGAGAAGGGTTGGTGTTTCGATTTCCATGGTAAAAAGAATGTAATAGGGATAAAAAGTAAAGATTTTTCCATTTTTCATCACATGTGGAGACATAATAAATATCAAATTGACTGTTTTCCGTAGATTAATCTTTCGAGTTGAACTGTTGGGACAGATCCGATCAACAATACACGAACGTGATATGATCAAGCAAGAAATTATGTAACACGTATAAGATAAGGATTTATAGTAGTTCGGTAGTACCTCATGTACCGCTCACATCGAATTGTCTTCTATCTCTTTCATGAAATACAATGAGTGTAATCTCCGCTGGATTAACACCTCTAGCACGACTGTTAGAGTCACTGCAAACTGCATTTTGAAAGATTTTAAGATCTTTTGGATTTGAGCTAAACCATAGCTTGTTCCTTTTTGTTGGTTGGCTAGCTCCCGCGAGGTTGTATTTGTACACATTTTCTATTTTGTCTCTTTGTAACTTCCCCTCCCTTTTTAGGTTTTTGTGAGGGGGAAATTTTTTCTGTAATCCGTCTCTATCTCATTAATACAAACTTACTTACCATTTAAAAAAAATAGAATGAGTGGTTGTCGCAAGGACAATTTCATACCACAATGGTAGGGATAAGGTCACATGGAAAATTACCAAGACAATACAGTCTTGGGGCTTGTTTGTTGTCAGGTAACCTAACATATCCTCTAGGGTGGAGCATTGGGTCGGGCCGGCCCAAACCCGACCCTGACCCGACCCGCAAAAGCCCGAGCCCGGCCCGAACCCGATGTACAAGTGGGCCGGGCCCGGGTCTTCATTTTTGAAAAATATTATACTCGGGCCGGACCGGGCCCGAACCCGAAGTACAAACGGGCCGGGCCCGGGCCCTCACATTTCAAAAAATAATATTAGAACTAAATTAGGGGACATGGATTTATAGTCAAAATACATCTAATACTTCCTTCATCCATCAGTAGTAATATTATATAATAATAATACATTCAATATTCATGTGTTATGGATAAATTATATCCATAAAAATAAATTGGAATCAAAGTGCAACTTCATGGAATCAAAATAAGTGCGGGTTGAGCCCGGCCCAAGCCCGAGCCCGACCCGAACCCGAGCCCGATCTCACGGGCCTTGGGCCGGGCCCGGGTCCTCAGTTTGCTGAAAAAAATGGGCCTCGACCCGGCCCAAGGCCCACGGAAAATTGATGGGCTCGGGTCGGGCTTTCCCGGGTTGGGACGGGTCGAGCCCAATGCTCCACCCTAATATCCTCCTCTCTATCTCTGCATTCTTGGGTTGGAATTAATTGTAGAGACCGTAAAATTTCTTTATTATAATATATATTAACCATATTAAAATATAAAAATTAATATAAAAAATATATTATTATCATTAAAAAAGTTAATATAACACATAATTAATGTTACGTCAAATTACATTTGTCGTTCCAACCATCTCCAACCCTCCTAACCTTACAATGTTTGGTAACTGGGTTGGGTTGGATATCCTCCTGTGAATAGTAATTGTTTGGATGGTTGGGAGGGTTGGAGAGGGATGAAATGATAAATATGATGTGTTGTGATGTTAATTATGTGTTATATTAACTTATTTTAATGATTATAATTATAACAAAGAAATTGTACGATCCACACAACAAAATCAGACCTAGAAATGCAGGGATAGAGCATGGGGTATGTCGGGTTACCCTCGAGTAACCTGACAACTAAACATGCCCTTACTATTCACGTGAGGTTACTCAAATCCAACCCAACTCAGTTACTAAAGAGGCCTTAGTATATTAAAAAATTCATCTCAAAGATGCTACCTGGAATTATTGAATAAAGGGTTGTTATTAATCGGTCTTTACATGAAAAAACCATATCCCTCATTTTGATTCCATCAGCAAAACAATGATCGTCTATCGAATGACAACAAATACAAGGTTAATTACCTCATCTCTCTCCTTATCCCTCAAACAAGCATCCCCTTAGATGATTTATTCCTTATTCATGTTCTTTTATGTGGGTGGGATAATAGTAGAATAATACAATTTATTATTATTCCATGTTTATTTTTATCCACGAAAAAGAGAAATAAGTGGCATTTATTGTAGAGTAGATAGTGTGAATGACAACAATAATTTAAATTGAAGGGGGATAATTCATTACAACAAAATTGATCTCTGGTGGCATTTTTATTTTTCATTTTTTAAATCCGTCGCTATATTTTCCATTAAGAATCATGATGATTTTACTTTGTTAAAACTCGCTTTTTATGTCATTTTCGAGATTTCTATCGATATTGTCGATGCGTTCCGATATACCCTCGATATATCTCTTTTCAGACTGACTGATACATATACCCTCGATATATCTCTTTTTGGTCTGACTGATATATATACCCTCGATATATCTCTTTTCAGACTGACTGATGCATATCAATATCGATATTTTGAACCTTTAAGCCCCGTTTATTATAGAGTAATTGTTTAAGAAATAAAAAACCTGATTTAAGGGAAGAATGTCTGAATTATTTTTTTCTTATTTCCCAAGCTTCCACTTCCTAAAAAAGCCTTGCTTTCCAAGAGCATGAATCTCTGATCAAAACTTGTTTTGACATATTGCTTCCTAAAAACTTCAAATAGCTCTTATTATTATAGATTTTTTTTTATAATTTATTCTTCGGAGATTGTGCAATTACATATATACTTCAACATTTTCGCAATAACACGTGTGCATGTATATTCTTACAAAACTTACAGTTTTGTCCTTCCCTTAAGGTAAAATTGGGGCATAAATATAATTACGAAAAGAGCAGAACTATGGATTTTATAAGAATACAATGCACATGTGTTATTGCAAAAAAAAGTAGTAGCATAGCTGGAATTGCATAACCTCGGAAGGACACAAGTGTAAAAAATCATATTATTAATATATTTAATATTTATTATAATAAGATATTTCTGAGATATATCAGATAGTGATATATCTTAGATAAATTCACTACCTGAAACTAAGTATATTTAATATTTATTATAATTAATTATTGGAATATCTTGTTTTGCATTCATTAATTCATAAAATAGTCATATTGTATCCAAAAATAAAAAAATACATATATCTCATCATTATTTACCTCTCAGCGTAACTTGTTTAGTAACCCTATGATTTGCCATCCAAAAGATATTGACAGTGCAGCTTGTTGTCTGTCTCCTAACAATTTCTTTATAATGTTTAATCTGAATAAAGTTTACAAGAAATATATTATTATTAGTATTTTCACCGACGGTAGTTTAATCTGTGCACCCATATTTGAAATTCAGATCTCGATTCAAATAAAGGTAAAAAACGGTACGTCGAAATAATTAAAATGGCTTCGTTGGACATGTGAAGAACAAATCATAATTATATGGATGGGCACATAGACATGTGCATGGATATGGTACATCCCCTGGCCTAATTAATCGGCATCCGAGGTTGGTGCACATTTCATGTCATACGGATTTTTCACCTTCATTCGAAGCCTTGTAGGAACACTTAATATAGAAGCTTAAAGGTATCGGATCCCATCGCATGTGATGCCCATATACAAAGAACTTAGAGATGGCAATGCTTTGCTCCTCCTCCCTTTCCAACTCATGTGCTCATGTTCCCACATTCATCTTAGAGAGAGAAAGAAGAGAGAGAGAGCACTTTTGTTGAATGGCATGCTACACCATTGCCATTGGATGTTCATCTTTACATAATCGATCTTAAGTTTTGTAATTAATAGTGTTGCTGACAGAATTAAAAAATCGGGCCGAACATTGAATCGATCGGTCTTCGTTTTTGTCCAAGCAGGTCGGGCTGTCGATTCAAACAGGTTGGATCGGTGATGATGTTAGCGTGATTTCATCATTTTTATCGTTTCAGAAAAAATTGGACCGAGCTTAATTTACTGGTCCGACCAGTCAAACCAGTTTTTTGAACCGATAAAACCGGATACATATGTGTAAGTATGTATTTATATATCAATGAAATAATCATTTAAAATGTCAAATCTTTCAATAGAATAACATGATTGTCTTTTTTGAGTAAATCTCTAAAAAAGTTAGTCATATTTTCTTGCATTATATATGAATATAATATTACAATCATTTATTTATAGTTGCTTCTAGAAAATTACTCCAAAAAACTAGTGGCACAACTTATATTCAGAAAAAAGAGAGGCATAACTGATATTGCAGAAGATAAGAAGGGTATAAATGATAAAAACCCTATTATTTCATTGTTTGAACCTTTATTTTTTGAAAATTTACCAAATCATCAAAATTATGTCAATTTGGACCGACCACCCGGGTCAACCCGGTTAGACCATTAGTTGGACAAGGTTTTTTATCTTCTTTTTTTAAAAATTATTTACATAAAATCGACGGAAGTGACCAGGTCGAGGTCGGTTCCTGGTGTAACATGTCTGACCGATCGGTCTGGTCGGGTTTTTTAAACCCTGGTTGCTGAGGTAACAAATAATTTAAATCTTCATTGCTTATATCTCAATTATAAATATATAATAATGGATAATATTCGTTGTGAAATAATCTTTTATTATTGTAATTCGTAGTGAATGTCACGTTCATTGCTAAAAAATTTGTATAATAATGATTATTTATTGACTTTTTTTTATCAAAAATTTGTTCCCATCGCTACTAGGTAGGATGCAAACGATTATGGATATATCCGTATCCGATCCATCACTGTATTTGTTTTTAAAGATTTTGACACCCTTATCCGTATCCGTTTTAAAGTGGATACCGATATGGATATCGTTTTGATATTCGTTAATATAAGTATATGTATATCCGTTTTCGTTTCTAGATATAGTCATAGATTTATGTTTAACCTTATATAACATAATTCTATACATTCTTTTACTATATTTGTATAATTTGTCTGATACAAACACATTTAATAAATTTATATCTTGTGTTTTCCATCCAATTCATATATATTTAAGTCACTTTTATAGAGTATTTTTAACATTACTCACATGCGATCAATATCCATTTTACATCCATATTAATTATTTAAGGATATGATAAGATAAATTTTAGGGATATTTACCCAGCAGACCCTGAAATCTTTCGAAATTACCTCTACGACCTTTGAAACATCGTAATTCCTCCCACGACCCCGTAATCTTGCTCCGTCTTACCCAATAAACCCTGCCGTCAATTTTAACTATATTTGAGTCAAAGACTTGGGTTACTCTTGAGTTAACCTAACCAATTTACCATCTAACGGTTAGGATTAGCCGTAATAAAAAGAATAAGAAAAAAAATAAAAATCCGGATGCCGACAGTGGAGGGGGACCCAGCGCGAGGGTGGGGCAATGCGGCGGCGGCCGGGGAACTCCATCGTTGGGGCTTCATCCTCGGCAGGGGGGCGCGAACGGGAGGAGGGGGGGCGAGGCAGGGGGCGGCATCCATCGTTCCCGGGAGGGGGAGGGGGGGAAGCTCCATCGTTCCCGCGAGGGGGGAAGCACCTTCACCCTCCACCTCCGCCCCTTCCCCTTCTGGCGCCGCCGCCGCGGCTCCACTCCCCTGTTCCCCTTCCTTCTCCACTGGGACCTCCGCTCCGCCCGCTTCTCCTCCCACCACCCCGACCCCCTCTCCAACTTTTACCTCGCCCTCTCCCTCGACCGCCGCCCCGTCCTCCTCATCGGCGACCTCCGCGACGACGCCCTCCGCAGGATCGGCTGCTCCTCTCCCCCTCCGCCTCCTCCTTTCCCTCCCCCGTTGCTCCTCTCGAGAGAGGACCACACCTTCGGGAAGCGCCAGTTCGCCACCAAGGCCAGATTTTGCGACGTGGGTATCGCTCACGACGTCGTCGTGGAGGTCGGGGGACGCACCTCCGAGATGAAGGTGAAGGTCGACGGGGCGCCGGTGATCGACGTGAGCAGGCTGGAGTGGAAGTTCCGGGGGCGGGGGGAGTGCTGGGTTGGCTGCCGAGGGCAGTGGGTCAAGACGGAGGGGGGAGCAATGGAGGCTAAGCAGGGGGAGGGAGACGGAGTGGCACTCATGGTAAATTTGATAGATAAAATAGGCATAATGTACAAGAAGATAACAGAATCTGGTTAACTTTAACGGCTTAATGGATGGGAGTTAACCACAGGGTCTGTTGGGTAAGAGTTAGCAAGATTACAGGGTCGTGGGAGGAATTACGATGTTTCAAAGGTCGTAGAGGTAATTTCGAAAGATTTCAGGGTCTGCTGGGTAAATATCCCTAAATTTTAATATCCATCAATATCCGTATCTGCATCCATATTCGTAATGATACAATAATACCTATATCTGTATCCGTATGTTCGTATGCATCCTACTCCTAAGTCCTAACCCATCGTAGCTCTTATAGCTACGACTAGGAGAGAGTCAGCATATGATTGTTATTAAATGATACCGTGGTATTCGTTGAGAGATTTAAATACATTAAGCAACAGAAGATACATAAGTCGAATTTGTTGCAGTGTTTGGATGCAGTTGCAATAAATAATCAAAGGATTAATTTCTTGTTATGTATTCCGATGCTCAATCTATGTTATTCGTTCTAAAATCATCTTTGATTCCTGAAATAGACAATGATAATCAGATTCATTGTTGAATCTGATAAGGGGTGATTTGATTGCGAGACACGCTGCACAAGAAGTTGTCTCGGCTAAAGTTGGTAAGCATGAAAATGCGTGTATTGACAATCGACATGTATTTATTTCTTTTGGTTTTGACTTGTATTGACAATCAGCATGAAAATGATCACATGTTGACTTTTTAAAGGATTTTTTTCGCACCGTTGCTAAAATTAGTAACATATATTATGAATTAGAAAAAAGAGACTCAACGCATAATCATTGTTATAGGTAGTATTTGGCTACAAACACACGACATTCATTGCGAATTTCAAGAAATAGGGGAAATCTACAACTAATAATCGCAAGATTATTAATTTGGATATACTTTGTTATATCCATATAATTTTAAATTTATAACAAATAGTGTTCATTGTAAAATTATCTTTTCTGTTAATTTCAAATGAAAGTCATTTTCTTTACTAAAGGTTAGTATAACGGATATTATCCATTGACATTTTGTTTAAAAGATATACTATTGGTTGCCAATTTTACAAACATTAGGAAAAAAATATAATAATCATTATCGTATGATTCGATGCTAGCAACATTTCAAATAAAATATTCATTGCGGATTTAAAGAATCAAAGGTAATTTTGTTATGAATAACATTCATTGTTATAAAATATTGACAATGACTATTAAATTGTTGATCAATATTGTTGTTATAGATATTCACAGTTATAAATTTAACGTCGGAAGATATATCAACGAATCATCATTTTTTCCCTATGGTCCCTTTTTTGTTGTTAAATCAGTTACTATATATTTAACATTGGTCACTTATATATCAACGATGCGCAACAAAATTCATTTTGTTGAGGTTAAGGATGAAAACGGATTGGATACGGATCGGATATGCCTATTTCCATATCCATATTCACATCATTTCTATCGAATATGAATACAGATACAGATATGATTCGGATACACATTAAGGAAACCATGCCATTAAAAATACATATACGAATCCGAATAGGACATTGATCGAATCCGAATACGGATTGAATAAAGAGCGGACCCAAATAGGGATCGAATAAATACCACATACATATCATATTATATAATGTATTAACTAAAAGGGCTGCTTGTCTGTCCTGCCCTATTTTTTATCATTTTATTATTTTTTTGAAAAAATATCACCTTGTATATTCATCCATATATCCCTCCTCTATGTCATTCGAATTTCGCCAAAAGCTGAGAGTCCTACGGCCTCCATCTACAACCTCATTTTTTCCTAACTAAAAATAACGTATAATACTAATATATAACGTGTAATACTAATATTGTGTTATATAATGTATATTTATCGAATCCTTATATTGTATTATATAATGTATAATACTAATATAATAATACAGGGTTGTGACTAAAATTATATTAACTAATGTAAAAATTAATATTAAATATTGTATGCAGATATCCGGATCCGTATTCAAATATTCAAGCCATTATCATATCCGTATTCAGAAATTTTTTACACCTCATATCCATATTTAGTCCGTATTCGAGTAATATCAAATACAAATATCCGTACGAATATCTGTATTCGATAATTTTATAGATATGGTAAACAGATATTCGAATATATACATATCCGTTTTCATCTCAATCAATTGTGGTGCTAAATTTGGCTCGTCGAAATGATTTAGCATTCGAATCCTCACAATCGATTGGATCGCATCGGATTCGACCGATTCGATTTATACCAATTTTGAACTTTAGCCTTAATCCAACATTGGCCATCAAAATTACCACGACTTGCGGTCAATTTGTGCGGTTCGCGTTCGATTTGGATTAATATATGCAAACAATGTTATTCTATATGTGGATCGTAGATCTAATTAATTGGGCTCCACTAAGCAGATAGGTTAGATCGATGGTATTATTTTGGAGTCATACATGTTAGGTCAGTAAATTAGATATACGTCTTTGTCTTCTTTATTGCTTAATCTTAATAAATGTACTTCTATTATTTATTAGTATGGCCTCTACATTTCGAAGTACATGCATCCTATACGACACAGTTGACTGTCCATATCTTTGTTTTCCAGATTAATCTTACATGGGTCGGGACCGAAGCAATTAATAACCCTGTTATAATTATGGTAAATTTGTAGAAATTACCACGTAGGTAGAAACAAAGTAACATACGTGCATGGTTGGAAATTTAAGACTTGCAGTTAATACACTATGTACGTTCGCAGACTCGTTTTTGATAATTATTAAGGGTACTTTCATACAATGTTCCTAAATTTGGGGTTTATATATTGCAAAAAGACCGTACTTATGTCAGATACCGTATTCTCATCTACTCAATATTAATCACCGCAACAAAACGAGTTTACGGTGAACTTTTTGAAATATAATCGTATTATCTATTGTTATATATATATATATATAATGACGATGTTATTCATCCCGAAATTATTTTTTTATATTTGAAATTAGCGTCAAATTTCACATTCATTGATGTATCATTAGCGAGGATCTATATGGCAATGTTAAATTTTGAACTAAAAAAATAACGGCGATTAACTAAACATTTGAACAATAGCAATATTTAAGTATTGCTATGTGCACAGTCGTTATGATATAACAACTAGATAGTAGCTAATATCGCATATTGGAAATAATTTCACACGAATAATATCATTGTTATATATTTAGCATCGGGCACTATAATGACGGGTTTCTAAAAAAAGTCACGGTAAACCCATTTTGTTGTAGTGAATATTTCCCAGTATTAAAACTTTTTCTAATCCAATCCAATCCAATAATCATTGAAATCCGACCAAAATCGACCCACTATATTACTAGCATGCTTGCGTTTTTATCCGGGTAGATGCATAAAACAATTAATGTTTGAGGGACAATGGATTTTGATTTTTTTTATTTTTCGTGATACAATTTTCTTTCTCTTTATTGGATGACAATAAAAATGATAATTGACACAATTGTCGGCATGATGTATAAAGTGGAATAAGAAAAAGAGTTGTCAATTTCAGTACTTTAGCTTATGATTTTGTTCGAAGTTATTACATAATTATGCATATATTTATGTGAAAAAAATATAGATATTATACACACACAACACGTAATTTATCGAAATTCAAAAAATCTCAGTCCAGCAAGTGGATCCTGTTAGGATGACAAAATTGGACGAGTATGATTCAATGACACAGACTGAGTTGGATTGCATATTTTAACCGATCCATGTGCACCCCCCATTCGAATCATGGCATCTCTTGCTATTATGAGCAAATACTCAAACTACCACAAGCATGTTTCCCTTTATCTATGCTCATGGATTAAATTTGAAAAGAAGAAGAGGAGGAGAGAAGAAATTGAAGGCATGTGCTTGATGAGCATGTTTAAGTTAGTTGAAGGTGGTGGTACCATCACCAAGTTGGGGTTTTGTGTCCCCCATTGAAATTGGTGGGGAATGGGGTCAAGTGGTGCACCCATTGTGTGGGGACTCCCCATTTCTAACTGCCCACATGCAAGAGGTTCCCTCAAGGCCACATCTCTCATGGGCACCGCAATCCTATACTAGATCAATCTCTCTCATGTAATATATCACCGCAACTAATAACTCTACTAGCGACTTCGTTTCGATGACGAAGAAATTTTAACTGTAATTTTCTTGACCATGAACTTCTGGTTGTCATCAGATCGAAGACATTTCAACTACGAACCTTGTTACCCTACTTTTGGCAACAAATCTTGTGCGATGATCAAGTCATATCTGGTCATAATCATCATTCCTCAATGCAAATTCGTGTTCCGTGAGTTGTTGCTTCGACACGTTCTTTATGCAATATAAAGTTCTCTATCTTTACAAAGAATGTGGAGAAGGATATTACGTTTGCGAAATTGAATGTATACTATTCAAGAGAAATACATCCAAAAAAAACATGGTTGATATCATATATTTATCTAGTACATGAAAATAAAGATTTTTACAATTCCATCACGAGAAAACAAAATGTTACACTTGCTCTTGGACATACATACATACATACATACATACATACATACATACATACGAGAAAACAAAATGTTACACTTGCTCTTGGACATACATACACACATACACACATACATACATACACACACACACACATACATACATACATACATACATACATACATACATACATACATACATATATATATATGTGTGCTTTGACTCACATTCACCAATGCAGACAGTTTCCAATAGAAGTCACTAATAGCCATGCAATCAAGCCACAATAAATACTATTGTGGATAAAACCTATTGACCACATTAAGTTACTGTAATATGAAGTTAATTGCAATGATAACTACCGCGACAAAAACTATTAGGCTACAATACTATTAATGTGTACAATTACTGTGACCAAGAGGTGAGAAATTTGGAAGCTTAGTGGGGATCATAAATGAAATCAGTAGGGATACATGCACAATTGCAATAACTTGTAACAATATAAAGTGTAAAAATAAAAGATGAAGAGAATTAGTACATAATAATACCTTGATTCATTGCAAGAATAATGCCCAATTATCATGCATGATGTACTTACAAAATAATGTGTATATGGAGAGTTTTACGAGGTACTACTGTCGTTTGATGGAGGGTATATCCCTTTGGGTAAGTTTGGTTCGTGGGTTATCCAGGGAAGGATAACCCGATTTTGTGTGTGTGTTTGGTTGGTGGGTTAAGGGTTGGAAGGTTTTGGGTGATGTGATTATATTGGAATTTGAAAAAGTTGATAGTTATTATGATATGATTGTATTGAAATTTGAAAAATTGGGTGGTTGTTGTGATGTGATTGTATTGAAGTTTGGAATAGTAAGTAGAAGTTGAATATTTTATGATTTTTAGATGATATGATGGTATAATATATATTTTTTTGATAGGAAGGGAGTGAGCCCCACTATGGGTTAAAAGTGTGGATTTGGGAGGGTTACCCACCCAAAGTAGGGGGTAACCCCCCAACGGAATGCACCCTTTAAGTTTTTTTACCTAAAGCAAGTCAGAATAAGTATGTTCATAGTTTTTTTTTATCTAAGAAGGATTAAAAAAAGGAATAAGTGCGAGATAAAGTTAGAAATGTTAGGAGAGCATATTAGGATTAGAAATCCTAAAGGAAGTGAGTTTCTAATCCTAATAGAAATTAAGTTGTATTATGTAACGTCCCGGGCTTAGATCCCCGGTCCGTTATTGAGGAAAACTGACCCTGACAACTTGTTGAGTACGGGCCCAAATGGACCCGTTGACAACCACCCAAAATGCTTAAGCCCAAGTTGTCAAGTAGTAATCCCCACCACTTATATACCACACCCACACTTTGTGAGTTTTCCATGTGGTACTATGTTTGGGGTTAGGGTGTTACATATCATATATAGAGTCTTTTTAGGAATAAGACTATGGATCTTGTATTATAGGCTTGTGCTTTATTGATGGTATCATGTGTGCACAACACACCATACCATTCCACACTACACCGCATGAGACAACAATGAGAGAGGGAGCACACGAGTGAATGGAGAGTCATACTTGTTCTTCTTCTTAGCAAACAATTTTCTTTATGATTCTGAGAGGTGATCGACTACAATTATATTTTGTGTCTTCTTTTTCATGTGCTTCTATGGTGATTGATTGCACATGTGATCAATATCCTCAATGATACCAAAATGTCACATCCCCACAAGTCATGATACTCAGTCATCGTCCTGTAAACACCACCTTCACATTCTGAACATGCACATTTTAACAGATGTACCTTTTGCAAAGAAAAGGAGGAAATGTATGAGAGTAATTCATTTTATTCACAATATGACACACACACATACACCAAGTTGTCATTGTAAGCATTATATCCATTAACAATAAGTAAAAAAACTGTCTCTCAAAGATACAAAATCACAAGTAAAAAACTACCCGAAAATAAACCACTAAGTACGCATTATGGAAGTGCATGTGAACCTGTAAAGCTCCAAACAATTGAACCACACCTAATGCTATGGCTGATCCTGCGAACCGGTTGGATCATACGAAAAAGGATATGTTATGAGCAAAGCTTTCCAGTATGGATATACTTAAATGACATGTAAACTAATAGGTAATTGGGTAAAATTAACAAGCAGTGTAACTACTGAACTGAAACAAATACTCGTGAATGTGAGTGTCACTCTTGTAGGTAAAGGCTACAAGTGGAATCTTTCTCTTAGATTAATATTAGTTTTTAAGTTGATCTTTTCTTTCTAAAACTTTCAAGCACCACTGTTAGTGTTGGAAATAGTTTGTGGTCTTGATCACGAGGGTCTCATATCATGACTTCAAGATATACAATATCTTTGGGTTGGGGGCCTCCATAGGTATGCATGAGGCAGATGCACCCTAACTAAGTTCCAAATATTCTCCCTTACTAACCTTCCACTTTCCTTCTAGATTGTCATTCTCATTTCATTGACAGATGTGACTTTCAACATCATTATCTTTCAAGTAATCCAACACTACTACAATAAGATTGACTGAGACAACTCATTTGAGAATCCTATGCATCAACAAGAGTCCTTGATAGTATGCACAACTCAAGTGAGATCAGGGATGATAAGATATGATTTTCAACTCAAATGTAGCCGACCTACGACCACCTTTCATTTTTCTCCGGATATGAGGCAAACTAATAAGAACAACTCCTTTGCTAACCACATCACAGAACTTCTCTCATATAACTAAGATGAGTAACCAACTCTAGTGATCGACCCTCATTACTCACTAGTATTAATCCTATGATGTAAAGCAAAGACCGGATAACCAAGTGCGCATCTCAGAAGGCGACGTCTCATGACAACCTGACAAAAACTTCATGGTGACGTTGAGAACTACGCGTCACCCAATCCATGAAATCAAGAATTTTGTGGTGCCTTGGGTGAAGCGCAAGTGAGTACGACGTAGATCTTGACACACTCTTTGAATCGACATCTTTGGATCACCGATCGGAGGTCAGTGATGGTGGCTGTGGCGACGCTTCGACGAGCTTTGGTGCAGAACTCCGATGACGAGCTTGAATATAATGGCTAAGTGGTTCAGCCACTTAGCCTCACATAGGCTCAAGTTCACAGCTCAAAAGCTGTAAAGCATCGTATTTTACGCATAACTTTCACATACAAGTTCGATTTTGATGTTCTTGGTCTTATTGAAAAGTTCCCGAAGAGTACTACAAGATAGAGTCTTTATTTTTTATTTTGGTAATGGATCAGGTCAGAAATTAAGTTTTATTTTTCTAGTATTTTGGGGTTTCACCAACAGGTACCAAGCAAGGTTTTTCACCAACAACTGTATAAGAGCGAGGTTCAATGTTGATAAGAGAACACAACACAAAATGTGTGCATTTTTTTTGGTGGCATGAAAAATCAGTGTTTATCGTGAACTATTGAGATTGGAAGCATCCAGAGTCTAGTCGAGAAGATCCCGGAAATCATATAGGGTTTTTTCACACTCTGTACAAGTTGGATGGTTCATGTCAGAAGGATTCTGTCAGATTTTTTGATGTTGCAATATGGAAATATGTCATCATTATCAAGGAAATCAATGGTTATCCAATCCACCTACCATGTTAAAAGATTTGTGATAGAGGAAGACCATACTACACCATGTAGGTTTAATGGAGAAGTTCACAATGAATGATGATTCTTTTTGGAATCCTTCAGTAGAAAGAATGACATCACCTTATGGCTACATTAGGTGAAGAGTATTTCTCACTCGAAAGGTGCTTGTGAAAGCTTTCCAGATATCAGATATGGCACCGTAAAAGATGATGTAGGAAGAGCACTCTAGGTAGGATTTAGAGATTCTAAGTAGCTTTTACAAATTTGAAAGGGCGTCAAAAACTCGTCAGACATGTATGATTTTTTTGCAGATAGACAGTATGGGCGAGCACATATGCTCGCCACGTGCACTTGTTATGCTCTCCCGCTTATCCACTGACAAGGCTGATAAATCCTTAATTTACCATCTTAATGTGTATTTATTATCCCTCTAGCTTGAACAAACTTAATAGATTAATAAACAACTATTTAATTTAATAATTACAATGTTGTATATAATTAACCATAATTACTATTTTTAAATAAGATGACAATGTGTTGTGGATATTCATATATATTATGATATCGTTTTTCTAATTACTAAAATCCTATAAAAATGACATAATATTGTGAGTAATAATATGTATATCATTTATTATTTAAAATACCAAATAAATAAATAAATAAAATAAGTGTCTTTAATTCCTTTAAAAAACTTGTAAAAACATGGTAGCACATATAATAATTATTTTGATATCAAGTTATACATGAAAGTTGTAGATATTGAAAAAAACCTATAACTTTTATGTTGAACGTTTTTTTCCAAATTGTTATTCTAATGATTTATTTTCTATTCTACATGTATTATCAATATTTTGAACTATTCTGATTAGGCCACGTCTCCCAATCCCACGCCACCTTATACCAGGCCCTTAAGGGCCACTAATGAACAGAGGATTTGGTCTGGCAACTTAACATGCTTAGTTACCATTCACTGTGTTAACCAGTCTCTAATTCAAGCAACAATTAATCCACAATATGTGATAGATCAATCAACATACAAGATGTGGGTTAGAAATTTGGTATAGTTTTAACTCTACAAAATATGTCTATAATATAAGTATGTAGAGTATCAAATCACATAGAAAACATGGAGTTGATTATAAAAGTATTATTAATTGCTTAATAATATTTTTATATTCTTGTTTTTATTAATTTATGTCATTTTATTTTTGTAATTTTTGTGGATATTAATATTTTTAATCATTTATATATATATATATAATCTTTTAATTTTGCACTTTTCTACATTTTATTTTAGAAGATATAATATATAATAATATAGATAATATTTAAATATATTATATTGATAAAATAAGGAAAAGAGATGCTCTTGGGATTTTTAAATAAGATAAATAAATTAAATACAAAGAATGAAATATTTTTAGGTTTTATACAATTTTCTCTATTTTAATGATTTCAAAGGAAATTTTTATAATTTTTATGATTTTTAATATAAGAATAAGCCAAAAATAATGAATATACAAAATTAGTGGCTTTGTTTAGGGTATAATAAATATATAACTAATAAAATAAATCTAAAATAAATTTAATATATATTATATATCTCAAAGAAAATCTAGAAACAACAAACATTATTTTCGAACTTTTCTAATTTTTTTTCAAATTTTTATGAGGCTTTTAGGGTTTTGTAAGTTTTAAGACTTTTTTTCATATTTTGCAAATATATTTAGATAGGAGATGATTATGACTAAACAAGCATACATGATTTTTTATAATTTTCAAAACATTATATTTTTTATAGATTTTTAAATAGCAACAAGAGAAAATGCAATGTTTTTTGTATTTGCGAATAAAAACAAAATATATCTACGTGGTAGGGGTCTACATGGAAAAATAATCAATACATATCTAAGCATGCAACTTAACCAAAACTATTACATTATTCTTCAAAGTTTTAGGACCAAATCCAAATAACCAAACATGGAGGGGGTAATATGCAAAATGACCAGGTGCCTCACTTGGAGAGCCACATGAGGTAACCTGGCATCATACTGATATGCAAATAGAGGAAAGCTTAGGATCCACTTCGTAAATATTACAAGATTTTTTAGATTGGAATAAATATACAATACTAAACAAAAAATATGGAGGGGTCAGGTGAAAATTACCCCGATCATCGGTCTAGATTAGATGCAAGGAGCGATCCGATGGCTGTGGAGATCCACGATCCAATGGTAGCTGCTCAACGTGGAAGTCTCTCAAAATCGAACGCCGGAGGAGGGGTCTGGAAGAACAGGGAAGAACGATGTGACGGGGCTCCTTCGATCGACGCTCCTACACAACTTCTACAGTCTTTCTTGCTGCTCAAATGCTCTATTACTTCCTGGAGATGGTCCATATCTATTGGACACCCTAAAATGGTCTAGGCCTCATCGATAGAGTCCTAGAGATCTAGAAGAAGTGGCGTCATGGAAGGACTTGTGCAGGACTTGATCATACCTAGGAGGGGGTCCTTGAGGTTCAGACTTGCACCAAAAGCTAGGTGACCTGAGGGTGATGGCCTTGATCTAAAAATCAGGGGAAACGAGTGGGAGATGGTGCATGGTGGAGGGTCTCTAGCATGCGACGGAATTGGGGACCTAATTCTCTGATCTTAACATACACTTGGCATGCTCATGGTGAACCAATATGTGCACGCCAAACCTGCCTTTTCCTGTAGTGAGTGAAAGGATCTCATGAATAGTACAATGCAATTATTCTTAGTAGACAACAGTCGTCGTAAAGTTATCATCTTGGATGATTTGGCAGAGATCTGGAACAAGTTCAATAAATGAAAAAAGTTCAAATATACAAACTATTTAGATGATGAAAAGCTCTATGGTCTAAATATATCTGAGAAGACAAAGTTGGAGGTGCACTAGATGAATTCAACAAAATTATGATAAACATACTTACACTTAAGGAGAAGAAAAAGAAAGAAGAGTCTCTATTCAAGGAGGAGGATAAGACCTTGATTTAGTTGCATTCTTTTTCATTTTCCTTCGATCTTATTGTGATAGTGTCTCTCAATGGCAAGGAGAGCTTCACATTAGATGAGGCAGTTGCTTCACTACTTTGAATGAGTCCCTATAGATGTTGACAAATGAGACAAACAAATAATAAATGTCATGTGCTTGCAGGTGTATCTTTCATAAGTAACATATACAATAAGGATTCCAAAACCTGAATTTTAAGGACTTTTTTGAGATCATGTGAATTTTTAGTTAGGGGTGTACGTGGATTATATAAAAAATATTTTTCGACCTCATCTAATGCTATTGGATTGGTTTGGTTTTGTCACTATAATAGATTGGATTAGATTGGATCAAGATTTTGAAAATCCATTAAAATTTTAGATTGGGATTGGATTGCTACCAAAATCCGATTCAATCCATTAATATGTTAATATTTTGTTTAATAACTATTAACATTTGTAATTTTCTTTCTTATTCTACTTCATGAATTCCACCCACATCCTCTTTGGTCAAGTGGCACTTTAATTTTAATTTAACATGTAATATCATGCTAGGAACAAAAAAAGAAAGTTAACTTTAAGATTAAAATGAAAAAAAAAACTCAACTACAACCACATCTATTTCTTACAAGTCAACCTTACAAATTGATAATGCAAGTATTTGGGCCTTACATCTCTTTCTCAAGTGGAGCTTTCTTTATCTTAGATTGTTTTACTATGCTCTAATCCCAACTCTCTAGGGCCACCTTAAGTGGCTTCATTTGCTATTTCGAGATGGGGGATACAATCCTTTTTCCATTTCATTCCCTAGCCACAAAAGGCAAAGCATACATCATATGTTGATAATGTCAAATTATTCTCCATTTTTTGAGTAGTAAGTATTACTTTGTATTAATTTGCACAAAAAGGGTTAAAAGTCGCCGCAGCTAGGGATGAGCATTGGGATGGGACGACCCCGCCCAGCTCGAAGCCCAACCTAAAATGCCCGGCCTGGCCCAAGCCCAAACTAACGTTGGGCCGGGCTTGGGCTTAATTTTTAGGCCCAAATTTTTTTGGGGCCGGGCTTAGGCTTGGCTTGGCCCAGCCCGAACCGGCCCACGGGCCCGACTCGGAGAGGGCCCGAACCCTTCCATATCCTACACGTATGGAAACTCTCACCTGTCAAGCACACTCTGTTCATGTATCCTATCTTCATACAATGTTTATAAATCAAGAAAGTCAGGTGTGGGACATATGAGTTGATGATCATTGTATTCCATTTCAGAATTAAATGTTCTTAATTAGTCTATGTCTTAGATTCTAGTGGTTATTCTTGAATTTTCTAGTGTTTATTTTTTCCATTAGAATATTTTTTACTATTGAACCTTTACCCAATATGGGCATCATGCCCATTTTTTAACATGTAGTGCCTGGTGCACCCGTTGTTATTAACTATGGAAACTTGGTTCAATCTTTCAATTTCTGTAACGAGAGACGTTTATCGTATATAACATTGAGTGGACTTGTATAAATTGAGAAATCATCTCCGGTAGAATTGAGTTTTAGTAGTTTCACAAGTATTATGGCCTATGTTTTAAATAATTTTAGCTCGTCTAACTTGAATTGAGATTGACTTTAAACATAAACTCAAAGTTAATAATATATAATGGGTTAAGATGGGACGGCACGGCCCAAGCTTGGCCCATAGGAATTGGGTCGGGCCTAGGCTTGGGCCGAACCGAAAAAATTTTACGAGCCTAGGCCCGGCCCAAGGCCCGAAGTTTTTAAGTGGGCTTGGGCCTGGGCCCTTCAGGGCCCGGCGCATGCTCATCCCTAGCCGTAGCATACAGGTAGCAAGCTACCAACATTACCTCTCTACCAGTCAAAATCCCCCATAGAAAGATGGCAGAGAAAAAAAAGGTAAAACCAAGTTATGCTACAAATTTCAGCCTACAAGTGGTCAAACATCAAGATCTTGTATTCCCAAATTATGTGAGAAACGAGCGCGTTCACCGGGGAGCAGCAAGCTGACGTCCATCGATTGTTGCGCTCTTTCCAGATCCACCATATAGTTATGGCAACTACAGTTCTCACCTGCCCTTGTACATTAGAATCCATTCCTTGGCTATTCCTGATATCCTCAAAGAGCTAGTGAAAGTTCCTTCCCTTAAAATGAGCGGAAGCTCAAGAGCAACGCAAACGTTATCCCATGTAGAGCATGTGTAACGGCAACTCCAGAAGAGGCGTTCAGAGGATTTCAAGGGGTGATCACAAAACAAGCATTTTAGTTCTATAGAAATCCCAAAAAGTGCGAGCCTTTCCCTTGTTGGGATTTTGTTTCTTACCGCCCGGTAGAGATAGCATTTGTGTTTGGGATTTGCTTTAGAGACCCAAACATCTTCCACAAGGCCACCGAGCTCCTTCTCTATCTAACTAAATCAAAGGCGAATCGGAGAGAAAATCCTTTTTGACAGATGTCCTATTTGTAAGGGGGGGGGGCAGCGACAATGAACGATATTCATCAAGATATGGCAAAGTTTAAGCATATTCTTCCAAATAGGAGACGACCCTAGTTATGGCCACATCCCAGAAGGTTTCAGCTCTCAAATATTTGATGCAAAGGAAATCAACCCACAGGGAGTTCTCAGCAGTTAATAACCTTCAGGACCGAGAGATAGTGTTAGTCTTAGTGAGATCCGCAAGAGATCGAAGACCAAGACCACCTTCCTTTTTCGAGAGGCAAACATCGACCCAAGCGACTTGATGCCATTTATAGTCCCAAAGAAAATCAACACATATGGAGCTAATGTGAGAGATTGTTGAAGAGGAGAATACCGTAACATCCACCCAATTTAGCAATTGTATGCGCCTGACCAAAGAAAGAATTTTGGCCTTTCATCCACAAAGGCTAAAAATTTTCCCTCCAGCATTTTTCTAGCAGCGAGGCACCCAATCTTAGAGTCTTATACAATGTTAAGGTAAGTGGTTGGAAAGGTGTCTCCAACAAGTCCTTAAGTAAGAATCCAACGAAATTTCCCTCTAACATTTTTAGAGCAGACGATTCGACTTTTGACAACATTCATACGAAGAACAATGAGCTCTTTGAATTGGTTCATTATCCCACAGACCGCATGCAATGATTTAGCTGTGCACTTAGTGAAAAATAAGAGGTCATCTGCATAGAGATCAAATGGGTGGGTGAGGTAGAGTTCCCACGCCCCATAAGCTGGAGCTTACCTCTAGCCACTTCAATCTCAACCAGGCAGGTGAGAGCTTCCATAACCATTATGAAGAGCAAGGGCCTAAGGGGGTCCCCTTGATGTAATTCTCTCGACCCTTTGAAGAAGCCATGCGAGACGCCATTTACGAAAACCAAAAAGAGGCATCCAACGTAGTTGCGAATCCAAGAAATCCAAAGGTCCCCAAATCCCAGAGAGGCCAACAAGTTCAATAGGAAATGATGATCAACCGAGTTGAAGGCCTTCACTATATCAACCTTTAAACATGCCCTGGAAGCGTTGTTATTCCTGTTAAAACCCAAAGTTACCTCATGGGCCAGACGAGAGCTGTCTCCAATGCTCCTATCTTTGGTGAAAGCCATATGATTTGGAGAGATTAGTGTGGAAGGACCGCAGATAGTATGGTAGAGAAGATCTTAGCAAATATCTTGTGGACGACGTTGCAACAAGCAATAGGTCTAAAGTCTGCTTCCCAACTCCCTACCTCAGGTGGTGGGGCTCCCCCAACCGTGCGCCCTTGTGTAACAACCATGCCTAACCCTCGGTGGCCATGTCTCCCACATCAAGAAGAGAAATTAGTCTCCATTTGTGTGCTACTTCTGGTTGCAATCTTTTTATGGAAAACCAACAATATAATAAATTTTATATATTTTTGTAAACCATTTACAACTATTGTAATTGAATTATTAATTGGGATAAATCTATTACAGTAAACACTCTTTTTTATATCGATTCAACATAAAAAACACAATTCAAATATTAAGCATTGCTAACATGAAGGTAGACCATGAGGAGGATATATATGCATAAAAAAGCCATTCCAATATGTATTCGGCTGGATTAGATTGCTTTTTTTAGATTTCAATATTTAATGGATTGGTTTGAAAAAAGTTTTATCTCGTTAAGGTTGGATTGGACATGGATTAAGATAAAAAAACTCGATTCAATTCGATCGATATGTATCCCTAATTTTGATAATTTTTAGATATTTTTTTACCTTTAGGGTATAAATGCAATAAAAGTGAAAAATAAAAATATGAGTGTGTGTCTATATACAAGAACCTATCTTTTTTTTATAATTTTTCAAGACAAAGGAAATTATTTAAAAATAAAAAAACATGCAGAGCATAGAATTAGTTTCCCATTTTCTAGAAATATCCACTCACTTCAAAAAATTATGGCAAATCATCAATAGTGGAGCGTCTAATGACCAATTACATAATATTTTTAGATTTCAGAGAAACTGTAATATGGCTCCAATAAAAATCATGCGACCAATCCATCAATTAATTCATTCAGAGATCATGCTGCAATATTTGTCCAAGATACATATATCAAAACTTGTATATTTATATCAGGCATAGAATATCCACCAATCATAGTGAAGTAACAAGATAATGATTTTCTATGGAAATAAATAAGTTACAGATGCTATCCAACTTCAAATAACTATAGATAATTTACGTAAAATCCAAAATGCATCAAATTGGTCTAAAAGGGAAGCACCGAATTCAACTTTAAAACTAGACTAAAATCATCCAAATCCAAGCTATGATCGCCAAACACAGGGATAAATTTGCAAATTTATAAAATAAAGAAATATCTCAAAAAGTCCCCCGAAGGACTTATCTGCAGTTCTAAAGAGTCCGTGGAGTCTCCTTGCAAGTTTCCTAGAGTATCACATGCATGGGATGCGCTCCTCGTCAGTGGGGTCTTGTTGCAAGTTTTATCTACTGTTTGGTAACTGGGTTACCTCGAGGTAACTCGATTTAGCCCTCTCTAATCTTGGGTTGGAATTCCATCACAAATCATAGTGACATCACATCATATTCCTTATTCCAACCCTCATAACCATATCAAACAGCTACTATTCACATCAGGTTACCTCAACCCACCCCAATCCAGTAACCAAACAGACCCCTAGAGTATCACATGTGTGGGACACGCTTCTCTGCAGCCGGGGGCACGAGCACAATTCTTTGAAACTTCATGATTCCTTTGGCAACTTGTCTATCACGTGCTCTAGCCATACATGATCATCTCAGATGCATCCTACAACCCCAATCTTGTGGATCTTGGGGAGCCACATGTCATAATGCTTCGTCGTTGATGAGGCCAATCGAGGGACTGGTGATGTAGAGCCCCTCAATGATAGAGATGAAGCCTTGATGGTTGATTCAATGGTGGACTTTGGTCGGAGCTTCAATGGTGAGATAAGAGAGGGAGGAATGATAATGAGCTTCTTTCCAATGGGTGGTTCAAAGAAAATACCACAAGACTTCGGTCTCGTTAGGCCCCTCTGGTGCTTGATGTGTAATGGGGAGAAAATACGAGTGCTCGAGCACTCGTTGGCTCGATAAGATATCAGTGCACATGGTTCAATTCAAGGTACATGGAATAAGGGAGGGAGAGTGGAGGGCGAGATACTCTGATGAAGGTAAAAGGGAGCAATACATTTGACCACCTTGCGTGGTGGGAGGGTAGATGGGTTATGTGGGGTAGAAGAGGAACTGGAAGATAACGCGATGTGAGGTGGTCTCTGTCAATGGGCTATACATGGATAAAAGAGGAGATGAAGAAGGGAGGAAACACATGGAAGACAGAAGGAAAAAGGAGCAAGGAAAGAAGAACAGAAAAAGAATAGACAAAACAATGAAGTGGAGAAAGGTATCCAGAAGAGAGGAAGAAGGGGGACATAGTTGAATGGTTGTCGTCAATCGTTGTGCTCAATTACATAGTCAGGTCGTCGCCTCAACTGCTAGGCAAGCTAGTCGTGATGCATTATTCTCAAGGGAGAGGTTACAATAATGTGATCAATCACCAAATCGCACCATCATGTAGCTAAGTTGTTGTCACTTGACTGCATGCCTCCTCACATTGTCACCGGAGAAGGAAAGAAGGAGCTAGATCTATAGCTATGTGAATGGCAGAAAAATGATGACTTGATTGTCAAAAGCAAATGTTTAATGGTCCAAGTACTTGCGAATTAGATGACGCGATAATCACCTCCAAGATCCTTTCCGTTCTCGTTCACTCCTCCAAACGACTCTCCTTCACCCCCTGACTTCTCCTCTCACCATTATGCTTGTGACAGCTAGGAGTGAAATCTAGTTACATGTCATATCCATATACCATTTTCAAGATGGATAAGATCGAATGCTTGTCATGTTGTTGAGGACCCATTACCATGATCACCAATCTCACGTCAAGGTTGGAAGCTATGATTCGCTATAGCCACCACCCGATTAGCAGAAAACACGATAGTGGAAGATTTTCTTGACCTTTGGTGGAAACACAAATGGAATGTTATTTTTTCAAATCATTGTAATTATGAACATCTTTCGGCTCTTTAACTTTTGTTTACCTGGATGTGTTATTGATGGTACAATGGAAAGTTTCCACAAACACTTCCTTTTGTACATCCATGGAAACTTGTTTGGAATCTTATGAAAATGCATGGATTTATATTCAACTATTCTTCTTCTTCTTTCTTCTTAGGTTATTTATTACGCAACGATTAGAAATCATCTTATCTTGATACATCTGCCCGTTCGGAGCATAGGGGATCAGTGGAAGTGTATTTTTAAATTTTTGAACAAAATTTTTTGCAATATATTAATTTGTAATTTTGTAGTTAATCATTTTTAATATATAAAAAATAAAAATAATATGCATATCTATATGCTATGAATTTTTTAGTTAATGCCATTTTGACCTTTGTTGGTGGTCTATGGTAGTGTGTTGTATTGGCGCTTTTCTTCGTGCTCATAAAGTGAATGGTCTTTTGATCATAGTTAGTTCCATCCATCTTGACAATAGGATCAATCAACCTTGTGGATTCGAATGATGAAACGATATCCTCCTTGTGATATTCCATTGTAGAGATATGAAAACCAAGAAACAAGGAAGGATAACTTGGAGAAGGAAAATCGGACCAATATCCACCGGAAACCTCCTGATTGGGGCTGTTATGGGAGCAACACCGACGACGTTAGAAAGAGATACCCACTTGCTAGAGAGGCACGCTATATGCAGTAGATGATGATGCACTACCTAGGACGCTGGAGGCTGCAAAGCATCCCTGATTGGGGAGTAGTTGTAGGCGGTGAGAAAAGAGGGAGAAGAAAGGGTTTGATTGTGGCTCTGATACCATGCGAGGAAAATAGCGTAAGAGCTAATTATATTGTGTGTTTAGAAAAACTGTCCATCTCGGGATTTCACCCTCCTCTCTTACAAAAAATACAAAGATGGTAGGGTTAGAGTTACAAGAGGAGATACCTCAAAAGAAGTAAAAAAACATAACAACCTCATAGGCTTACAAAATATTTAACAAGAAATAAAAAAATATCTATTCATAGAAATGTCTATCTATAAATGGGACTTCATGTAACATCAAACCTTCTCTTAGTTATGTGCTAATTATTTCTATGCAAAATAAAAATAACATCACTTTATACTTCATAATCAATTATTTTTACAGAAAAAGATCTAAATAGGCTTGATTTTGCACAATGATGCTTCAAATGCAACTCAAACAACACATATATTATAGTGTAATCGTCATCAATAGCTACAAGAGAAGTTTAACAAGATGTATCACGTTAATAGGGATTATCATGCAAGTTGACATCTTTATAATTTAGATTAGATGGAGCTAATTATTAGGTATCTTTTTCAACCTACCTAACCTATATATCATTGGTGTACCATCTAACAACTAAATAGTGTAAACAAAAGTGTCATATCATAAATTATTTCACAAATTATCCTTCACACAATATATAAGACAACATACTAACTTATATTGTTTACTTTATAAAATCCACAAAGATAATCTCATGTATAATATTTATAGAGTGTGAAAGCAAGAAATTACTACTTGACAAATTAAATTTAAGCACCTTGAATGCATGGGCGGATCCATGTATATGTCATGGGGGCACACATCCTCCCTCCCTAAAGTTCGAAAATTTCTTACACCCCATTAATATTTCAATCATTAAAATCAAAATCACACAGTGGTGCCCCTCTAAACAATTGGAATTGCGGAGTTTGTACCCTCTATCTCTCGCCACCTCCTTTCTCGCACTCCCTTTGGACGCCTACCGAGCCACTGCACCTCCCCTCCCCTCCTCACGGTGTCAATTACCTGCCCCGCAACATCCCCAGTCCCCAGTCCCCAGTTCCCTTGTAAAACGGTAGTTTGTTCCCACCATCCATCCCTTGAGTAACGTCACCTTCTCACATTTCCTCTGGACGTCCAACTTGTGTCGTTGCGCCTCCCTCCCCATGGTGCCAGCTCGTCGCTCAGCAGTATCTCCATCTCCCTTGCACGTCGGCATTACATATATATACATAGGTGTGGCGTGCATCCCTACTAAGGATGCAAACAAATAGATATAAATATCGCTATAGGTATTACCATATCCTTATCCGATTTTAAACACAAACACTTATGCAGATATAGATATTGACGAATCGATATTAAAACGTGTCACTATATCCTTGAAAATAGATACATATATAAAATAGATATTGACCACATGCGAGGATTATTATAAATGAATTACAAATTGACTTAAATATACATGAAATGAATAGAAAGCACATGAATAAATATATTAAATATACTTATATTATAAAAAGTATACTAAATATGGTGAAAGAAGGAATAAAATTTGTTATATTTTATTAAAAATAAATCTACAACTAGATTTATATATGAAAATAGATAAAATGATAATGATACGTTTGTTTGCAAATATCAAATTGATATCCATATCTGTATCTACTTTGAAATGGATATAAATATGGACTTGAAATCTATATAAAAGGGATATGGTGGCACAAATTTGATAAGGATATAACCGTACATGTTTGCATCCTACTCCCTGCCAGATACAACGAAAGGGAGATATTCAAATGGGAGATGAATACATTCAAATTGAGATATTTGATTCTATTGCTAATGATAATATTATGAATCATTTTCAAGATCTAAAAATTAGATGTCATCAACTTTAAATACATGTGTCTATTTTTTAAATTTGTTTAATATGCAAAAAAACTCATATAAATATCTATGCATATGGATGTTTATACTGATTTTTATATTATAATTCTTATTTATTATTACTATTGTTTGTGAGTGTGCTCCCCTCAATCTGTAATCCTGAGTCCACCACTGCTTGAGTGATTGTCAACATATCTAGTCGGATCTAACCGAGGAAGCTCGGGACGTTACATCATATACACCAGCATACATAATCCCTTGACACGGCATATTACTCGCAAATCGAGCGAAGGTGGTTGCTATATTTTTCATGAAAAGAAAAGGGAAAGAGAGTGAAACGAGCAAAACCATTAATCTCGAAGGAATCCAACTTGATATCATCTGAGATCGTACGTGGGACATTTAATCAAATGCCGGGAATCTCTCACGTAATGATCAGAGATACGGAACCTAAGACTAAGACCAAAGACCAAACGAAGAGAAGGAAATATATGCATTACATATGCATGATTCCATCATCATCATCAGAATCACATCAGAAGCAACTATCCCAAATCCTGGACACGTGTGCTTTCCGTCGACGTCCACCAACGGTACGGCCCGTGACACGTACCAAATCTCTCTCTCTCTCTACAGAACCATCATCCCTCGTGAACCCCAAAGCTGACCACATGCATATGGCCAGTTTTCCCCACAGTGCTGTCCCCCCACCTTGAATTGCACCACGCTTTGCTGCATAAATGTATATTTACCATCCCATTTCTGGTATCGGATTACTTTAATCCACTGCAATGATGACTGATGTGCATGGAAAAGTAGGCATTTGCTGGGACGATGTGCCAAAGGCGACCCATGCACATGCATTAGGGTTTTCTTCGCTGACGTGGGATTAGTTTGATCATCGGAGGCTTAGTTGCTGCGATGAGCATTCAATGGGGGATTAATTGCAGTGATCAACAGCCCATGTTGCAGTAATCTGCTGCACAGATTCAACCTATGTTTTTATCACTGGACAGTAAACACAGTCTGGGTGGTGGGGACTATAGAAGATACCCCACCCTAGCTAGAATCCTTTGATAGTTTTTCTTCTCGGCAAGACTCAAAATCTTGGCCGGCATCTTAGCTGGTATGTTCAAATCATCGCGTATTTAGGAAGACTTGTTTCGAAGTATCTGTTGAGTTTTCTCATGTGAAGACTGATTGGTGGTGAATTTCTTAACGTATTATGCGTATATTGATTTTCTCGCGTATTTTGCTTGTGTATTGATGATCGGATCTGTTCCCGACAAGGTCAAGATCATGACTTTTTGCACCCTGTTAATCTGAATGATTGAATGGTTAGGATTTAAGGTATCTCAAAGTTTCGAAGCCTATCATTCAATCCATATACTTATTAAACATGCACTACGATAATTAATCAAAAAGTTTACAAATCATCAGTAGTCTTCTGTATATAAGACAAGGAGAACAGATCCTTTACATCTTCTGCAGTAATGCAGAGGTCTGCTGTAAAGAGGTGCGCGTCCCGAATGGCTCGATCAAGATCGAGCGGTTCATAGGAAATCCAGATTTTTTTAGCTCTTATCGTGTGAACTGCTCGACCTTTGATCAAGCGGTTAGGGACGCACACCCCTTAATAACGAGCCTCTGCGGTACTGCAAAGGATCTCTGCATTAAGAAGAGGGCAAAATCATGCATAAAGATATGTTAACGTGGAATTTTGAGGATAAGATTTAAATCTTGAGTACTGAACACATGATCCCGGCCTCCTTTTGTTTTATAGAATCTAGATTATTTAATTACCTTTCAGATCTGATGTATTGATGCTGGCATGATTGTAGATCTCACTGGTATTAATGGTGATCAACTTCTAGATTAATAAATAAGACTATTTTAACGAACGCACACAGATGGAGATAATTAAAATTTTGCAAGATGAGTACAGAAATTACACAATTGCATTGGAATTCCACAGAGAATTGAAGGAAATGTACACTTAAACATGACAGTAAAGTGGAAATCACACAACAAATTAATAGATTACAGGTAAAAATGTGGCAAAAATCGAAGAAGAGAGATTGAATAAAAGGGTGAAGAGAAGGATTAATGTGCTCTGAAAGAGCGAGCAGCAGTCCACATCTTTGAACTAATTAATTAATTTTTCAGATGAAACTCCGGCTTTATTTCTCACCGCATCCGGTTCGCCTCGTCCTGACGCTGTCCCATGAAGTTCCTCGCTGACGATCGACCGCTTATTCGCCAAAAGATTGAGAGAAGAAGGTGAAAATTCGAGTTCCCGGCCATAATTTCTGATGCAATGTAGGAAGAACAAGAACACGGGAAAAGAATGTGGGAGAATTCCCACAGAATCAATCATCTGTAATTTACAATTGGCCAAATCTACTGAACCATAGCCAAGAAAGGTCCGGTGGCCGCCGGCGGCACACCAGCAGGCGGGGTCGGTCCTGTGGCATTGGAAGCGGCGGCGCCAGTTATGTTGGGCCTCTGGAACTCGATCTTGTAGGCCATCTTCGCCTCCTCTTCGTCGTCGTCCTCATCGTCGTAGTCGTCTTCGTCGTGACCGCTCATGCTCGCGCTGTCGTGCAATTCCATTGACGGCAGCGCTGTGGATGACAGCCGGTGATTTTGCGTCTCCTTAGCAGCTCCGGTCATCACAGAATCCTCTGCCTAAATTATCCAAAAAAATGATGACCAAGAAATCACTGAAAATGTTCAAACAAATTTGGACAATGATTAATAATTGGTAATTTAGCTCAGATTCGTTAATTGCCTTCTTCTCAGGTTCTCCGGCAGCTGTTGGCGGTGCGATCAAGCCGTTTGATTTGGCATCGGGTGGTGGTGGTGGCAACGATGCGATCGGTAACGCGGTGGCTCTGGCTGCAGCACCCAGCGAGCGGCTGCGGTAGATGGCGTCGAGCTGGTGGAAGTAAGGGCACGTCTTGGCATCGTCCGGCCGCTTCTTGTTGCTCTCCTTCACCTTCTTGAAGTACTTGTTGATGTTCTCCCACTTCTCCTTGCACCGCTTCGCGTTGCGGTTGTAACCGAGGCGGCGCATCCCCGCCGAGATCTCCTCCCACAGCGGACCCTTGGGGCCGCTGTCATGGTACCGCATGTCGAGCGCGCACCGCAGCTCGATCAACGTCAGCACCTCCGTCTTTGGCCACCGTGAGGAAGGGGGGTCTCCCATGCCGCCGTCCGTTGAGGGCCCCGGCAGTGGCCTTACAACCGGCAGCGGCTCCTGGTGGGTCGGCGGAGGTGGTGGTGGTAGCGGCGGTGCAGGCAATTGGGACGGCAATTCTTGTTGAATTTGAATTGTTGGCTTCGGAAGCGGTTCGGAGACCAGAGGAGGTGCAGCGGTGGGAGCGACGGTGTTCTGATCGGAAATCTTCTGCAGGAAGGCGATGATGGCGGCGTCGCGAGAGGCCGCCATCGACCGCTCTTGTGCAGCCATATCGTGCTCACGGGAGAGCCGGGCAGCTTCCTGCCGCCGCCATGCCTCGTCCCGCGCCATCCTCTCCTGCTCCCTCTTCTCAATTACGTCTAGGAACCTCTGCTGCATTGTCTCCTGCTGCTCCATCACCTTCCTCATCATCTCTCCGAACAGCGCCATGGTGTGCCTTCCACTCCCCGCCTCCTCCTGACGCTTCCGCTTCCGTCCCCCTCCATCGTCTTCCGTCTCAGAATCCGGATCTGACTCCGAATTGCTGGAGAATCCCAACCCGCAGAGCGGAGGGATCGTGGCGGCGGCCGCGGGCTCGCCCGCGGGCTGCTGGTTGCTCGGCGGAGGGGGGATCGAAGCGATGGGAGTGGGCTGTATGGATCTCGAAGGCGCGTTCATGGCAACGGCACCGCCCGTTAGCGCCTCGAGCTCGGAGAAGAAGCGGTAGTTCTTGCCGTCCTGGCGGCCGGCACGGCCCTCCTTGGTCCTCTTGTAGTACTTGTGGACGTTCTCGAACTTCTCCTTGCACTTCTTGGAGCTTCTGGTGATGCCTTGCTCCTTTAGCTTCCTGCTCTCAAAGTAAACATAGGTAGAAATTCTGAGCGATGTGTGGTGGTGCTTTGCTTTATTGGAAATGGCGAGATTTATAAAAAAAATTGAAAGGACAAGATGAGCTGCTCGGGATTGATGCAGAGGGATTTGTATATGAAATTTATGGAGATGGTGAGAAAAAAATGCTGCTTTTTCGAGATCGACGGTGACGGAAAAAAGACAGGGTAGTTTAGTTAGTCCCTAAAAATTACATAGATGAAATCGAAGACCCAGAGATGAGAACAACATCAACGACCAACAATGGCAGTGGCCGTAGTACGATCCCATTTCCATACTGCTATCAATTCCTCTTTAATTTTCCTTAAATTCTCTCTCTTTCCTTCTCTCTCATCTCTTTCTCCGCCAATTTGCTTTAGCTGCTTTCTAATTTTAATTCAATGCGAACCCCAAAAACCGTTATCTACTTCTCTCTCCTATTTGTCTACGAAGAACAGTAGATCCATGACCGGGGCTCGAGGAAAGAGGAGAATTTCGGTGGAAAGATCCCACATTGGAGGGGTTTCGATTTGTGGGTACTCGGGAAATCGTATCAAAATTGGAATTTGAGTTGAGCTGCCCTCACCTGGAGACCTCCTCCCAGAGGGGGCCCTTGAGAGCCGCCTCCCGGAAGGCAGCATCCATGTCGGAGCGGATCCGGATGAGCGCGAGCGTCTCGTGCCGGGGCCACCGGTTACCCGGAGTGCCACCGCTACGGTCTCCAGGGCCAGCAGCAGCATCGTCCTCAGGGAAGCTCCCCGAGACCGCGGTGGCCAATTCGTCGAAATTGAGCGGCTGCGGAGGCCGGCTGCTGATGGGAGGCACGGCCTCCGCCGCCGCCGGCGGAGGAGCCCCGTAATGGGACCCTCCGTGCTGCTGCATGGCTGCAGAAGCCTCCTGAGCTCTCTAAGAATTCTCTCTCTAAATCTATGGAGCAGTGGTTTGGACTCTGAGCGATATCTCCTCAGTGGGAGGGGGTGAGAAGATAGGGAGAGAGAGAGATAGAATTGGGGAAGTGGTGGGAGAGGGCAAAGTTAAGAAGGGAAGGGGCGGTTGAAAAAAGATAGACCCAAATACAACTGGAAAGGATTTCCTCTCTTTTATTTATTTATTTGAAATATACTACAAAATATTTACTTGCATAAAGTAAGAAAGGGAGGTGGTGGGGAAATAATGGGGGGACAAGAGGGAGGAGAGATGTTGGGTGAGGACAGGAATAGTCAACTTAGAGATAGAGAGAGAACGAGAAAGGGGTTGTTTTGGGAGAGGTAGAAGACAACCATGCTTTACATCAAACATAAATACATTACAATGTGCGTATACGTGTGCGTGTGTATCCGCTCTGTTACCTTAGGGTATAAGATGTCCAGGATAGGGTTAATATAACCTAATCAAAAGGTGGATTCCTCCTGTGGCCGTAGTGGGGGTCGGCCTTTACTGTGAGGTGGGTCTACGATAGATTTTGACGATCTTAATCCATGATGTATGATATATCCTCGACAATTTACCTCATGTTTACAAACTGGAATTTTAATATAAATAGAGGGATTACATCGAAATAGGAGACAAGCAGACAACAAGCTGCATCGCTAGTCTTTTTGGATTTTCTCATTGACGACGAAGCGTGATGCGGTCAACGATAGAATCGTGGAATCGCAATTACGATCCAAGCAATCGGTCAATGGACTATTACCGTAGAATGGGATGTCATTGTTGTCCAACTTAGCCTGAGCTATTAGGGCTCACGTAAAATCGAATTCGAGCACTGTTTCGTAACAGTGAACTAATGCCTATTCACATGTTTGTTGCCGTATGAACTGTTTATGTATAATTAATCTCCAATTCACAGTGTGCCTATGTTGGGTTTGATGTTCGCATATATAATTAACAAATAACGGAAAAATTATTTTTTTTGCATGTGTATCCTTGGTAAGTTTTGTAATTCTATATATACCCGTATCCTCCTGTCATCGACTCATCGGAGCATCTCGAGGACATCGTGATACCAGACAGTTAGTTATATATGCTAACATTGTATGGTATTTACAGGTCGAGAAAAGATGTAACATAGTTGGATGCGTCCGGTGGAGAAGACGTCGGCTCAAGCGGTTATACCGCTTACTTATTGAGTCGGCAAGTCACGATTTTTAATGCGGAGGGGACTCTCTAAGCTGGCTCTTGTAGTTAAAGCCAAAGGGGGACCATGTACACCCATATAGAACAACATGCACACCATGTGAGGGGGATAAAATAGTAAAGGATAAGACAAATGGCTCTCCCCTCCCCTTTGCCCTCCACCAAGGATTTGATCTTATTACATATTATTATTATTGTAATTACCGGACCAATGATGTGATCCAAATATTTCCAAATCTACCAGCTGTGTATAATTAATCCAAGTCGATCGAACCAAAGTTCCAACAAGGGGTTCCTTTCACGCATCTGTTTTCCCATCCCACACACCAACACCAACACCAACACCACACCAATAGGAGTCCCTTCGTTTCCGCTCACGCCAATGATGAGATGTTGAGATGGAAAGGGAAGCAATAGTTTTCAGATCTATCGTCTCCATTTTCTTAATGGAATGTGTGTATTTTTTTTTGCTGAAAAAAGGAGTTGGATTGGAGTCTTTTAAGGGACTGTTCGCGCTTTTCCTTGATGGTCTTGCCCAGAGGTAAAGGTTTACGGAAATCGGATCGAACCGACCGGTTGGATCGGAGATTGTGGTGAACTTTGCTGGATATGTCGATCGGGAAGATCGAGGTTTGGTCGAGCCCAAAAAACATGTTTTATGTATGGGTTTTGGAATATAACACACAAAATACCTACTTATAAGGTTCTCTTATAACCGGATTGCGTATGTGTTTTACTCATTATATCAAAAAAATAGGCTTTTATAATGAATAATTTGAAGAATCGCCGCTATATCGGCCGAGATTATGTTCAATGAATCTATTCCTTGCACTACAACAAAATTGGACTATAGTGATGCTTTTTTAAAAATCCGTCACTGATGAAGCCACGTTTCATCATCTTTATTCTATCATTTTGGCCTTAAAAACCCTAGTAAATGCATGTAAATAGAGCTAATTCCTGTAGTTTAGCATTCATGCATATGTGTGTAAATATTGTATAAAATGCGGTTTTTAAAGACAAAATTATAGAATAAAGAAAAGAAAAAAAAATAAAATATTGTAAATATTTTATGACCCGAAACCCCGAGACCTAGGCATCTTGATGAATAGGTCGACCAGGAATAAAGTAGGGGGAGATAAGGGTCAAACACCTATGTTATTTTCTTCATTCTTTATTCTTTTTGGGACCTATTTTTGGTTCCACTTTTTATACATCAAATAAAGAAACTTTGTACATGAAAGTTGTAGATAATTTTATAAAGAAAAATACAAAATTGATTTCACAGAAAAATAATGTACAGATAAAAAGTTATGGTCTGAATAAAATTCCAGAATCTCAACTTCCCAGACCCGTATCTCACAAATGAAAACTCCAAATGCAGCATACTTACCTTTAATTTATATAGAAGAAAATAAACTATGTAATGGCGGTGGTTTCGCATTTGGCGGAGCTACGGTTTGAAAGTTGAGTTTTGGACCCCTATTGTATACTTGTACATATTAAAATATTCCATTTATTATTTATTCATTATTTTTGTATTCTTATATTTTTATAATGTTGTAAATATTACGTATAATAATTATGTACATTAAAATAAAAATAAAACTCAAAGGAAAACACAAAAGAAAATTCATATACCAAATACATAGGTAAAGTACACACACATATACCTAGACTTTATATACTTTTATTTAATTAAGTGTACAAAACATATCAGAAAAATAAAATAAAAAATATATATATTTACATGTATAAAAGTATTTTATAATTTTTATAAATTAATAAACAAAAAGAAATAAAGTAAAATACAAAATAAAAATAAAAGTATTAAAATATATAGATAATATACCTACATAGGGATATAAATGCGAACTTGTAAAAATATACCTTGTAAAAATAAATAAAAATCAGAATAAAATACTACATAAAAAATGAAACATTTTTTATTTATAACCTAAATTAAATAATATCATTTATTATTTTAAATTGAATTAACAAGATCTTTTTCAGGGATTTTTCCTGATTGGTCCACGTGGACCAATCAGGAGACGGCCTCAGTTGACCTAGGTCAACTGGCCGTCCTTCCCCCTCAGCCTGTGTCAGAACCGCCGATCTCCCTCATTTCTCGATTTTTTCACCACTCCTGTGTTGCTCGAGGAGGGTTGCTTCCTTCACGAAAAATGTACCTGGTATATCCTTGATCCCCGCTGTCCTATCAAATCCACCAAGATCGCCTTGGCGCACCCGTGATCGTGCCTCGAAACTCGCCGTTCGTCAACCCTACAAAAAGAGCCCCCGACTTCGATTCAAATTTGAATCCTTCTTCCGCCATCTTCAACCCAAAACCTCTACCTCTTCGTGCTCCTAGTGACAGTGGGAGTCGAATCGACCCGGGGTTTGCGTTGTTTGGTGTTGAATCGAAGCGATTCGACCTCTCGCCGGAGCTCCGCCGTGCTTCACAGCCCGTCGCCTCTGGTGAGTCTCCTCCTCTTTTCTCTTCGTTTTCTTGTAGCTGTAGCGTAGATTAGGTTAGATAAGTAGCAGCTTTGCTTGTCGTTCATCCAATCGCCGAGAATCGTTGATCAAACCCACGGCGGAGCTGAGCTCCGCCCATCATTTCCGATCACTTAACGCCTCGACTCGACCTCAGACCCCTTCCATTCTCTTCCTCATCGCTCAGTCATCACGCAGCACCCCTCCGTTCACCTCGATCTCGCCCAGATCGAGTCGACCGAGCTTCCTTCTCCGCCGTTCGCCGGAGCTCTTCGCCCGCACCACCTGTCGCCTCACTTGACCCATCAGACCCCACCATTTTGTTCGCCTGGGTTTTGTGCACTTAACATTTCAGGTCCGAGCCCCAGAGAAGGCTCCATCGACCATCATCGACTCCAGGTTCCTCCGCCCAGGTCACCTTCCTCGTCCGGCTGCTTCACGCCGCCTCCGCCTCGCCGGAGGCCATCATCTGACGAGGAAGGACCCCAGGATCCTTTTGCCCTTGATCCGGGGGTCGGAGCGGCCGTGTGTCGGCCGCAATCGCCGATCGAAGCTCGCCGGAGAGGTGTTCTTCGTGAACCTGCCCCCTGCCGTTGGATCAGAGTCCACCTCCAGACGCCATCTACGCCGTCCGATCGGCAGGCGCCTCCAGCCGTCCGATCAATCCTTGAAGATCTAATCTCAGCCGCCCAGGACGAAGGGGTACGCACCGTCAGATACGCGCCACGTGGATTAGTGGGACGCCATCGGCCGCACGATCGAGCCCGTGGGTATTTTGCACCTTTTACCCATGACTTTTTGCATTTGCTTTTTAGTCTAAAAACTTCCATCTGTAGTTTAAAAAGCTTTGTAATATTTGCACTCAGGCCCTCACAGTTTCACTATTTGCACTTTAGTCCACGCCACGTCACCTCACGTGACGGTGGCGTGTGACTTTTGGGTATTTTGCAAGTTAGGCCCAGAACTTTGGTGTATTGCAATTTCGTCCCTGTGCGTAGAATATATAATATGTTTTTGGAAGTTTTGCATTTATGCCCAGCCGGTTTTCTTTAATTACGATTATGCCCCTGTGAATGGTGTTTCACGTGAGCTGCGCGTGTCTTTTTGGTGGAAATTGCACCTGAGCCCCTGGATGTTTTCATAATTGCATTTATGCCCCTGCCAGGCTTAGGATTTTTGTATGCTTAGCTTATTTATTTAATACTTCTTTTAATTGCGAAAAATTCTTAAAAAATAGGGATTAGCTCCTGTGTGCTTCTATTTTCACGTTATATTTTTAGTTTTGGATTTTATCTTAATTTCATATTGATTAAAAATCAAAAAACATGCTTTTTCTCTACTGTCTAGCTTAGAAAATGCCAAAAAAATATTAAAAAGTCTCGAAAAATTCCAAAAAAATTCCATAGTGTCTATTTTACTATATTTTAGTTGCAGACCAAAATCCACTAAAAATCTCAAAAGAAAAACCTTAAAAATTTAAAAAGACTCTAAAACTTAAAAAAATTATAAAATCAAAGAAAACTCTAAAAAATACAAACTCAGTTCCTGTTTGCCCTTTATTTTGCTCTCTTTATTTGAAAAATAGTGTGAAAAGTTTTGATTGCTGTTTGCTATTCTTAAAAATTCATTTTGTTTCCAACCATCCTATTTTCCACTGTTTTCTATTATTTTAGTAATTAAAAATACCAAAAACAATATAAAAATTACCCAAAAATCACAAAAGCAGTAAAAAATTATAAAAAGACCAAAAAGACTTCATTTGCTAATTTTTGGATATTTTTGAGCATTTTTATAAATATTTCTTTCTCTCTTGTATTACATTGTTTTACATTCCAATATTGAAAAAGAAAATAGAAAAGTATAAAATATCAAATATAAAAATCAGAAAATTAAAAATCAAAATACAAAATTATAAAATTGCAAATTAAATAAAAAATACAAAAATTAAAAACCCACAAAAAGAAATTGGCTAAGTGATTCATTAGACCTAGGGTTTGGGATCTTTATCTACACTCTGCACCGTTGTTTCCTGTGTTCGACCCCTACTTGCTTGCCATTATACATTGTTAGTAGGGTATAATAAATTTTAATCCTTGCTCTTGATTGCTTTATTGATTGTGTGGGTTGATTGTTGAAGACCGAGGTGGTTTGAGCAGTCGCATCAGCGACAGTGAGTCTGACTTGTCAGACCACTATTTAGCGGCTCTCGCGATCTCGCTTTTCAGTCACTAATTAGCCGTTGTTAAATATATAACGACCATATAATTCGTTGCAAAATGAGCTTTCGTACTCAAAATTAACGAAAAGTATCGTATTTGTGGTTATATCATTAGCAACGGTCCATATAGCGATATTATTCAAAATATCAATCAATCATCGCTATTTTTTTAGTTCAAAATTTAACGATGATTAATTAAAAGTTTGGAAAATAGCAACGGATAAGCGACGCTATGTGGACCGTTGCTAATGATATAACGACATATATGATGTTCATCGCTAAATTCGAGTACGAAAAATCATTTCGCAACTAATAATATCGTCGTTATATAATTAACAACGGCTAATTTAGTGACAGATTTTGAAAAAAATGTCACTATAATTCAATTTTTTGAGTATTGCAAAACAATAATATGATTTGTGATTTGTAGTGAATAATATAGTCGTTACCGGTAACACATCTATATACCTACTATTAGTGGGTTTCCTCCCACGCTACTGCCACGTGTCCTCCTTCCCCCTTATTTGCGCTCCTGCCATGTTTCCGCTTTGTTCCGCTTCCTATCCCCCATTGTAGGTCGCTTTGCCTTCTTCTTCTGCCACGTTTCATCTCCTGGTGTACGCGTCTCCCATCTACCTGTTTTACAAAGCCTTCTGAAAACCCTACCCTTCATTTCTCCGCCGCTTTTGGTTGAAGCGGTTGTCGATCGCCTCCTCACTTATTTCTTCCTGGGTACACCTTCTCCATTGCCCTTCATTCCTCCGCCGGTCTTCGTCGACCTGCTATCGACCGGTTCCTCATCCGTTTCTTTCCGGGAACAGTTTTTCCATTATCGCCTTCTCCAACCGCTGAAGAAGGTCGATCGTCTTCTGCTCGTCGGTATGCTTTCGTCGGCCTTTTATTTAGTTCTTTCCCCTTTCCTTTCTGCTATTGTTCTTCTTCGTATTTGTCTTCCCTTTTTTATACTATCTTATGCTTATGTATTTCTGGAGTTCCTCTTCCGCTATGTTTGTTTGCCTGCGTCGCACATCTAAAAACCATCCCCTTCAACTCTCCACCGTTTTTGGTTCAAGTGGTTGTCGATCGTTTTGCTGCTCATTTGCTTCTTGCTGGGAACGATTTCTCTATTATCGTGTTATCCAAGCTCTCAAACAGGTCTATCGTCTTCTGGTCAGCGGTATGTGTGATACTTATCTTTTTTTATAGTATCTTATGCTTATGTATTTCTGTATTTCTCCCTTATTCTCTATTTTATAGATCTTGGGAATGTTGCTGTTGTCATATATTTTATGATGGTCAGATTATAATTTTATTTTCTCATATCTTCTTCATACGTGTGTTCTGATTTAGACCATGTCTTATTGGTAGATAATTTTCGATTGTTTTGTTCTCTGCTTATTTTCTGTTTTTGTGTCTACTCTGTAATCTTGCATGTATATATCACATTGCATATTGGGTCTGTTTGCATTTGCATGTTATTCCTAAGACATTCTAAGTGGTTATAATTCTTCAGGAAATAATAATTTTATGCAAGTTGTATCCGAAAATAAGGGAGTAAAATTCCTTTTACAGAATACATCGATTTTATGATATTTATATGCGAAACATAGGAGGTTAACATATGCTGGCTCTGTTTGGATTTTCATGTTGTCCCGTGACATTGTGAGTGAACATAATTCGTCAGTAAAACTGGTTTTATGATATCTGTATCCGAAACATAGGGGCCTTAAATTTTATTTACAGGATGCCTTGATTTTATGATGTTTCTATGTGAAATATAGGAGGATAAATTTTTTTAACAGGATGCATTGACTTTGTGTACAAGTTTTTTTTATGGACGGCTGTCTGTATATTTAATGTTGCTTCTTTTACCTCACTCTGATATTTTTTTGCCTCTTTTAGGTATGTGTATGACTTATTATTATTTTCTTCATCCATTACTACAGTTTCTCTTTTACATCATATTAACATTTTCCTTCTATTGTGCCATGTTAAAAGTAATTCTTCTTTATTATTTATATGTTTCTCGTAGACATGTATTTTTCTTGCAGAACATTTATATATTTCCAACAATTGCAATCCCTTTTTTTAACTAAGAAGTTCATCATTATCGAACAGTTGCTTTATTTCTCTATCTATGTTGATTATATTATTTATGTGACATTGTTTTTTTAAGTTTCATTCATATGTTTCTGGACCTTATGGATGTTGGGAATGTTGCTGTTGTTATATATTATTATTATTTATCGTCTATGTTTGCTCTTATTCCCCGTATATGTTGCCTTCTTACTGGTAAGTTAGGTTATTTATTTAGTAACACACGTAGTTGTACGGTCTATATGATTTGTTCTATGTCATTTACATAATATTTATGTTGTATATTGTCAATGCCTTCTCTGATTTTTATAGCTGATTGCTTCTCATAAGTAAGGTTAACTGTTTATTTTCCAGCACCTGTGATTGCACGATATATAGGATTTGTACTATTGCTCCTCACTTCTATTACCTTTCAATTGTTGTTTTCTTACATATATTTCCTCCTTCAAATTTTTTTGCCATGTTCAATCAGTTCTATTGGTATGTTATGTATTGCATATATTTTTGATGATCTCTGTTAGTATTGTATAAATTTTTTGTTGTTGTATCATTTCTTTCTCATTTTCATTACTATTACTATTATTTCAGCCATTTTTTTAAGTGTTTAGATTATTTCATTTTCTGTTGCGTAATTTCTTTTTGGTCATACCTTAATTTTCTTTTGTGTCTGACCGATGCCATGATAGGTTTTGTGTTTGTTTGTATATTATACTTGCTATCTATGTTATAAATTTGAGCTTATTCTTTCTGTAGTCCTAAGTTTTTTCCCATAATGTCTTCATGGTTATTGTCATATGATTTGAATTATTTATGGATACTACTATATGATTATTTCTTCCATTTCTATATGATGTTAAGTGTATGCAGAATTTTACAATATCGTTTTTATTGTTTTAAACATATACTTACTTCTAAAATTTTTCATGATATTGTTCTATTGTTGTTTTCTTTATCATCTGGTTTTGTTTTATTTCGGATGCTACTTTCCTTGATCGTTTTTTCTTCTATAACTCCTTATTCAATGTAAATGTTTTTTTCAATCGATTTCTTGTGTAATTTTTTACAGCTGTGTACAGATGACCTGTATTGTCTGAGGCCAGTTTAATTTACTGTTTGTTGTTCAGTATAGTTTTTGCTTTGATGTCCTCACATAGATCTCCCTAACATTTCCAGATGATTTGCTGATTTGCTTCGTTAGTTTAATTTTTCGTTTGTTGTTTTTTCCTTTGTAATTCAATTTTTTTTACTGTTGGGAACACTTGTATATTTATTTACTGTTTCATGTTATTCTTAATGTCAACTGTAATTGCGTGGTGTTATTATAAAATTTACTTTTTAGATTGAAAACAGTTTTTACAGATTTTATTAGTCACAATTTATCTGTTTGTGACTTTGTACTATGTTAGTGGTGTTGATTTCTAACAGCTCAATATTGATAGAAAGATAAACGTCTATGTTAGTATAGACTTCGTCTTTTACTTTTGTATGTTGATGGTGATTCGTGCTGCATGTATCTACTCGTGAGATTATGTATATGATGGTTGTTCCTGTTGTCTTATGTATTGCGTTTGTTTTCATGTTTTCTGACAAGATTTTCCTTTTATATGTTGATGCTGCGTGATTAGAATTTCCATTTTAACTTACTATAGCTGTCGTTTTTTCACTGAGAAGGTAAGTTCCTTACGTTCTGGTGGATGTGATATTCCATCTAACTTGCTTATTTTTTTCGTTTTGGTAATTCGATTGAATACTAATTTCTTTACTGTTTCAAGTTGACGTTTGGTAAGATATATACCTTTTGAATCAAACGGTGACTTAAAGATTTTTTTCAAATAACTTTTGCAATACTAAGATATTTTAATGTCTAATTTCACGCATGTATCTACCGATGATATTATATATATGATGACTGTTTGTGTTATCTTATGTATTACAGTTGTTTTAATGAAGTCTCACACAAATTTCCTTTTACATGTTGATGGTGCGTGACTCCAATTTGCATTTTGACTTCGTATAGCTGTCGTTTTCAGTTGGGGAGGTAACTTTCTTACAATACTTTACTTTTATATGTTGAGGGTGCGTAACTTCAATTTGCATTTGGACTCCTCGTAACTCCAATTTGTATTTGGACTCCTTCTACATGTAATCTTATTATTCTCCTCATTTTTCTTATTGGATTGAATAATAATTTGCTTACCGTTGCATGTTTTTTCTATGTCAACTGTAATTGTGGTGTGTTATTTTGTAATTTAACTTATCGATTGCAACCATTTCCTTTAATTTTTGCTTCTCAGATATCATCTGTTCCTACCTTTATAATACATATTTTCTGTTAATTTGTAACATGTCAATATTGACAGAAAGACAAACACAAGGATTTAAGGTAACCCTCTTTTTTATTTATGGTTCTCTCCTGTGTCAACGCTATATGCGAAATTTTACGGTATTTTGTCCTGTATGCTTGATATGTGATATTGCTTTGGTATAGAATTAAAGATCGTTAATGTTTAGCAAATTATTCCTGGGCAATTAAAAAATTGCAGAGTACATTTTATTTGTATTGCTCTATTTAATTAATATAAATTACCTATCTCTCCCATATATGATATGGTTGAATAAATTGTGGGTGAGGTTTATGTTTCTGTTGTATCAGGAGTTGAATAGAGGTACGTTTGTAGGTTAGCATGCTATAGAAAACTATTTTTCTACCTTCCCTTATTGTTGTTTTTTTGCATCAGTATAATTCAGCTATGTTTGCTGTAAGAGGTATAACCTTTATCTATAATCCTTACCCTTTCTATTACATCTTTTCTAGAAGAATATAAAATTATTCTGACATTTATTCTAACATTTTAATTTCTCTATCATCTTACAGTGTTGCCAAAGAAAGTGTTCCATCCACATCCATCACTGACTCAAATAGTCTTGACTAAAATGTGTAAGAATTATTTACTATCATACTTTCTGCAATTTATCGTAAAGAAACCGATAAAACAAATTACTTATTATATATCCTTCTGTTGATTTTACTATACTGCCTATTTTCTTTTAATTTACTGTTCATAGGCCTCTTCTTATACTAATACTTATTTCCCTCAATTATGCAGGTACCCTTCACTTTCCTTGCAGTACACCTTCTACTTTCCACCTCCGCGTTTCTACATCTTTTAAACTGTTTTAAGATGTTGTTTTGTAATAAAGTACTAACTAAGTTAACGTTTTCAACTGTTTCTTCTTTTGATTAAGGAAACTCCAACCTTTATATATCAGTTACCTTCTATCCAGTAGTTTATTTTCTCAAAGTACGTTTATTTTTTTCCCTATACTGAGGAACCCTTACTACCAGCAAAAACATATGTTTGCATTCTGCATTATATCTTTTTCAAATTAAATCATTAAAGCGTTACTACCCATTTCTGTTCACTTTCGATAACGACCATCACCAAATTTATTCGTCTATATCTGCATTTGTGAAAATATTATAGTTTTAGTTAATGTTTATTGTCTTTTCCTTCCCGCCGCGAAGCGCGGGTATGCTGCCTAGTATATATTACTTGTCATTACAAAAAACTCTGATTGTTGTTAGCGATATATGAACGAGTATTATACTCGTTGTGAATATAATGAATTAAAAATAATTTTAAGATGAATATTATTCATTGTTATATGAATAACTTCCAATGATTTAACAAATTACTTTTTAAAATAATTTATCAAATTTTTTTTTAAAAAAATCATTGTTATAGACTCGATATAATTACAAGTCGAATAAAAACAGTGCGTTATCCATTTATGACGGAAATACTTCATTTACTTGGAGTAATTTCCATTGTTTTTACAGTGAATTTTTACTTATCTTACGGAAATTTCTACATAGTATCTTCATGAGGAATTTTTACCGTCCCTCTTATATAATTGCATCAAGTAAGTATCAAATTGCCCAACTTGTGCTAATTTGGTGGGATCTTAGTGTAGGCATAATATCAATGAAAATGACGTCTTTGGATTTCTAGCTTTTGTAAGATAACCAAAGAAGAGAATGTGAGGGGGGGGGGGTAATAATAGAGATGTGACAAAAATCGATTCATTTAAAATATATGGTCAAACAATGTAGCGATCCTACCTTGCAAAATGCATGATTAGGAATTCATCTCAAGTGGCATGGTGTGTTATTTTGACAATACTTATGCTCTTAATTACTTTTTTGTTTGCAGAGGTCATGTTAATCTTTTCTTTATCGTTCCAAATTTTTTTAAAAAATAAAAAACATAGGACCTTCGGGCCTTATTGGCTAATCACAAGAATGATATCTTCTTTGTGGCTCACTCTAAAAGAGGATTTTCTTGACATGCCTAATTACAAGAAAAAGACGTAGTACTTTTATGTAATTTACTCAAAAATCTATTCATGATACACGAATCGGGTGATAGAGAGAGAACAGAAAATCATAGACCAATTATTCTCATCAATATGCCCCTTTAATTTAAATCATCTCTATAATCCAAGCAGATCGCTAGACCTCAAAACTACAAACCCTTGTCCCACCGACTCAATGCACCTTCTTAAAAAAAGGTTAGGACGCGACTGTCTCCTCGAAGGTTTTTAGCCATTAAAGTCAAAAAGATTAGAAGGTTGTAATCCTTAAAATAGACCTTAAAAAAACCTTTGATACCATCAAATGGGATTTCATGAGCTTTAAAAATGTCAAATGGCCAAAATAAATTCATGAGTTTTTATCAGTTGTGCTCCTCTGAGATATTGCAATTTCAGTTATGTCCCTCTCTTTTTGAGAATATCAGTTGTGCCCCTTACCGTTCTATCATTTGTGCCCCTCCGTTAGTTTAGTTGTCACCGAGTTGAACTTAACCATGGTTTAATCAAATCATGATATAGTTAAGAGGGACATATATGGAAAAATAGCCCACGTCCTCTCTCTTCCTTCCTCCTCCTCACCCTCCAACCTTCCTCCTCTGACCACCTCCTCCTCCATCCTCTTCTCCTATGTCGTTCACCAACAACAACTGCATGTCAACGACGAGGTCGTCCACCTCCTCCTTCATCCCATTCCCCTCTGGGTTCTTGACAACTGCAACAGAGGGGAGGAGCTCGGAGCGGGAGGGAGAGGGATGGAGGCGCATGGCAGAAGCTGAGGCATGAGGGGCAGAGGAAAGAAGGAGCAGAGGAGAGGTGTGGGGGTAGGGGGAGGTGCAGGGGAGGATCTCTGGGTGGAGAAGGACGAAGGGGGAGGCACGGGGGCGAGGGGAGGCGCGGGGGAGGCAGGGGGAGGTTGGGGGAGGTGCCCGGGGAGGAGGGAGGACCTAGGGAGAGGGGAGGAGGCAAGGGTAGGGGGGACACGAGGGGTGGGGGGCGGGGGGTGGAGGTCTCGAGACTGGGGGTGGTATCAGTATATGAATTTAAGATTTCCGGGACGACAACTAGCGTTGGTCAGACAAAGACCGTCTCTGTTGATTATTTTCAGGGACGATCAACCGAGGACAGTCACCTATACCCCCATCCTAGGGACAGTCGTTCGCAACTGTCCCCTCTACTTGTACCAGGTCACTATGTGATTTTTCTTTCTCGAAGGGCCATTGGGGACGACTGTGACCATCCCGTATGCTCTTCTGTTGGCATCGCGACATACCTCGGGCCATGGGTGGCGGGTCATAGGGGACGACCATTCGCGACCGTCCCCTTTGTCTGTGCCAGGTCACTATGCCTTTTTCCTTCCCGAAGGGTCATTGGGGGCGGTTTCGACTGTGTCTTATGCTCTTCTGTCGATGTCGCGACAAACCTCGGGCCATGGGTTACGGGTCATAGGGGACGGTCGTCTTGTCAGAGGCGACAGATAATGATCGTCGCTTGTCCTATACTTTCTTGTAGTGGGGGGAGGTCGGGGCGAGGGGAGGAGACGGGGGCAGGGGTGGCAAGAAGTGGCAAGGGGGTTACTCGGGGCTGAAGGAGGACCTTGGGGAAGTCAGGCAATGGCGGACCCCTTTCCTCTTCTTCATTCGTGACGAGAAGGAAAGTGCTGGTTGAGGTGCTCCTTCAAACGACATAGCGGAAGCTACAAATGGGGGCAATGAAATGTTGTTCTGAGTGGTGTTGAAGGAGAGGGAGCATTATCTCTAATGAACGGAGGCTCGTCTCCAGATCCGGCTGAGTACTTGTAGATTAAATCTAGGGCTTGAGGGTTTGAGCTAAGCAAGAGGGTGTGGAGCAAGGAGGAGGGGAAGGAGTTGGGCGGAGGGGGACGATCTAAGCGGAGAGGGAGGAAGAAAAGGGGGAGGAGGAGGAAGAGAAGGAGAAAGAGGAAGATGCTGACTTTTTAGGCCTATTTTTATAATTTAATTCCCGTTGTGTCTCATAAGTTAACGTCCGTTTGCGTTGGCGATGAACGACAATTAACCCGAACGACATAAGTGATAGAGAGACAAGAAGTCGGGGGCACAACTGATATTCTCAAAAAAGAGAGGAGCATAACTGAAATTGACATATCTCATTGGGACACAAATGATAAAAACCCTAAATTCATTGCATGGGCGATCTCCATCCTCAAAACAACCAGGATCTCCCTCAAGATAAATGGTTGCTCTACTAGGTTTTCAATCCCAAGAAATGGGATCCAATTTCCCCTCTCGTTTTCATTAATTCTATAAATATCTTAGAAGATATGCTAAAAAATCAAGAGAAAATCAAAGGATTTACCATTCCTGGCCTTGGAACCAAGTTCAACAACATACAATATGCCAATGATATCCTTTTTATCTTTTATGCTATGAAGAGGATGCCATCAAAAATTGGGCCACCACCTTAGGATCTTCTCACTCATATATGGCCTCAAAATAAATAAGGAGAAATCATGTCCTCAATGCTTAAACCTCTTTCAGTCCGAAAAATATCATTATTATCGCACTTTGAGTAAACTCTTGAAGGATTCCGAATAAATTACCTAAGATTCCCCTCGGATCCAAAACCTCTTAAAATCAACAGTTAGCAACCATTGATTGATAAAATCAGCATGAAGCTTAGTGGTTGGAAGGCTCGCATGCTAGCTCTCCTACACGAATGGCCCTTTTATCAGACATATAAACCTATGTGATGATGAGGATATCACAAAATTTCATATCTAGAGATAGCAAAGAAGAAGTCATTAGGAACCCAAATAAATAAATATACACTCTTCTTCAACGTGAAGGACTCTTATCTTAAGTCACAATTTCACCCTAGAATTTCATATCTCATTTGGCTTATCCTGCATAATAAACATTAAAAACTCAACACTGACATCATAAACGTGGGCTTTATTGGGTGAACAGGGGTTTAAAAAATCAGACTAGACTGACCTGTCGGACCGAGAGCTGGTCCCGACCCGGTCGGTCCGACTGGTCTTATGTAATTAATTTCAAGAAAAAAAGAAAATAAAATATCAGGTCCAACCGGGTTGACCTGGGTGGTCGGACCAGATTCACTCGGATTGACCAAATTTTAATTTTGTTTGGTAAATTATTAAAAAATAAAGGTTTAAATAATGAAATAATAAGGTTTTTTTTATCACTTGTGCCCTTCTTAACTTCTGTCATATCAGCTATGTCCCTCTCTTTTCTGGAATCTAAGTTGTGGTACTATGTTCTTAGAGTAATTTTCTAGAAGCAACTATAAAAAATGATTACAATATTATATTCATATATAATGATAGAAACTGTGGCTAACATTTGTAGGGTTTTACTCGAAATAGACAACCATGTTGTTCTATTGAAAGATTTGACATTTTAAATGATTTTTTCATTGATATATAAATATATACTTACATATTTATATCTGGTTTTATCGGTTCAAAAAACTGATTCGACCGGTCAGACCAGTAAATTAAGCTTAGTCTGATCTTTTTCGAGTCGATAGGAGTGTGGATCGATGATCTGACCCGATTGGATCAAATCGAAGACTAACCGGTTCAATGCCTTCTAAAAACTTGGGGTGAAGAGATGCCACGGTTGCCACCTTCTTTGTATATGTATTTCCTCCTTATAATGATTGGTGTCCAACCGACTCCTTCTCCCTTTTAAGCTTTTTTTTGCATAGTCACGACATGAAAAATCTGTATTTCTTGTCAAAAAAAGCTAAAGTTGCGACTATTTTGTGGTTTCTCTGAAAGGAACGCTATAAACGAGCCATGGTTTCGTGACCTTCAAAACACGGGTCTGGTTTTCTTCAACCGCTCAACCAGCAACAACCGTCTGATACTGTTCTAGGAGCATCTTCTCTCACACCTAAAAGCATTGTTTTGAAAATTAGATCGAACGATCGATTTGATCGGTAGATTAGTGAATCGGGCATGGACAGATTCGGTTAACAGGTTTACACCGGTCCGATTCGATAGTCCGATCTTCGGTCTAATCTTCGATTCATTTGCCTTTTTCGAACATGGTTTAATCTGGTTCAAATGAAATTGAACCGCAATTAATTTTGATTTTTTTTCAAAATAAATGAAATTGTTGGCTGTTGACCTCATTGTCCTTCATCAACCCATAACAAACCTCTGACCAACTACTCTAGCATAAGTTCTTGTATTAAATGAAATTTAATTATAACTTAAACTATTGTCCTTCTATTGAATATATTGTGTAAATATTATATGTGTGTGCACGCATAACATTTGAGAAAAATATGGCTGCCCATTAGGGGGAGCTACCTTAGCTGCCCCGTCCCATTTTTCTTATTTTTTTTTAAAATTTTCTAAAATACTTTTGTGAATTTTTCATAAATGCATCATATATTATGTCATTCAAATTTCGTGCGAAAAAGTGACTTTTATGCCTCAATCCAGAGAGGATCGATTTCAACTATTCCGGGACCGTTATAAAATGACTATCTGGATGAAGGTTGTAGGAGTCTCTGTTTTGCACGAAACTTGAATGGCATAATATATGGGTATAGTGATAAATTTCCATGGAAATATTTTTCAAAAAAAATAAAAAAATTGATAATATAGGGTGGGAGAGCTAAGTTAACTCCCCTTAGGGGATATCCCCATTTAACCCATACATTTTAATGTTACATATTAGAAATATATCTAATGTCTACTATAAGATACACACACACTAGTTATGTAATTTGCAATTATTCAACTATATTTGAGTGTATATTTTGTATATGTTTTGATCCATTTCGGTTTGATTAGCCGATATAACCACTTCTTTCCCATCGATTTGATGCAATCCAATTTTTAAGAATGATATCATCAATTGGTTGAACCGATTTGACTTCTTGGCTCAACTCGATCCAACATTTTCAGCGATATTTTCGGTTCAGTCTCCAGTTCGATTTCAAAAACTTTGCTTAAAAGAAAAAAAGGCGGGGAACAAGAGCGGTCACCATTGCTCGCTCCATGGAGAGCACCAGTTCCATGGCTTCCATCCCATCGAAGCACCTTTAGGATCCGTTTGGTAACCGGGTTACCTCGGGGTAATTCAATTTGCCTCTTTCTATTCTTGGGTTGGAATTCCATCACAAATCATAGTGACATCACATCTCATTCCTTATTCATACCTATCCAACCCTCATAACCATCTCAAACAACTACTATTGACATCAGATTACCCTTATCCACCCCAACTCAGTAACCAAACACAGATCCTTAGGGCCCGTTCGGTAGGAGAATAAGCAGGAATAAGGATGGGGAATAAGGGGAATAAGGGTCTATTCTCCGTTCGGCTGGAGGATAAGAATAAGGAGAATAAGGTGAAATAAAGGTAGGTAAGGTGGGATAAAGATATGAATAAGAGTGAAATAAGATGAAATAATGGGAATAGTCGTACCACGGGGAAGCGTGTTGGAGGCTTATTCCCCTTATTCCATTCCCCCTTATCCTCCAAACGAACACCCCCTTAGGCAATAAGGTCTATGCCTCTTGTACCTCATGCTCGTCATGTGGGATGGCCAAATTACGGGTGCACCCTTTCGACTTTGTGGAATTATGGATAAGTTATTCCAGTATTCCTATGCTTCATCTTATTGTTCTTATTGTTCTAATAGCTTATATTTCTCAGACCCTTGATCTTCTTGAGTTGTAATTTTTCTCTTGTTGGTAAACTTAAGTTCTACGTGCTCTACAATTTTGTCATTTTTGGAGCTGAAATGCATTTATGACGGAATTTCGAATTAAAAATATCTATTTTGCCTTGTTAAATTCATATAATAACAATGGAGCCTTATTATTTCGATGAAATTTAGCGTTCATATTCCGTGATAATATGAATACTCCAAGGGCTACTTAGATCATTCTTGAATTCGTGATGGTTTGTGGACTGAGGAGAGGCTTGATGGTTGGTGAATAATTTGGTGAAGGACTGATGGCGAGACACCATACGCCAGGGCACAAATGTGACGCTGGTGTATGAAGAGATGGAACAATAGCATGATGGCGGTTCGAATGGTGACTTAGTCGCGTCGCAGGATACCGAGTCGTTGATGGTGCATGGGGGCCAAGATGACCAGACGGGATCTGGACTAAGGCTCAATTGGGACATGGAAATTGGGGCCAAGGATGACATAGGTCGATTGAGACAGGGGATGGACGATCGAGACTGGAAGATTGGATGGTATCAAGAGGTGGCCGGCGATCGGGGGTGGGTGGAATCAGGACTAGGGGTTGGGGTGGGCGATCAAGGTGGGGATGGGCGATTGGGGGGCGATGTGGACTAGGGGTGGAGGCATTGTGGACTAGTGGCTATGTGTCGTCAAGGTCAAGGACGATGATAGAGAAGGTGGTAATGGCGAGTGAGAAGTGGGGGGAGGGGGGGTTGGTTGGTGGAGGTGGTGCAGCGGAAAAGCTACTCTAACGCCAAGTTGAAATATAGAATTGATTTCTAATAATTTGAGAAATGCGACCCTAGGGATTCTTATATAGATGGAGTCACACAAAAGAGCAACTCCTATACAGTGAATCGTTCGGAATACCTTAAAGCTCAGAGGCCGCAACAGAGTTAGATACATCATTTACAGGTTTATGACTATGTATAATTGTTGCGAGGTATCCAACGAAGGCACCTTATTTTCCATAATGGTGTCTTTTGAGATCTCTTGTGTTTAAGAAGATGAAATGTTGATTGCGTACTTGATCCAGAGCGGTCTAGACATTTAGTTGTGGCTTGAGATTTATCAAAAATGAATTAGTTCATGATTAGATCTACAAGGCCATATTACTGGAGTTCTTGGAAAGGAATGTTGTAATTCGTATTCTTTAATTGAGATATTGTTATAAAACTTCGTTGATGAGCATTACCTCGTAGTGGTTATGTTTGGCCTAAAAAAAGTATCCATTGTCAGTGCCAATTTTTATGGTCATTTTAAGGAGTTCAGAATTCATTTTTTTAGAAGAAAAAGGGTGGCCTCCCAAGTTGGGACTTACCACGCGAGAAATATATACAATTAAGAATAAAAAAGTGTACATGAGATCATGCTACATGGTTCCAAGATTGACATAATGCCCTGCAATATTCGAGAACATTCTCTGATTAGAACACTTGACCTTGAAAAAGGACTCATTTCTACCACACCAAATTGCCCACAAAATTGCAAATGGATATGAGCTATCCTCATGTCTATTGCCACAAGCTGATCTGATACAACGTCAGAAGTTGGAGCCATCCTCCACCCTAAGTCACTAAATGTCGACATCGCTCAAAACCTGTGCCGAGTGAGGGCAAGAGAAGAACAAATGACCCAAGTCCTCAACCTCCATCCCGCATCTATCACAATTGCATTTGTCAACCCCTAATAGCCTCTCTGGCGAGTCTTGGTAAGGACACTACCAAACCTGAATATCCAGAGAAACACCTTGACCAAGTTTGGCACCTTGCTCCTCCAAATGATTTGAGCATCTAGTCTCACATCGTTGCACACCTGCTTAGCATCATCAGTGAAGAATCGATAGGCCTTCCTTATCATGAACCGTCCATTACCCCACACAAAATGGTCTCTGCCAGCAGATGGCCCCTCCAGGCTCGTAAGATCTCTATGTATATGGAGCAATTCCTCCACTCTATGATCATTTCATATAGAGACGAAGAGAAGTGGTAAGCATGGGTTTGTTGCTCCCAGAAGTGTCTGACCGGCGCCTCTCTGTTACTTGCCAAGGTGAAGAGCCTCATGAAGCACTCCTTTAGTGGCCCATTCCATGTCCAATCATCCTTCTAGAATCGAAATAATTCCCCATCCCCAAGAACCATTCGTAACTTGATTGCCATTACCGGAAGGACCCTCGTAATTGCCTGCCAGAGCACAAAGGGAGCTCGTATCTGACTAGTCTCCAAAGACAATGAAAACCCATAAATCCTCCTAATGAGCTGACAAACAAGATCTTCCGAGCTTCCCATAGTCGAACCACCCATTTGCCACAAAGCACCTTGTTCATCTCCTCCAACCTCAACATACATGGGCCTCCTTTTCTCTTTGTACTTGTAATCTTGCCCCAATCCACCAAAGGGAGCCCCTTCTTTGCTTGCTTCCCACCAGACCAAAAAAACCGTCTCATTAAAAATTTCATCTGAGAGCAAACGCATGCTGGTAATAATCTCATGGAGCAGAAGAAAATCGGGATGGCTGAGAGGACATGTTTCAAAAGAATTAATTTAATCCTTTGGAGAGCGTGACTGCCTTCTAGTCTGCCAACCTTTCCTCTAACCTTGCCAATATAGGTCTCCAATCACTGGTATGCAACCGTCCAGCCACCAAAGGGAGGCCAAAATAAGTAATATGTAGACTACTAATTGGGAATCTCAATAATATCATCGTCTCTTACGCCTCATGCTTAGATAAACCAAAAGGAACAACCACAAACTTTTCTCTATTGACTTGCAACCCCGAGACATATCCAAAAATGTCTACAATGAGAGATGTCTGACGAGTCTGCTCAATATCTGCTCCATATCTGCCCCTAGAAATAGCATAGCATCATCATCATATTGTAATAGTGGAATCGAGATGTCACCTCTCCTATGATCACCACACCAACTGGCCTCGTATGCCAACCTCAAGTATAGCAAGGGTGTCTCCTATAAGAATGAAAAGTAAGGGGCAAGTGGGCACCCCTGTTTGCATGTTTGACTCCTGTCATAACGCATTGCTTGATCCATGATATCCACATGCAAGGAAATCCCTTTTTCTCCAACGAGGTCCGCAAGAACCACCAACTGACGCATGCAAGGGAACCACCAGCTGGTGCTGTCATACGCCTATTGAAAGTCTACCTTTCAAAGTGGGCCTCTATTCTTACTTCTCTTCCAATATGACACCATTTCTAACGCCATCACCAGCTTATCCGCCATGAATCTGCCAAGCAAAAAGTCTTCTGCTCTGGAGAGAGAATGTCTGGTAGCACCCCCTGCATGCGATTAGCAAGAATCTTAGCGATAATGAAGTAAATTGCATTTGAAAGCGTTATATGTTGGTAATTCTCCATCATATTAGGAACTTCCTTCTTTGGCAGCAAGAATAGAATGGTCTTATTAACCTTTCAAAGTAGTAATTACCAATATGAAACTCATTCAAAACATCCATGACATCATTCTTGATGACATCCAAGAACTCCCCACAGAAGAGAACAGAAAAGCCATCTGGGTCGGACGCCTCGTCTGCGTTGAGTTGGAACAATGCCATCTTAGTCTCCATCTCCGTAAATGCATGGATAAGCGAGCTTGACTGGATGTCAGAGATCTATGAGGTCCCATTTCCCAGCCATCCCCATCCAACATGCACACTCCTCCCGCTAAAAGCCTGAAAGTGAGATCGGAGCACTGCCACGGCAACCTGGTTCCCGTTCACCATCGTACCACCAACGTCAATGGAGTGAATGAAATTTCTGCACCTCCGAACGCTAGCCATGGCATGAAAAAATTGCCTATTCGCATCACCCTCCCTAAGACACCACTGTATGGACCTCTGCCTCCATGCTACCTACTTATCCTCCAAGTGAATCACACCTAGATGAATATCCCTAGCGTCAAGCTCCTCAGCTGTCAACTCCCTCTCATCCTCGATCTTATTGAGCATGCACACCTCCTCATGTACCCTCATCCTTATGGATCATCGTTGTAACTTGTTAGTTTTTTTGGAAATCCATCTGGAACCTCCTCAAGGTAGCTAACTTCAATGCAAATCGAGTGGTAGCCGGCCCACATGGTTGGCATCCAGGGCCAAAATGCTGTCACCAATTCACGAAAATGATCCTCAAGCAGCCAAGACCTCTCAAAACAGAAGAAGGATCTATGGCGCATGTCCTCCCCAGACGATCAGATCATCGACGTGTGATCGGAGCATGCACAAGCTAAAGGAAACATCACAGCTTCGGAATACAATAAGAACATGTCCAGCCAAGATCTCGCTCTCTATTGAGTTTTGCCACGCGTACAAGCAACCTGAAGCATCTTGAATATGAAGCCTAAAGTCAGCAATCATGCCCAAAAACTCAACCAACCCCACATTGCAACATCCTCGTCCCCCCAAACGGTCCTCCATATGTAAGATCACATTGAAGTCCCCAGCAACAATCCACAAGTCCATAGAGAACCGCGTTCACGCCAGAATCAACTCATTAATCAGTTTTGTGATGCTCTTACTATTACACGGTCCATAAACATTCGTAATTAACATCCTAGCCCCATCCTCCAAAAGCTAAAACAAAAACAGAAATTGAGTGCCTACCACAAATTCTTAATCCATTGCCTCGAATTTGTCCCTATTAAACTTTGTCATCAAGCCTTCGGATGCCCCACCTGCATAGAGCGCTCAGAACTCAACCAACCTACTTCCCTAATGTCCTTCCAAACCGCATCTAAGTTACCCGAGATCTTAGTTTCTTGCAAGACTGACGAGCCCGAAAATGCCGCTTTAAGAAGTTGTTTTTAATCTTCGTGTGTGAAAATAATGAAAGTTAAAGTGTCGTTCGTTGTAGGCGGCAATCAGAAACGGTCAAGACATAACCACAAATTTTTAATCAATTTTAATCAAGTGGTTCTTATGTTTGTTTTACTTGGGCAAGTCCCAAGGTCGATCACAAGGAGGCAAAGGAACAACCTAGAGTTGTGCTTATCCAATTTTTAGTTCGATTTTCAAGGCGGTCTTTTTTTTGGATTTTTTAATGTTAATGAGGGGTGCAAGATGCAATTTTGGACTATTTTAGGGACTAAAATGTAAATTTCAATCAAACAATGCCTGAAAAATATGAAAATTGGCCACAATGTATATTATGATGAAATGAGTGCACTGTAATTTTTTTTGGAATTTTTGGATGTAATATGAATTTTTTAGGAATTTTTAAATGCAAACAAAATGATTTTCAAAATTTAATTATAATAAATATCAAACCTATTTATTTTCGAGGACCAAAATTATCTAAGATCTATCACTAGGTGATTGATCTCAGAAAAATCCTAATCTTCAAAAATGTGAGATCTAATACATATTAAAAATAAAATAGTGAAATGTGCAAAATGATTTTTACAGGGCAAATGATGCATGCAAATGCAATTCTTCTTTAGTACAATGTTAATCAAAATAATCTCTACAATATGTGATTTTTCAGGGATTTTTAAAGCTTCGGTTAATCACATACAAAATTTAGAGCACAAACCGGGTAAACTTTGCAATTTTTCACGGAATAATTGATTACTAATTAATAATTGATCATAAAAATATCCACAATATGTTCGAATGTAGAGAATTATATGAGGAACACAGTGCTAATTTTAAATAAATAAAATAATGTAGAGATGAGGTTTAAAACTGAGGGTGATTACAGGGGTATGGATGCAATAATAATAAAATAAAATGCATAGAAGGGGCCTAAGAATAATTACCAAGATGGGGGAATATGTGCAAATTCTCCAAGGGGCACGTGCGCGTGGACTGGAGTGCAATATGGAAGACGGCCACGGAGCTTTCTGTAATTAACCCAGCGAGTCACGTGCTATGCACGTGACCCTGGGGTGGCTTGCTAATCTGGAGCACTTCAGGGGCTTGGGCGCGATTTGACCCAGCGGGTCACGCGCAGAGCACGTGATCCCTGGGATGACGGGTGATGACGTTCCCCACGCACACGCCTCGCGTATGTTGGGGCCTCGGGCCTAGCACCCGGCGGCGAGTGGCGTGGAGGCGGTGGTTGACGAGTCGCTAAATACGTTGTTTAATTCGGTCACGTTGTAATACGTGTACCTAGCGATTCGGTCAGAACCGAGAAAAGAATCTCCGTGAAGAGTGTCTCGGCTTAATTTATATCTCGGGCAAGTCCGGGGTCGAACACAGGGAGGCAAAGGAACAACTTTGGATTAATTTGAAAATTAGGTTTTAGATTTCCAGTGCGGTTTTTTTTATAATTTTTCTATGCAAAAAGAATACAAATGCAAGTGAATCAAGACACTTAGAAAACACAAACAAGGCCAAATTAATTTTAATGGAAAAGAAGTCCAATTTAGCCAATTCGTATTTTTCCTAGAATCCTATTCCAGTGATGAATGCAAAACATATTTTTTTAGAATTTTAGGGGATAAAATGCAAAAATGAAAAATGCACACTTTTTATGGGTTTTTTTCGCAATTTATCACACAAACAGAAAGCAAAAATTATGAAAAAATACTGGAACTAAAAAATGATGCAAGGAAGCTACAGTAATATTTTTAGAATTTTTTGACAAGTTATGAATTTTTTATGGATTTTTTAGTGAAATCAGAGTGACAGTGAGTAAATAATTTCTAATAAATCCACGTTATCAAACTAATCAGAGTGCGAATTATCTCAAGTAGGTATTTAAATAATCAATCCAGTAGAGATGAAATTTCGCAAAAAAGATATTTGTGGATTTAATTAAAAATCGATTACTAAATTCACTCTGTGATTTATTTCAGGCACAAGACAACTCCATTTTAGATGAAATTTGGATAAAATATTAATCACATATCAAGGCATCCCATATATTTTTTGTGGAATTTTTAGAGCAACTGTGTGTTAAATATGAATTTAAGAGCACTGAGTGGGTAAAATATGCAAAGTTTCAGTTAATCATTTTTAATTAATTACCCATGTAACATAAAAATCCAAATAAATACTCAAATTGTAGACAATTAGTTGCTCTTCACAAAGGCATTTTTCATTGAACAAAATGATGCATAAACAAGATCCAAATTAATAAGGAAACACAGGGGTGTTTGTGCAAACTGGAAATTGAAATTACAAAGCAACTTAAGTACAGGGACGTAATTGTAATTACAAAAACATGAGAAATAAAGTATGCAATTTTTACAAATAAAATAAAAAAATGGAAGAGGACCTTCTTCTTCGTACAGGCGTTGGGGATGAACCCAAATGGTTGGAAGGACGTCGACGGCGGCTGAGGCGGAGGAGAGGCCGCTCACGCGCGGCCGCGTGGTGGAGGGGTCGGCGGCGAGGGCCGGGCTGCCAGCCGCGGATGGCCGCTAGGAGGTGGCGAGGGGGCGGAGCGCCGGCTGGTGCTGAGCCGTTAGGGCGGCGGCCACCGGCGGGGACTGCGGCGATGGAGGCGCCGGCCGCGCGCGGCGGTGCTGCTGTGGCAGAGGGGGGGCGGCCGCGCAGCAGCCGGCGGGCAGCGCGGAGCCGCGGGGGGGCGGCGGCGGTGGCTTTGGGCGGCGGCGGTGGGAACCTCTCCCACCGCTGCTGCGTGTAGCGTTTTTTTTATTTTTTTTTGATTTTTTTTACTATTTTGATAAAAAAACTGTTGTAATTAAAAGGAACTTTTTTTTGTTTTAAATTTTTTTATTTTTTTTGATTTTAATTAGACAGGGAATGTGATTAAAGAGAAAAAAATGGGTTGGTGGTGATGATGATGATTTGAACAAATGAAAAAAATGATGGTGGTTGTGGGAGGGATGATATGCAAATAAAAAATTGATATGGAGATGTGATGGAAAAAAAATGATGGTGATCCAAACAATAAGGAAACAAGATATTAGAGAAAAAAATAACGAGAGAAAAGAGGAGAAATACTTACCTGATGTTCGCCGGGTTTGCGGAGCAGCTACGCTGGACTCCTGTCGTCGCCTCGATTCGATTGGCGAAATAAAAATCGGAGAAGCTACGCGAGCTCGACGGGGAACGCGTGACGCGAAGCGGAGCTCCGCGGATCTCACCTGAAGGAGGTCGTCGCTTGAGGACGATGCTTCACCGCTGTCACCAACTAAACACTCCAAGCTCTCTCCTTATTCTATAAGAATGGTGAATGGAGAAAAATGAGGATGTACAAATGAATATAAAGAGAAGAGAAAGGGAAGTTAGAATGGTGGTGGTGTTGAATGGGAGGTTAAATTAGTGATGGGGTTGAATGGGAAGTTAGATGAATAATGGTGTTGAATGGAGGTTGATGAAGACTTGGAGGTTATTGTAGAGAATGAGAAAATAATAAATAATGATATAAAGTATGCTACTTTAAATACAACAAAATTAAAGAGGGGAAAAATGGTGAATTTACAAGTGAATACATACAACATGTACATTTTTTTTTGCTTTTCTAATATGTAATTTTTTTGTCTTTTTAATAGTAGCTATGTACAATAAGAAAATACAATAAAATATTACAATCAAAATACAACACCACCATGATTTTTTTGTATTTTAATAATTAAGAAAGAAAAAATAAAAAAAATGAAGAAAGAACGAACATATACATAATATACAATGTACATCTAGGTCCCAAAACCCAACTTTTGCAAATGAGCTCCGATTTTAATGAAACCACTTCCGTTGGATAGATAATTTTCTAACTTGAACTTTAAAAGTGATTTGGTGAATTTGGAGTTCATACGGAGCGGGAATTTAGCTTAGAAGTTGGTCTTTACGGCTTTTTCTCATTGGGATCTAGGAGTATTTATTTGAGGTAAAATTTATTTTATATTTTTGTATTTTTATATACATTGATATGAACATGTTGGAGAAAGAATTAGCTAAAAAGGAGTTGATATGAATTTATTAAAAATATATAAAGTTTTGGGCTATTTACATGTATAAAACTCCTTTGATTTTGCGGCTTTTTATGTGTAATTTATTTTGTACAATCTAATATACAATAATTAGTGAGTTTTATTTACAAGAGTCATTTTGTTAATTTATTGATTTTATGTACATTTTTATGAGCTTTTACTCAGGGATTTTGCTAAGATCAAGATATTGAGATGATGAATCGTGGATTCATCACCCCCTATACTTAAACTTTGCTAGTCCTCGAGCAAATAAAGAATGAATAAGTTGGATTAACCCCTAACTGTGCATGTGAATACAAGACTTGATCCGTTCAAGAACTCTCGGTTTTAGAAATTCTAAAATTCTAAGCTGAACCAAGCTCTAGTCAAAAGGTATCCAATTTCCCTAATCATCAGACTCTCTTTGTATACATATATAGTAGGGATATGACTTTAAGTGTTGACCGCAGTTACAAGAGTAGAGTCACAACGTCACCCAAGGTTCCAGTCCAAGAGATTCCCCTAAGGACCCGATCCTCAACACTAGGGAATAAATCATGTCTTGCATCCAATCCACCGTCTCTTTAGTTGTCAGACTTAAAAGTGTAGATGGAAGGCCAGTTGATGGAGGGCATAGGATTGTGTCATTTCTTCTCTCCCTCTCATTGGAACAAGGATCCTCTCGAGTGTCTTATTACTCAACGCATTTTTTGGTGTTGATCAGTGCGTCCGTCAAGAGAAGTTGGAGCCGTCTGCACTTGTTTTCCTGGGAGTACACCGGGGTGTGTCTTTTTTGAGTATCTATTATACCTTCTACACCCAGACTTGTAGCATTTACGATGCAGAGCCCTTTTTTGGTGCAAGCCCGACTCCTGGTCCTAATAGCGGTGGTCCAAGTGGACACTTTTGAAATGGTTGGGAGCGCTCACCTTTGGTGGAAGCTCTTTGATATTTGACTTTGTATGGAATGAGAGCTTTTCTTTGACATTTCATTGCTTTGTAGTATTTTTGGCTAGCTCCACTGCTTTTACCAAGAGTTGGCGCACACTGATCAACATTTTTTTATTTTATCACACCCTGGCACATAGGTAGATGTCAAGAGATAGTACAAGAACCATGTTCTCATACTGGCTAAAGAGGCTGACACTCAGGTTTCATGAAGCCTTCATTGATTTTATCCCATCCTCGAGCATCATTAAATCAGTCCAAACTCAAATCCCTCATCCCAGATCCTCAAGTGAAATTTCAACTCATCTCATCATAACTGCAGTCGTGTATGTGAGGTGCTGATCATATTCTTAAGGTAGAGACTAAGCATGCAATATAGCACACAAATCTTTCAAACTAGGGAAATGTGAATAATTAAGTCCAAGACCCTAATGACTAAGTCTGGTTAACTCAAAATCTCAAGAGCTCATAAACCAAGTGTTCTTGAACATCACTAGTCTTGTGTGAAAGTGAATGTGTCAGGGGTTAAACCAACTTATTAGTTAGTTAGTTTTTTTTGATGATTGATTGATTTTTTTAAGAAAAAGTTTTTTTTCAAACAAAGGCAAAGAATTTTTTTTCTAGACAAAGGCAAAGAAATCTCTTTTTTTTCTTTTTATCTTTTTTTAGCAAATAAGGAAAAAGAGTTTTTTTTAGAAAAAAGTTTTTTTTACCCACCCCAGAATTATTGTATAATATATACAAAAATACGTGAAAGTACGAGCTATGGGTAAAGTATATATGTAATATATACACGCCCCCCTATACTTAGCATGTGCTATGTCCTCATGGCACAAGAAGCGAGAAAAAGACATAGCTCGTGCTAAGCGTAGGATGACTAAAATAATAAACAGTATAGAAGTCGATCCGCCCCCCTATACTTAGGCTCTGGACAACCTAAGTGTAGAAGAAGAGCAAAAATGGGGCGGACGAGGTCAAGAGGAGAAATGGATGAGTATGTACACATGGCGGGCATCGGCTCCCCCTATACTTAGGCTCTTGGTAAGCCTAAGTATAGGACAAGAGTAAGTGTGAGAACCGATGTGATCTGGAGAATATACAAAGAGGGGAGAATGTACAAGAGTGATTGAATCTGTACAGGGATCAAGAAGGTTTGTGACGGACCTTCTTGCGGGAGCGAGGGGGTGGGTAGTATACATATATGTCGCTGTCAGAATCGTTCGCAGAGGAATAATAGTGAGGTGTGGGGAACGTCCAACGAGGGTCGACACATGTCTGCTTGCTCAAATATGGCTTCAGAACAGCTGAACTGAGCTCACTCATATAGATCACCTCATCCGGACCTGATGAGGACTCCTCAGAAAGTTCCTTCTCTGGTAAGTCGAAGGCAACTTTCTTAATCGGTTTTCTAGAACCTGAAGCATGAAGAGGAAGAGGAGAGTGACAAGTCTTGAGGGGTTCTGGGGAACACCTCGAGGAATTAATACCCTTTTTCTTCTTACCAGATGACCGACTAGAGGATGGAGCAATCGATTTATCAAGATTGGTCAATTTGGTCCCAGTTGTCTCCTTTGGTGTATGTCCTGGATGTGGTGTGTGTGAGGTTCTGACCAGAGGTTCATCATCAGATGAGTCTCCATATGCATTGTAATACTCCTGCAGGGTCAGCACACGTCTCTGATAAGGCACAGTGTTCTCAGTTGGCTTGACATTGTTGGTTTCTTGTGTCGGGTCATCGAAATGATCAAGGCAATCCACAAAGGTCATGTCCGACTCAATGATAGCTTCTGGTCGTGAGTCCTCTCTAGAAGCTGTCGCGGTGGTGGTGCAAGCAGTAGGCGGTGTGTGGTTGTAGGAAGTCTCTAAACCAATGGTCGTCTGGACAGTCGGTATCTCAGGTGTAGTAGAGAGATGGGACTCAACTGTCTCTCGAATGTCACGACTGTCTGCAACTTTACGGGTTACCTTGGAATATCGTGTGTCCTCAAAGATCGGGTGAGGTCGGAGTGCTCCCAATGCAGAGAAATCGATCTCCCGAGTCTCACAATCTATAGTTGCCTTAGCCAAGGCTAAGAACGGCTTCCCAAGAATGATCGGAGACTGGGTGAACTCTCCTCGGTGCTCAATATCAATGATCGTGAAATCCACCTCCAATAGAGCACCTTGGAAAGTGACGATGACTGAAATGGTTCCTCTCGACCGTTTAATGGTACGATCTGCCAACTGAATGATTTCTCTTGACTTCTTGGCAGATCCGAGTTTGAGCTTGGCAAACACGGAGGTCGGGAGGATATTAATCGGTAAGTCATCATCAATTCTTGCATGGGTGAATGTGATATCTTTGATTTCACAATCAAATCTAGGTAACCGCTTTACTCTGCGGCTCTTGGTTTTTCTCCCTATCATCAAAGATGTGGCCATAGACACTATATGTATCTCAGTCCTTGTTCTCTTATTGCCCGACCTTTTAGGCATCAATTTACTTCTCACAAATCTTTTAAGGTCAGGAAAGTGTTCAATGGCCATTATCAAGGGAAGTTCAAAAATCAACTCTCTATCAAGTGCTTCCCTAACGGTGGGATCCAATTTTTGTAAGTCTTTTCCATTTTCAATTTTTATGGTATTTTCTGAGTTTTCAATTTTTTTGGTCTTTTTGGTAGGTGAAGGAAGACTAGGAGAATGTATAGACTCTGGTTTGGAGGAAAAGTGGTTAGTAGAAGAGGGAGGTAGAAGGGACTCCGGCTATACATGATGTGTGGTCAATCCGGTGTCTTCCAGGTTTTCAATATTCAATCCGCGAAATCCATGATCCACATTCCTACCTGGACTCTTAATCAGTCTACCAATATCATCCTCCAATAAGTTCTCATGGCATATCATGAGAGAAGTCTGCTCAGTTGGAGGATACCGCTGAGAACTTGGGATCTTATACTCAACACATCTTGATTCAGGCGTGTACTGCTGGGTTGAGTATGACCCATCTGTGTGGCAAATGTTGGTCGGAGCCTCATAAGGTGGAGTCAGTAGACAGGGGGTATGTAGATCGGTCTCATGAGTCCAATCCCCTGTATATGTCGGCTCTCCGAATGGGTGATATGAAGGTTGGTCAATGTGGTCTCTATCACTCAGGTCAATCAAGTCAGGAAGATCGTACGGTGCAGGCCTCTCCATTCGGTTTGTCTGATCGACCATGTTGTACCATAAGGTTAAGTCAGGATGTGTATATAACAATTGTTGTTCTGTCCCAACTCGAGATGAAAATGAGGTATGTGGGGTCAACTGATTATGCCAACCATTCGTCTCAACAGTCGCTTGCTCTTCGATTGGTTCCTTGATTCCAGCAAGCATACAAGAATATGGTGAGTCAATACAGAGTGGTTGTGGGTCATGAGTGTAAGAATGTGGGGTAGGTGAGAAGGACGAAGAAGTGCGGAAGTCAGTCGGAGTTCTGACTTCGCGATTGGGGTGTGGGTATGAAGAGGAATGAGAGGGTGGAGATGATCGAAATATGGTCGAAGAAGAATGACGTGGATATGATGACCAATATTCTGACATCTTGGAGGGAAAATGGGAGAATGAAGCGGATCGAGGAAGAAAGCGTGCAAATGCACCGAATAACACACAAGACAAACAAACACAAGAGCAAACCCTGAGTTCACCTACTCAACATAGTGATGGTCGCAAAAGTCCGACCGTTTATCTTTTCAGTTTTAATTAGGTGATAAATCAAGATATCAATCCAATTACGCAAGGCTCAAAAGTAGGTTTTGGGCACTATCCTAGGGATGCGTCCTCACCTCTCAACAATCACAATTAGCCAAGCATACAATGAGGGTTTTGCTCTCCCAAAACAAGTGTTAGTTTTAATCAGTTTTTTTGGTCAACTCTGATTAGCAGTCCCGGTTTTAGGTTTGGTTATCACTTGATTAGTCCACCAAACAAAGCACGCCTAACGATCAGTCCCGATTTCCTTTTAACCTAAGTTTCAAAAACCAAGGGGAGGGAGTCGAGAAAAACCGATGCAAATGATGAAATCAATGATGCATGCCCAGTTCAGAAGACTTACAATGATCCTCGCGCTCTACATGCGGGATGCAAGGCAGAATTGAAATTTTATACTAAATGAATGCAAACGAGAAAACCGTTCCTAGACAGGCAGTTCTATTAGCGAGTGATGAACAAGTTAAATTTGACTAATAGTCCAGCAGTCTAAGTGCGTCTCGTTAAATGTGATGTGTGGTCCTAAAAGTTACGAGCACAAGCAATAAAGATATTCTAATAAAATGTTCTAAGAGCCGCGAGTGCAAGGCCTATTCTACGTCAATCAACCACACGACCACGAGCGGGTCCAAAGTCCAGTCCAGATACAAACGCGAGCTCTCAAACAAGAGCCGCTGGAAGGAGCGAATTACCTAAGTTATTACAACACAATAATTATAAAAATAAAAATTCTCTCGAAAATAAATTGATTTTCTTGCTCTTCAGCAGTCGGCGCGCGTCGCGTCCGTCGACCTCCGATGCACTCCAAGTCCACCGGGCCCTCGCAAGGAAAATAAGATTTATGTTAGAGAGTTCAAAAACAAAATATATACAAAAATGAGATGGAAAGATAATTGCAAAAAAAAAATGGAATAAATACAAGTGGTTCGGGGGTCAGACTACCCGAGTAAGTGAAATCTAAATCCAAATTTTTAAATTAGTCCCTAAGCCGTTTGCCTCCCCGGCAACAGCGCCATCTGACGAGACGCTAAATACGTTGTTTAATTCGATCACGTTGTAATACGTGTACCTAGCGATTCGGTCAGAACCGAGAAAAGAATCTCCGTGAAGAGTGTCTCGGCTTAATTTATATCCCGGGCAAGTCCAGGGTCGAACACAGGGAGGCAAAGGAACAACTTTGGATTAATTTGAAAATTAGGTTTTAGATTTCCAGTGCGGTTTTTTTTATAATTTTTCTATGCAAAAAGAATACAAATGCAAGTGAATCAAGACACTTAGAAAACACAAACAAGGCCAAATTAATTTTAATGGAAAATAAGTCCAGTTTAGCCAATTTGTATTTTTCCTAGAATCCTATTCCAGTGATGAATGCAAAACATATTTTTTTAGAATTTTAGGGGTTAAAATGCAATAATGAAAAATGCACACTTTTTATGGGTTTTTTTTGCAATTTATCACACAAACAGAAAGCAAAAATTATGAAAAAAATACTGGAACTAAAAAACAATGCAAGGAAGCTACAATAATATTTTTAGAATTTTTTGACAAGTTATGAATTTTTTATGGATTTTTTAGTGAAATCAGAGTGACAATGAGTAAATAATTTCTAATAAATCCACGTTATCAAACTAATCAGAGTGCGAATTATCTCAAGTAGGTATTTAAATAAGCAATCCAGTAGAGATGAAATTTCGCAAAAAAGATATTTGTGGATTTAATTAAAAATCGTTTACTAAATTCACTCTATGATTTATTTCAGGCACAAGACAACTCCATTTTAGATGAAATTTGGATAAAATATTAATCACATATCAAGGCATCCCATATATTTTTTGTGGAATTTTTAGAGCAACCGTGTGTTAAATATGAATTTAAGAGCACTGAGTGGGTAAAATATGCAAAGTTTCAGTTAATCATTTTTAATTAATTACCCATGTAACATAAAAATCCAAATAAATACTCAAATTGTAGACAATTAGTTGCTCTTCACAAAGGCATTTTTTCATTGAATAAAATGATGCATGAACAAGATCCAAATTAATAAGGAAACACAGGGGTGTTTGTGCAAACTGGAAATTGAAATTACAAAGCAACTTATGTACAAGGACGTAATTGTAATTATAAAAACATGAGAAATAAAGTATGCAATTTTTACAAATAAAATAAAAAATGGAAGAGGACCTTCTTCTTCGTACAGGCGTTGGGGATGAACCCAAATGGTTGGAAGGGCGTCGACGGCGGCTGAGGCGGAGGAGAGGCCGCTCGCGCGCGGCCGCGTGGTGGAGGGGTCGGCGGCAAGGGCCGGGCTGCCAGCCGCGGATGGCCGCTAGGAGGTGGCGAGGGGGCGGAGCGCCGGCTGGTGCTGAGCCGTTAGGGCGGCGGCCACCGGCGGGGACTGCGGCGATGGAGGCGCCGGCCGCGCGCGGCGGTGCTGCTGTGGCAGAGGGGGGGCGGCCGCGCAGCAGCCGGCGGGCGGCGCGGAGCCGCGGGGGGGCGGCGGCGGTGGCTTTGGGCGGCGGCGGTGGGAACCTCTCCCACCGCTGCTGCATGTAGCGTTTTTTTTATTTTTTTTTGATTTTTTTACTATTTTGATAAAAAATTGTTGTAATTAAAAGGAACTTTTTTTTGTTTTAAATTTTTTTATTTTTTTGATTTTAATTAGACAGGGAATGTGATTAAAGAGAAAAAAAATGGGTTGGTGGTGATGATGATGATTTGAACAAATGAAAAAAATGATGGTGGTGGTGGGAGGGATGATATGCAAATAAAAAATTGATATGGAGATGTGATGGAAAAAAAATGATGGTGATCCAAACAATAAGGAAACAAGATATTAGAGAAAAAAATAACGAGAGAAAAGAGGAGAAATACTTACCTGATGTTCGCCGGGTTTGCGGAGCAGCTACGCTGGACTCCTGTCGTCGCCTCGATCCGATTGGCGAAATAAAAATCGGAGAAGCTACGCGAGCTCGACGGGGAACTCGTGACGCGAAGCGGAGCTCCGCGGATCTCATCTGAAGGAGATCGTCGCTTGAGGATGATGCTTCGCCGCTGTCACCAACAAAACACTCCAAGCTCTCTCCTTATTCTATAAGAATGGTGGATGGGGAAAAATGAGGATGTACAAATGAATATAAAGAGAAGAGAAAGGGAAGTTAGAATGATGGTGGTGTTGAATGGGAGGTTAAATTAGTGATGGGGTTGAATGGGAAGTTAGATGAATAATGGTGTTGAATGGAGGTTGATGAAGACTTGGAGGTTATTGTAGAGAATGAGAAAATAATAAATAATGATATAAAGTATGCTACTTTAAATACAACAAAATTAAAGAGGGGAAAAATGGTGAATTTACAAGTGAATACATACAACATGTACATTTTTTTGTTTGCTTTTCTAATATGTAATTTTTTTGTCTTTTTAATAGTAGCTATGTACAATAAGAAAATACAATAAAATATTACAATCAAAATACAACACCACCATGATTTTTTTGTATTTTAATAATTAAGAAAGAAAAAATAAAAAAATGAAGAAAGAACGAACATATACATAATATACAATGTACATCTAGGTCCCAAAATCCAACTTTTGCAAATGAGCTCCGATTTTAATGAAACCACTTCCGTTGGATAGATAATTTTCTAACTTGAACTTTAAAAGTGAGTTTGGTGAATTTGGAGTTCATACGGAGCGGGAATTTAGCTTGGAAGTTGGTCTTTACGGCTTTTTCTCATTGGGATCTAGGAGTATTTATTTAAGGTAAAATTTATTTTATATTTTTGTATTTTTATATACATTGATATGAACATGTTGGAGAAAGAATTAGCCAAAAAGGAGTTGATATGAATTTATTAAAAATATATAAAGTTTTGGGCTATTTACATGTATAAAACTCCTTTGATTTTGCGGCTTTTTATGTGTAATTTATTTTGTACAATCTAATATACAATAATTAGTGAGTTTTATTTACAAGAGTCATTTTGTTAATTTATTGATTTTATGTACATTTTTATGAGCTTTTACTCGGGGATTTTGCTAAGATCAAGATATTGAGATGATGAATCGTGGATTCATCAGTGGTTAGCCGGTCGAGGCAAGGCGATGGTGTCGGGGCGGGGCTCTGCGCTGTAGATGAAGGCGGTGGCGTCGCTATGGCCAACACACGGCCGAGGCGGAGGACCTCAGGCGGTGTTGAAGGTGGAGCTCCAGGCGGAGGCGATGCTGGTCGGGGAAGAAGACGGCTGCGTTGGCTCGAAGGAGGAGCAGTGGAGTTGGCGAAATCAGGCTGTCGACGAGCGAAGAAGGCGATGGTGTATCGTCGTTGATGAAGGCGAAGGCGGAGATATCGAAAGTCAGAGAAGAAGGTTGTTCGGTGGCTCGACGGTGCGAAGCACGGAGAAGACGTAGGTGGCGTTGATGGAGTCGTAGTGGTGGGCGTCGTCGGTGGACCAAATGGCCGACACACGGCCGGTGGGTGTCGATGCAGTGGGTGAAGTCGGCAGCGATGGCTAGGTCGTAGCAGTTCCTGACGACTGGGAAGGATGATGTCGATGGAGCTCGTTGGTGAAGACGAGGACGTGGATGTGGTTGCCGGTGAGGGCGATGAAGTCGAAACGGAGATGTGGGGTGAAGCTTCGAGCGGAGCGAAGAGCTCGGAGGTGGAGAGATAGAGAGAGAGCGAGAGAGGGAGAGAGAGAGGGAGGGAGATAGAGAGCTAACCTGGAGAAGAGTGGGCTCGACGGCGACTGGTGGCCGGAGCGTGGGCAGGCTTGGAGCAGCGCTGCGACAAGCTCGAGGAGCTTGGATCTCGCCGGAGAGGACTGTCACCACCTCGAAGCACCCTAGGGCGGAAGTCGGCGGATGCTTGAAAAGGGGGCGGCGGTGGCGTTTAAATAGGAGAGAGAGCGAGGTCAGCCGGTGAGGGAGGTTGATGAGGAGCGAGATGAGCGGGGAGGCGCGGGGATAGCGGAGGTAGCGGGGAGCGGCGCGCGAGATTGGAGGCGGAGGTTACGGAGTTTACAACCTTGGCGATGAAGGCGGGCAGTTGACGAGATCCGCGGAGGGCTGGTGCGGTGGAGAAGATGCACAGCGACCGTTCGATCGACCGCTGATCGAACGGCCGCGGAAGGGCCACGTGGCGGTCTGGGAAAGAGGCGGGGCACGTACAGAGCACGTGCCTTGGAGGCACGTGCGATGCACGTGCGTCCTCTTTAATTTTTTTTAAACGAGAATATAAAATGCCCCAAAAAAAGGCTGACACGTGGCGGCCTCTGGGGCGGCCACATGTCAGCTCCAGAAAAATCCGAAAATAAAAGATTTGTAAAATCAAAAAGAAATAGCAAATGACTCGGATTGAAAAAGTTCCTTCACGAAAAATGCTCGTCTCGACGAGATCTACAACTTTCATGAAGATATCAAAGTCAAAATCGGTCACATGTAAAAGGTGAATTTTTGAGGTATCCCATGTACATAGCATACCTAGATTTTTGGGTTTTCTAATTTTTTGTTATTTTTTAAACACGATAAAAGTCCAGAAAAATATGAAAAATTCAAAGATAAATAAAAGACACTTAATTCTAATTTTTTTGGAATTTTCTTGATAAAGAAAATATATACATAAAATATAGGTCAGAAAACCGCTAAAATATACAATGTACAAAAGAGGCCCAAAACCCAACTTTCACATACGAGCTCTGATTCGCTTGAACTTGGTCTTGTTTTGAAGGTAATTGAATGTGCATTAGTTCAAAAGTGAGTAGGATCAAATCGGACACTAGATGGGGAAGATATGTGGCTTTTAGTCCGAAAATCCTGAAACTAGGGTTTGGGTTTTTTTGGTCCACTTATTTGGGTTAGTGATTTTTTTTGTATTTTTCATTTATTCTTGTGAGTGATATGTACACAATGGAAGTGGTTTTGGGTTATTCAGAGTTAGCATGAAGGAGTTAAAAATCTGGGAAGTTAGGCTATTTACAGGTCAACTGTGGCTTGGATTTTTGGCTTTTATTTTGTGCAGAAATTATGGATAAAATGCCATTTTTATGAAAACATGCATGAATGCTAATTATGCAGAATAAAAGCAAATATGCTGTTGATTTTTATGGACTTAAGCTTAATAAATGAGATTTAGAGTGATGAATCCGAGATTCATCATCCCCCTATACTTAAACCATGCTCGTCCCTGAGCATCAAAAAGACATGCCATGAAGTGAAATGAGACTGGGTTCCATACCAAGACCATGAGCTGAAGGTGAGAATGAAACTAAACTCGACCTTTGGATTAGTAGTGTGGCGGAACTTCTGTGAGACTTAGAATTTTAAAATCAACAGCCCTCAAGTTCTACACATCATTGTTACAGTTTCGGCTCAGAAGTCATCTTAGATCAATCCTCTTCCCAAAGTATACCCTATGAACATTGAATAACCGACTCGTGTGTGTGAAGGGTTTTAGCTCTTCCCATCCAGAATGCTAGACTACCATGCTCCTCTCCTCTCCAGAAACTCGTCCTCGGGGAGTCAGGTATTTCCTTCTAAGGTCTGTCGTGTTGTGTTCATAATCGAAATGGGGGAGAAGTTAGAAGAAAGAGAAAAGAGCTGGAGGGGGTGGTAAGTGTAGTCACCTCTCCTTGTGAAGATGGCCAGTGTAGCCAAGTCTCCACCAAGATCTGCAGGTTTCTTGAAGCTTGGACCTTTTTGGTCGAATTTTTATTTGGTAGACTGCTTCTTTGTATTTGAAATTTTTGGTGGTTCTGCTTGGATCTTGTTGTGCCCCTACGGATATAGAATCTTTTTTATTCCGTACATTTTTGGGGTCTTAGAAAAAATTGTGCCCAACCGTCCATCCCTTTTCCGAAGATTTATTTCAACCTGTACTCCGGTCTTTAGATTTCCACGCTACCAGAAAAGAGACTCACATAGTCTTCCAACATCCTGTCTGGGTTGAGCTAAGTGCATAGTACGAGAGTACAAATTAATTCCCTATTCCAGAGTTGTACCCATAATGAAGAGACCAGGTTAGACACTAAGAGTCAAATGTTGCACCTTGTCATGTGGAACTTAAAGAATTAAGTCAAAAGACCTGAAGCTCTTAAAATCCTATTTCTCGGTGAAGTTCCTCTGAAAATTAAGTGGATTAAGGTCAAGTCCAGACCACTCTCGGTTTCGGCTCATAACTTGGTTCAGAACCCAATGACTTTTCACAAATGCAAATGCATGTGACGTTGGATGAAGTGCAGGTGTGTGAAATGCAGACACACATTTTTTTTGACATTTTATACAAGGGATTTTTTATGCAAAAATGGATAAGAAGCCATTTTTTTTCTTTTTTTTTCTTTTTTTTTTCAAAAATTTTGGGCAAGTTAGTGTTAGTAGAAAACTCTCCTTTTTTCTTTTCTTTTCTTTTGTTTGTGTTTTTTTTCAAAGAGATTACCCACCCCGTAAATACATATAGACTTACGCGAAAGTACGAGATATGGGTAAAATATATACAAAGTATATATGCAGACCCCTGATAAACACAGGTTATCGCGGGACTAAATACGTCGCTGTGGCGACCCACAATAAAATGTATTTAATCAACAATGAACCCACAATCAATAAATCAAGCAATGAAAAACAAGTGTGGAGTCAAATTTATTTTTAACTCTGCACAAATGGTGTATAGTGTCAAGTATGCAGAGAGTTCGAACACAGGGAGCAAACAGGGTAATTCACAAAAGTGGGCACAAGTGTGTGTATGTGATGTGTCTATACTAAGCAAACAAGCAAATGAATTTTTGTGGGTTTTTAATTTTTAATATATATATTTTTTTATTTTTAATTTTCTGATTTTTATATTTTATATTTTATATATATTTTTTTCTTTTCAATATTGGAATTTAAAGACAATGGAATAAAAGACAAGGTAAAATATTTATAAAAATGTGTAGAAATATCCAAAAATCAGAAATAAACTCTTTTTGGTATTTTTGTGATTTTCTACTATTTTTGTGATTTTTGGAGGTTTTTCAAGGTGTTTTTGATATTTATAAATACTGAAATAAGAGAAATCAGTGGAAAATGTGCTGGCTGTGAGTAAAATGGAAGTTAAAAATATCAGACAGCAACCAAAATTTTTCACACTATTTTTCGAATAAAGAGAACAGAATAAAAAACAAACAGGAACTGAGTTTGTATTTTTTGGAATTTTCTTTGATTTTATATATTTTTTTGAAGTTTTAGAGTGTTTTTAAATTTTTAGTGTTTTTCTTTTGAGATTTTTAGTGGTTTTTGGACTGACACTAAAATAGGATAAAAATAAACACTAAGTAATTTTTTTGGAATTTTTAGAGGTATTTTACTATTTTTTTGGTATTTTGTAAACTGGACAGTACACAAAAAGCAAGTTTTTGATTTTTAATAAATGTGAAAATAAAATAAAATCAAAAACTAAAGTGATAGCTGTTTAACCCGAAAATCGGTGATCTTAAGTTCCACACAGGGCGGGAACTCAGTCGCTGAATCGACCACACGAAATTCGGACTAAAACAACAATTAACCCACGACAGATAAATCAAGCAATGAAAGTAAATGTGTGGAGTTAAAATTTATTATAACTCTACAACAAGATGTGTATAGGTGCAAGTATTGTAGAGGTCGAACACAGGGAGCAGACAGGTAGAACGGGGCACAAGTGCACAAAAATGTGTGTGAAAGTGATCAAGTGTCTATGATGCTATTTTTTGTGGGTTTTTAATTTTATATTTTTTATTTAATTTTTAATTTTATATTTTTGTAGTTGATTTTTAATTTACTGATTTTGTATTTTTCTTTTTATATTTTATATCTTTTTATTTTCTTTTTCAATATTGGAATGTAAAGACAATGCAATAAAAGGAAAACTAAAGTATTTATAAAAATAGACAAAAATACTCAAAAATAAGGAAATAAAGTCTTTTTGGTCTTTTTATACTTTTATACTGTTTTTGTGATTTTTGGATAATTTTTAGAATGTTTTTGGTATTTTTTAATTATCAAAATAAAGAAAACAGTAGTAAAAAGCAAGGCTGAAACTTAAAATGGAGAAATAAAATAGAAATCAGTGGCAAAAATTCTCCAAATTAATTTTCACTTAAAGATAAAGAAACAAAGAAAATTCAGGAAAAGAAAACACTATTTTTGGGTTTTTTATGAATTTTATAAATTTTTATGAAGGTTTTTAGAGTTTTGCAATTTTTAGGAGTTTGGTTTTATATTTTTTAATGATTTTTGGCTGGGAGTTACAACAAACTAAAAGGCTCAAAATATATTTTTTTGGGATTTTTCTGAAGGGTTTTTATATTTTTTAGTGATTTTCTAATGCAAACAGTGAAGGAAAAACGCGTTTTTGATTTTTAATAAATACAAAAATAAAATAAAAACAAAAACAAAAATTATGGCGTGGAAGCTTAGGTGCACAGGAGCTTAAGTCCAAAGTTTTAGAATTTTTGGGGTTAAAAAGGGCCTTCAAATAATTAGATCAAACAAGCTCAAATAAGGGCCTGGCAGGGGTTTTTGTGCAAATAGATAAAAGTCCAGGAGGTCTTAAGCAATTTATCCAAAAAAATTAGAACTGATTAAAACATTTTATAAACTAAACACAAATACCAGAAACGGCAGGGGCGCCTTTACAAAATCCCCCAGACGCATGTGCGTTGCACGCGCCCAAGCGGGGGTACAAACGTAATATGCAAAATATCCAAGGTTACTTGTGTAAATTTCTCCGAAAATTATAACTGATAAAAAAAACTGACGGGCTGAATATGAATAACAAAATATGCTAGGGTCCTCACCACAAAATAGCCAAGCTCACGTGCGCAAGCACGTGAGCGGAGCTGGCGAGGGCGTAAAAGCTATTAGCAGGAGTTTTCAAGGACACAATCGCAAATATTACACAAGAATATTAAAGGCCGAGGAAAGTTTAGCTATTAAGCGTAAATACAAAAAAAAATGCCCGGGGAGAATCTGCAAAATCCCCAGGCAAGGGCGGGCACGGACGGTGGATGCAGGATTACTTACGCCACGTGTCGCCACGACATGCGCCGATGCCCCTTCAGCTCCAGCGGCCTTGATTAGAAGATCGGCTGAAGATCGATGGCTCTGGACACGCAAGATCGGACGGAGGCTGCTCCTTCTGGGCGATTGGGGCTGATCCGATGGCTATGGATAGAGCTGGAAGAACTCACGACGAACTCGAGCTTGGCGAGTTTGGATGCGCCGAAGCCCGAGCTCCCGTGCAGCGAGATCCTCCCCGACGCCTTCTTGATGGTCCAGCAGCAATGATAAAGCCCCAGGTACCCACGAGAAGCTCCACGGATCCGCGTATGATCCCCGGAGTTCACGAGAACGCCGGCGGGCCTGGGGGGCTGTTCTTGATGATTTTCGTGACCCAGAGGTCCCCGTCGAGTCCTGCAAATGACAAGGGAATACGCAGCAGCAAGGAGGGAGCAAGACTCGGCTTTTATTGGTGGAAGGGAGGTGATGGAGCGGTGGAATGGTGGCGAGGGTGGTCGCCGGAGCTGCGCCCCGGCGTGGTTGCGAGGATGGATTCTTTGTGAAGTTAACCGATTAAACTACAAAGGGAGTGCACGAAACTAATCCTAATGATAGCAGCTAATTAATTACGAAGAAAAAGATAAGAAAAACACAACCTCGAGGGCTGGGAACCCCAAGGAAGAACCTCGACGGCGACGCCGGAGATGGGAGTTTTGGAGCCGCTCCTCGCCTTGGCTGAGCCCCGCGCGCGTGCTGGAGGAGGTCTGTCACCCCTCCGGTCCTGAACACCGCAAGAAGAAACCAAAACCAAGGTCAAAAGAGGGTTCAAAAACTCAATGGAGGTTTTGGGGGGTTTTTGAAAGTTGGTCGAGGAGGCACTTTCAACGAGGTGGACCGAGCGTATCCGCGGTCCAATCCTCGAAAAAACCCATGGGCGTGATAGACCACATGAAGGTCTACAAATCTCGTGAAGAGACCGACCTCATTCGGTGAAAGGATCGCTCTCCAAAAATCCGCGAAAATCAAGAAAACTCAGTTCTGACACTGTCCAGGCTGGGGTCAGAGAGTTGACCGCGGGTCAACTCTCCAGCCCCCCTGGTTGGTCCACGTGGACCAACCAGGAAAAAGCCTGAAAAAATTATTTAGAAATTCATTTTAAAATAGTAAACGATTTTATTAATTTTAGGTTATAAAATAAAAAATATTTGTAATTTTATAAATTATTTTATCATGATTTTTAATTATTTTTATGATACATATTTTTACAAGTTTGCATTTATACCCCTATAGGTAACTATATCTACATATTTAAGTATTTTATTTTTATTTAGGTATTTTTAATTTATTTTATTTTGGTTTTTATTTTTTAAAATTATAAAATACTTTTATATACATAAATATATTTTTATTTTATTTTTTTGATATGTTTTGTATATTTAATAAAATACAAGTATGTTTTATATTGGTATAAGTGTATGTATAATACCTATATATTGAATATATACAAGTATTTTTATTTGTATTTTATTTATGTTTTTATTCTGATTTTAATACACATAATTATTATAAGTAATATTTACAACATTATAAAAATATAAAATTATGAAAATAATAAATAATTAATAAATTGAATATTTTAATATGTACAAGTATACAATAGGGGTCCAAAAGTCAACTTTCAAACCGTAGCTCCGCCAAATGCGAAACCACCACCATTAATTAGATTATTTTCTTCTATATACAATTAAAGGTGAGTATGCTGCATTTGGAGTTTTTATTTGTGAGATACGGGTCTGGGAAGTTGGCATTCTGGATTTTTATTCAGACCATAACTTTTTATCTGTACATTATTTTTCTGTGAAATCAATTTTGTATTTTTCTTTATTTAATTATCTACAACTTTCATGTACAAAGTTTCTTTATTTGATGTATAAAAAGTGGAACCAAAAATAGGTCCCAAAATGAATAAAGAATGAATAAAATGTATAGGTATTTTATCTGTGTTTTGGCCCTTATCTCCCCCTACTTTATTCCTTGTCGACCTATTCATCAAGATGCCTAGGTCTCGGGGTTTTGGGTCATAAAATATTTACAATATTTTATTCTTTTTCTTTTCTTTTCTTTATTCTATTATTTTGGCTTTAAAAACCGCATTTTATACAATATTTACACACATATGCATGAATGCTAAAATGCCTATATTAAGCCTATTTACACGCATTTACTAGGGTTTTTAAGGCCAAAATGATAGAATAAAGATGATGAAACGTGGATTCATCATCCCCCTATACTTGCCTTTGCTAGTCCCTAGCAAACACTTATGCAATAAGTGCAGAAAAGAAAAACAAAGAAAAGAAAAAGAAGAAAGGTGGACTAAGTTTAATTATCAAACTTGTCTTCACAAAATCAAAGTTTGGAGCTTAAGTCGGACCTTTGGAATTTTAGTGCGGGCGGAACCTTATTAAGAACCGAATTTGAAATCCAACAGTCCTTGAGAATCCCAAAACTCTGCTCAAGTCTCCTCAATAGCCAGGTCAGAAATATCTCAACTCATACGCAAACTCTTACGACTATGAATCTGACTCGTACAGTGTAAGTGATGGTGGCTCTCCCCAACTAGAATGACAAAGAAACTGACTTCTCCAGTACGACAACCCAGTGATTCCCCAATCCAGCAACTCCATCCTCGAGGGGCGGGGTATTCCCTTCTAAGTTCAAGTGGCAACCAGCTCAAGAGGAGGGGGTGAAGAGAAGAATGGACGGTAGCCAGTGTAGCTACCTATCCTTGGATGCAAGACCAGTGTAGTCAAGTCATCCAGCTGCAGGCTCACATGATATGACTTTGGAACTCAAGCTTGCTTATTGACTTTGTACATACTTGCAGGCTTTTTATTTTTGTACATGCCTGAACTTTTTTTTTCTTTTTTTCTTTTTTTTTTCTTTTTTTTTTGAAATACTATTCACAGCAGCATTTACATAAGGAGTTTTTCCTCTTGAGCCAGTAGACTATCCCTCTTTTGAAGCTTTATCGCAACCCACAGCCTCCTGTCTTTAGACTTCCTAATCACTGGACGGGTTGGGGTGCACTTCCCTCCCTAGAGGAGGACAAGTGTTTCCACTTGTGTGCGTCTCATACCGGCAAATCCAATCCCCTCACCACTCCAACTGAGTTGAGCCATGTGCAAGGTGCAGGTGTCCAAGTTAGGTCATTATCAATAAGAGTCGTGCGTGTGCTCCGAAATACTCTACTTAGGCAGTCAAGAATCCATTGAACCAAGTCTCGTGATCCTCAAAGAATTAAGTCAACTAGACCTGAAGTACCTCAAACCCAGTTCCTATAAGGTTCCTGTTATTAGGTAGATTTTAAGGTCCAATCAAGCTCCAATCTTCGGATTTTACTTAGACTCGTTCAACTCTCAAACTCAATCCGAAAAAAAAATGCGAATGCTATGCAATGCAACGCAGAAAATATTTTTGTGATGCAATTTTCAAAGATTTTGAACTTTTTATGGATTTTTGAAAAGATGATGATGATGCATATGCAGATGCATTTTTTTTTGTCTTTTTCAAAAATATTTTTCAAATGTTTTTGGATTTTAATTTTTGCAAATGTTTTTGGGAATTTTTGAAAACAAAAAGATTTTGGCTGAAAACAAGGTGAAAACTATGTACACGGGAGTGCTTCTTTATATATACAAGAAGTGGATTTTAGAATTTACAAGGGTAAGTGATCAATTTTATACATATATATATATAGAGGATTTTGGTGTGATGTGTATATTCCTCAAACTTATTTGAAAACAATTTTACACACAATTTTTTGAAAACTATAGTCCAAAATAGTTTTTACAAACATTTTACACACATTTGAAAATCATTTTGCAAAGGCTTTTCAAACAGTATATATAGGTTTTTCAAAACATTTTTGCAACCATTTTTCAAACCATTTGCAAGTCATTTTTCAAACATTTTTATTTCACACACAGAAAAGAAGTTTTACAAACCACACAGGTTGAAAACACGAAACAAAATATTTTCAAAATAGTTTTCAATAAATGTTCACAAAGATTTTCAAACTATTTTTTCAAACATTTTGCAAAAAACATTTTCACCTGATTTATTGATCAGTAAATAAAAAGAATTTGAGGAATAATCACATCTTTTTATTAAGAATTTTTAATGAATTTTAAAGAATTTTTAGCCATATTTATTAAGAAAAATACGAAAGTACGAGTTATGGCTAAAGTATATATGTAGTATATACGACCCCCCTATACTTAGCTTGAGCTATGTCCTCATAGATCGGAGAGAAAAGAGAAGACATAACTCGTACTAAGTATAGGCAAGTCTAAAGAATAAATGAATGAATCAATGAGAAGTTGACCGTCCCCCCTATACTTAGGATCAAATAATCCTAAGTATAGCAGACTGTACACAAAGCAGGGAGGGTCAAGGGTGGGAATGAACAGATCGTACTCAGATTGTCTCCCCCTATACTTAGGGTAAGATATCCCTAAGTATAGACAAGAAGAGGAGACAATGGAGAGGATCGAAAAGAATGGAGAAACTCGGGGTGCACACCCCCCTATACTTAGGACAAAGTACGTCCTAAATATGGAAAACTGTCTACAAGGGCGACACCTTTTTGATAGATGAAGAAGATAGACAAGGAAAAGAAGAAAAGAAGAAAAGAAGAAAAAGAGATGAAATTAGAAGAAGAGATTGTGAGGATGTGCGCATCACTCCCCCTATACTTAGGGTGAAAGAAGCCCTAAGTATAGGCAACGACAGGAGCGATGACACAGAACGATGAAAGAACACTCGGCTCGTCCACCCCCCTATACTTAGGACAAAGTACGTCCTAAGCTAGGCAAACACGAGAATGGGTGGACGAGCAATACGGAAGAGAGACGGAGGTACACAACACGAATGTACAACAGGATGGATGTACAGAGGGTCAAGAAGGTAGAAAGCGAACCTTCTTGCGAGACCGCTGAGGAATAGATCTAGTGTGGTGCAGGTCGACATCGGGGTCCACAGTGGACGGAATCCGATCAGGGTCGACGGGGTGTAAGTCCTCAGTGGCCCTAGGGTGTGAAGGCACAGACGGAGTAGTGGAAGAAGTACGGCTCGGTCCGGCCTTGGGAGTCTCGCTGATATCAAAGTGGAATGGGACGAACTCATCATCATCGGAAGTAGTGTACTCGGAGTCGTCCTGCGAGGTGTCATCCAGGTCAAAATCAAAAGGCACGAAATCATCGGTGGAAGTAATCGAGCTCTGTTCGTCCTCTATAATCTCAACCGGATCATCTTTCTCATCAAAAGGCCCGAATCTCTGAAGAAAAGCAACTAAATCAAATTCGGCCTTAGTCTCATCAGTATCTACATGGACAGGAGCGGACTCATCAGTGGAAGTAGTCAGAGCATGTCCGCCCTGTGTAGTCTCTAAATCTGCCCTCCGCTCAATGGTATCGATCGTGTAGATCCCGCGGATGTCATCAACACAACGCCAAGTCCCAGAAGAAGGAACGTCGAGGTCCATGCTTTCCGAGGTTTCCTCAACAGAGAGGAATTCTCGGGTCTCAGTGGAATCCAATAAGCAACAAAATTCTCTGATAGTGTCATCAAGGTCATGATCCTCGAGGTCAGCCAAGATAGGTGTGGTCACATCAGGTGCAGGTCTCTGGTCGGCAGTAGGTGCGGTAATCAATACTTCGCTCTCACCAGCAGGGTGGAAGCGAATCTCTCCTGATCCGTAATCAATAACGACCCTCGCAGAGGCGAGGAATGGTCGTCCCAGGATGATTGGAGAGTGCTCCCCTGTGGAGGTCTCCATGGGCAATACGACAAAATCAACATTGTGGCTCGTGCCCTGAATCGAGATGACGGCGTTTTCAAGGATACCCTTCGGCCTCTTTATTGATCCATCAGCAAACTGTACGATCATCCTGGTTTTCTTGAGAGGCCCTAAGTGAAGAGACTGTACCAGTGAGAAGGGTATGATGCTAATAGAAGCACCGCCGTCTAGGAGGGTGCGATCACATGTGAAGTCAGAGATGGTGCAGCTAATGAAAGGTGTGGCAGTGTTCCTCTTCTTGGGAATGGGACGGTGTGTGATGGCGTGGGCAGTGGCCATGGTCAAGATATGACGCTCAGATCTGCTCCTCCGCTTTCTCTTCTTGGGAAGAGGAGCAGACATATGGGTCATGGCCTGCTGAAGTGGGGTACGGATAATCTCATGAATGGTGGCCACCACTTCGGGTTCAGTCAGCATTTTTTGGAATTTTTGGACCTCCTCCATACAAGGGAGGAAGTCGGAATCAACATCTACACGAGGCATGCCAAGAGCAGTCTGTACAGCGGCATCCTCGGGGTCAGAGGTGGGACAAGGTGTGAGAGGCTGTGTGGTCAAAGGATCTGGCAAGTGGTACCTCTCCTCACAGTCTGGCTCGATCATGTGCCTCCCGAAATCTTTTTGTGTTTTTAATTTTTTCTCATTTTTTTGTATTTTGGGCGATTGCAAGCTCTCATGGTAATCCTCAAATGATTCCATATCCTCAAAGACTGGAGCGGCATTTTGGTTCTTATTTAAACTAGTAAGATCATTGATCCTCGAATTCATATGCTCCATCATCTGATTCAAGGTCTCAAGTGTGGATAACATGAAAGGTGACTCCAAAATCTCAGGATCGGGTGTGTCGAATGTGGGCGGTGGGTGTGGACAAAAATCACATTCCGGATCGGGATACTCAAGGAAGAGCGGGTTGTCGAAATGTGTAGGTGATGGTGGTGGAAATGACTGGTGAAGGTCAAAGTCCGGATCCTGAAATAGTGGGTTGGTCGGATATGTACAAAAATCAGGAGCAAAGTCCTCCTGGAAAAAAGGAGGTGGACTGGCTGGAGTGAACGAGTGATCCGCAAAGTCCGGATAGAATACGCTCCAGTCGGCCATCTCGAAAACAAAAGGAAAATGATCGGGAGAGCACGATGGTCAAGTCAAGAGAATGGAGAAGAAGGCGCAAATGCGCGGGGATGATCTAGGACACACAAACAATCACAGACAAAAAATGAAATAAATCAAACCCTCAATTCACCTACTCAACTCGGTAGAGACCGCAAAGAGCGGTCTTTTTATCTTGTCTGTTTTAGAGTTAGGTGAGAAGTCAAAATATTGCGCAAACACTTAGGGGGCTGAATATGGGATTTGGGCTCTAACCTTAGTGTGCGCGAGCAAGTAAAAGCGAAGACAATGAGGGGATTACTCGCCCCAATACAAAATTTTTCTTTTTGGTGAATTTTAGGGTCAAGTAATGTTAGCAGTCCCAATTTTATTTGGTTATCACTTTTTTTTGGATTTTTAATAAAAATGCACGATCCTATCGGGGATTCAATTCCTTTGAGCACCTAAGTTGGCAAAAACAGAGGGAGAGTCGGAAAAGCAATGCAAGCGGCAACTAATGATGGATGCTAAAGCGTAAATGCTCACCTTGCCTCCAGCACTCTACATGCAGGGATGCTCAGCAGAATTGAAACCTATCTATATGCAAATGCAAAGCCGATGAAATCGCCCTAAGTTCAGAAATTGCTATTATCGTGAAGAACCACAAGTCGACCACTTATCTTTAACCTAAGAGTCCGGTCTTGGCTTACCCCTCCTCTTCTCGACACACTCGAGTTCAGGAGTAGCGCTTGATGGGGCTCGCTCACGGCACACGGGTTAAGAGATAAATGAATAGACTGTTTAAATTTGACTAAGTCCAAACGCGGCTATAGGTACATGCAAAGATATTAGGTGTTTGGCCTTAATCTATCGCAAGCAATCCTAAAACTATGGGCTCAATCACACAAAATAAATAAAATCGAAAAACAAAACAAAATAAAAAGAATGCGAGAAAAGCCGACAAAAACCGCGAGAGCCCCCAAGTGAACAATCACTTGGAAATTAGGCTCCAGAGAGTCCAGTCCGAGGGTACCTGTATTATTACAATTATAGGAGTCTCTCACTCACTTAAATTACAAAATTCAATGCAAGAAAATAAATGCTAAGAAATTGTCCTGCAAAATCCTCCAAGTTCTTCTTCGTGCTCAGCTAAAGCCGCTTCACGTGGGTGCCAAGGTGCTCCAAGAGGGGCTCCTCCCTCGATCCGCGTACCTCGCACGAAATCCAAACAAGGAGAGTGGTTAGACAATTCAAAAGATATATCAAAAATGATGCAAAATAAAACAAGCGGAAATAAAAGCCGCAAAGGTAGACAAATAATCACAACACAAAACAAAAACTCGAACTACGCGCTGTTGCTCCCCGGCAACGGCGCCATTTGTTTAACCCGAAAATCGGTGATCTTAAGTTCCACACAGGGCGGGAACTCAGTCGCTGAATCGACCACACGAAATTCGGACTAAAACAACAATTAACCCACGACAGATAAATCAAGCAATGAAAGTAAATGTGTGGAGTTAAAATTTATTATAACTCTACAACAAGATGTGTATAGGTGCAAGTATTGTAGAGGTCGAACACAGGGAGCAGACAGGTAGAACGGGGCACAAGTGCACAAAAATGTGTGTGAAAGTGATCAAGTGTCTATGATGCTATTTTTTGTGGGTTTTTAATTTTATATTTTTTATTTAATTTTTAATTTTATATTTTTGTAGTTGATTTTTAATTTACTGATTTTGTATTTTTCTTTTTATATTTTATATCTTTTTATTTTCTTTTTCAATATTGGAATGTAAAGACAATGCAATAAAAGGAAAACTAAAGTATTTATAAAAATAGACAAAAATACTCAAAAATAAGGAAATAAAGTCTTTTTGGTCTTTTTATACTTTTATACTGTTTTTGTGATTTTTGGATAATTTTTAGAATGTTTTTGGTATTTTTTAATTATCAAAATAAAGAAAACAGTAGTAAAAAGCAAGGCTGACACTTAAAATGGAGAAATAAAATAGAAATCAGTGGCAAAAATTCTCCAAATTAATTTTCACTTAAAGATAAAGAAACAAAGAAAATTCAGGAAAAGAAAACACTATTTTTGGGTTTTTTATGAATTTTATAAATTTTTATGAAGGTTTTTAGAGTTTTGCAATTTTTAGGAGTTTGGTTTTATATTTTTTAATGATTTTTGGCTGGGAGTTACAACAAACTAAAAGGCTCAAAATATATTTTTTTGGGATTTTTCTGAAGGGTTTTTATATTTTTTAGTAATTTTCTAATGCAAACAGTGAAGGAAAAACGCGTTTTTGATTTTTAATAAATACAAAAATAAAATAAAAACAAAAACAAAAATTATGGCGTGGAAGCTTAGGTGCACAGGAGCTTAAGTCCAAAGTTTTAGAATTTTTGGGGTTAAAAAGGGCCTTCAAATAATTAGATCAAACAAGCTCAAATAAGGGCCTGGCAGGGGTTTTTGTGCAAATAGATAAAAGTCCAGGAGGTCTTAAGCAATTTATCCAAAAAAATTAGAACTGATTAAAACATTTTATAAACTAAACACAAATACCAGAAACGGCAGGGGCGCCTTTACAAAATCCCCCAGACGCATGTGCGTTGCACGCGCCCAGGCGGGGGTACAAACGTAATATGCAAAATATCCAAGGTTACTTGTGTAAATTTCTCCGAAAATTATAACTGATAAAAAAAACTGACGGGCTGAATATGAATAACAAAATATGCTAGGGTCCTCACCACAAAATAGCCAAGCTCACGTGCGCAAGCACGTGAGCGGAGCTGGCGAGGGCGTAAAAGCTATTAGCAGGAGTTTTCAAGGACACAATCGCAAATATTACACAAGAATATTAAAGGCTGAGGAAAGTTTAGCTATTAAGCGTAAATACAAAAAAAAATGCCTGGGGAGAATCTGCAAAATCCCCAGGCAAGGGCGGGCACGGACGGTGGATGCAGGATTACTTACGCCACGTGTCGCCACGACATGCGCCGATGCCCCTTCAGCTCCAGCGGCCTTGATTAGAAGATCGGCTGGAGATCGATGGCTCTGGACACGCAAGATCGGACGGAGGCTGCTCCTTCTGGGCGATTGGGGCTGATCCGATGGCTATGGATAGAGCTGGAAGAACTCACGACGAACTCGAGCTTGGCGAGTTTGGATGCGTCGAAGCCCGAGCTCCCGTGCAGCGAGATCCTCCCCGACGCCTTCTTGATGGTCCAGCAGCAATGATAAAGCCCCAGGTACCCACGAGAAGCTCCACGGATCCGCGTATGATCCCCGGAGTTCACGAGAACGCCGGCGGGCCTGGGGGGCTGTTCTTGATGATTTTCGTGACCCAGAGGTCCCCGTCGAGTCCTGCAAATGACAAGGGAATACGCAGCAGCAAGGAGGGAGCAAGACTCGGCTTTTATTGGTGGAAGGGAGGTGATGGAGCGGTGGAATGGTGGCGAGGGTGGTCGCCGGAGCTGCGCCCCGGCGTGGTTGCGAGGATGGATTCTTTGTGAAGTTAACCGATTAAACTACAAAGGGAGTGCACGAAACTAATCCTAATGATAGCAGCTAATTAATTACGAAGAAAAAGATAAGAAAAACACAACCTCGAGGGCTGGGAACCCCAAGGAAGAACCTCGACGGCGACGCCGGAGATGGGAGTTTTGGAGCCGCTCCTCGCCTTGGCTGAGCCCCGCGCGCGTGCTGGAGGAGGTCTGTCACCCCTCCGGTCCTGAACACCGCAAGAAGAAACCAAAACCAAGGTCAAAAGAGGGTTCAAAAACTCAATGGAGGTTTTGGGGGGTTTTTGAAAGTTGGTCGAGGAGGCACTTTCAACGAGGTGGACCGAGCGTATCCGCGGTCCAATCCTCGAAAAAACCCATGGGCGTGATAGACCACATGAAGGTCTACAAATCTCGTGAAGAGACCGACCTCATTCGGTGAAAGGATCGCTCTCCAAAAATCCGCGAAAATCAAGAAAACTCAGTTCTGACACTGTCCAGGCTGGGGTCAGAGAGTTGACCGCGGGTCAACTCTCCAGCCCCCCCTGGTTGGTCCACGTGGACCAACCAGGAAAAAGCCTGAAAAAATTATTTAGAAATTCATTTTAAAATAGTAAACGATTTTATTAATTTTAGGTTATAAAATAAAAAATATTTGTAATTTTATAAATTATTTTATCATGATTTTTAATTATTTTTATGATACATATTTTTACAAGTTTGCATTTATACCCCTATAGGTAACTATATCTACATATTAAAGTATTTTATTTTTATTTAGGTATTTTTAATTTATTTTATTTTGGTTTTTATTTTTTAAAATTATAAAATACTTTTATATACATAAATATATTTTTATTTTATTTTTTTGATATGTTTTGTATATTTAATAAAATACAAGTATGTTTTATATTGGTATAAGTGTATGTATAATACCTATATATTGAATATATACAAGTATTTTTATTTGTATTTTATTTATGTTTTTATTCTGATTTTAATACACATAATTATTATAAGTAATATTTACAACATTATAAAAATATAAAATTATGAAAATAATAAATAATTAATAAATTGAATATTTTAATATGTACAAGTATACAATAGGGGTCCAAAAGTCAACTTTCAAACCGTAGCTCCGCCAAATGCGAAACCACCACCATTAATTAGATTATTTTCTTCTATATACAATTAAAGGTGAGTATGCTGCATTTGGAGTTTTTATTTGTGAGATACGGGTCTGGGAAGTTGGCATTCTGGATTTTTATTCAGACCATAACTTTTTATCTGTACATTATTTTTCTGTGAAATCAATTTTGTATTTTTCTTTATTTAATTATCTACAACTTTCATGTACAAAGTTTCTTTATTTGATGTATAAAAAGTGGAACCAAAAATAGGTCCCAAAATGAATAAAGAATGAATAAAATGTATAGGTATTTTATCTGTGTTTTGGCCCTTATCTCCCCCTACTTTATTCCTTGTCGACCTATTCATCAAGATGCCTAGGTCTCGGGGTTTTGGGTCATAAAATATTTACAATATTTTATTCTTTTTCTTTTCTTTTCTTTATTCTATTATTTTGGCTTTAAAAACCGCATTTTATACAATATTTACACACATATGCATGAATGCTAAAATGCCTATATTAAGCCTATTTACACGCATTTACTAGGGTTTTTAAGGCCAAAATGATAGAATAAAGATGATGAAACGTGGATTCATCAATAGCGTCAAAGCACAGGTGTCCAGGAGCTTAAATTCAAAATTTGAGAAATTTTAGAGGCAAAATGAGGCCTTAATTAAATAGAGCAAGACGGCACAGATTTAAAGGTCTGGCAAGGGCATACATGCAATTAGACAAAATCCCAGGGGCATATACAAAATTTCCACGCAAAAATTTGAACTGCATACAATATTTTCTGGACTAAATGTTAATAACAAAACCCGCAACCCTCTCCCGCAAAATCACCAAGGCCACGTGCTAGAGCACGCGCCCCAGTCAAGGGTATAAATGTAATATGCAAAAGATCGGAGGGTTTACTTGCAAGTTTCACAAAGACTTTACACTTCATAAAAACTTTGCAGGACTAAAGTGAAATAAGACAAGAGCCCGGGGTATGCCTGCAAAAATGCCCAATCACGTGCGTAGATGCACGTGACCAAGCAGGGGCCCAAACGTATATAGACAAACACTACGGGGTACAGATGCAAAATTCCCTAAAATATATATACGTAGATGAAAGTTTAAGAGTTATTTATTCAATACAAAAAGTGACTGGGTTCAGTTGCAAAATACCCAGTTCAAGGGCGCTCGGTCGGCTGATGTAGTCCCACTAATGCCACGTGTCGCGTGCGCGGGGCGCGATGTCGCTTCGCTTGGATGGCCACGATTAGACTATGGAAGGGCGATCGATGGCTAGGACTCGCAAGATCAGACGGTGACTGTGCGCTTCAAAGAACAGGCAGGGATCCAACGGCTCGCCCTTGATCTGCAAGAACAGACGAAGAACAGGGGTCCGTCGAGATGGAATCGACGCGAGCTCCGTCTTCTGACGTGATCTGCAACTGATATGGAGTCCACAAGCACGCTGGAGGTCCCTGCTACCGTCGGGGGTGATCAGAAGGTTCGAAATATGGCCGGAGTGCACCCGTGGAGATAGAGGAGCAAAGAAGCTCCAGGTGGATCGGCCGGATGCGCAAAATCACTCCAGGCGTCCTTGAGAAGCTTGAACCTGCAAAGAAGAGTTAAGGGGGACCGCGGCAAGCTGCCGCGCATCACCCTGCAGTAGCGGAAGGTGGAAGGCGGTGAGGGGGAAGCTCGCCGGAGCTTGCTCCGGCGAGGTGAAGTACGGAAGTGATTAGAGGTTGGACGGACGACTGGTGAATGGAGATGCGATCCTACTGCTACCAGAAACTAAAGTAAACAAAAGAAAGAGAGAAAACGTACCTCAGAGCAAGGTGCTCGAGGTTTGATATCTCACGGCGGCGCAACCGCCGGAGATGGCTGGGAGCAAGCCTAGGCACGCTTGGCACCTCAACGAGACGCTGGGATCACCCCCTGTCACCGGGGATCCCAGTCCAACACTCGGAAGTCTCCACCAATACCAAAAGGCATGTCCAAGCGCAAGAGGAAGACAGGGGCTTGGGTTTTGAACATGGTGGTCGTGGCTCCTTCAACGAGGAAAAACGGGCTGCATGATGGTCCAATGTCCAAGAAAAGATATAGGCGTGTAAGAACATTGGTATGGCTACCAATCTCGTGAAGAAACCGACCTCAAAAGGTGAACGAATCGGCCCCCAAAAATCCGCGAATCCAAGAAAAATCATGTTCTGACACAGCCCAGGTGTTGGGCAGAGAGTTGACCGAGGTCAACTCTCCTAGCCCCCTGGTTGGTCCACGTGGACCAACCAGGAAAAACCTGGAGAAAAAGATTTCTAAAATCATTTTAAAATAGATAACGATTTTATTGGTTTTAAATTATAACATGGAAAATGTTTAATTTTTTATAAATTATTTTATTATGATTTTTATTTATTTTTATGAGAGGTATTTTTACAAGTTTGCATTTATACCCTTATAGGTATCTATATCTATATATTGTATTCTTTTATTTTTAATTTGTGTATTTAATTTTTATTATTTTTATTTATGATTTTCTAAAATTATAAAATACTTTTATATACACAAATATATTTTTCTTTTATTTTTCTGATTTGTTTTGTATATTTAATAAATTATATTAGTATATTACATAGGTAAGTATATGAGTATTGTATCTATGTGTTCTATATACAAGTACTTTATTTTTATTTTTATTTTGGTTTTTATTCTACTTTTAATGTACATTATTATTATAAGTATTATTTACAGCATTATAAAAATATAAAATTGTAAAAATAATAAATAAATAATAAATTGAATATTTTAATCGGTACAATGTACAATGTGGGTCCAAAACTCGACTTTCAAACCGTAGCTCCGCCAAATGCGAAACTACCGCCATTAAATAGCTTATTTTCTTCTATATACAAATAAAGGTGAGTATGCTGCATTTGGAGTTTTTATTTGTGAGATACGGGTCTGGGAAGTTGGGATTCTGGATTCTTATTCAGACCATAACTTTTTATCTGTACATTATTTTTCTGTGAAATCAATTTTGTATTTTTCTTTATTTAATTATCTACAACTTTCATGTACAAAGTTTCTTTGTTTGAAGTATAAAAAGTAGAACCAAAAATAGGTCCCAAAATGAATAAGAAATGAATCAAATAACATAGGTATTTGACCCTTATCTCCCCCTACTTTATTCCTGGTCGACCTATTCATCAAGATGCCTAGGTCTCGGGGTTTCGGGTCATAAAATATTTATAATATTTTATTCTTTTTCTTTTCTTTATTTATTCTATAATTTTGGCCTTAATTACAGTATTTTAGACACTATCTGAATGCACATGCATGGATGCTAATATAATGATTTTAATGCTATTTACAGGCATTTGCTAGGGTTTTTAGTGCCAAAATGATAGAATAAAGATGATGAAATGTGGATTCATCATCCCCCTATACTTTACCTTTGCTAGTCCCTAGCAAACACTTATGCAATAAGTGCAAAAAGAAAAAGAAAGAAAAGAAAAAGAAGGACTTGGATTTAGTTTGATTATTAAACTTGTCTTCACAAAATCAAAGTTTGGAGCTTAAGTCGGACCTTAGGAATTTTAGTGCGGTCGGAACCTTAGTGAGAACCAAATTTGAAATCCAACAGTCCTTGAGAATCCCAAAACTCTGTCCAAGTCTCCTCAATAGCCAGGTCAGAAATACTTCAACTCATACGCAAACTCTTACGACTTATGAATCTGACTTGTACAGTGTAAGTGATATGTAGCTCCCCACCTTAGAAGTGACAAAGGGACAACCTCCCCCAACCTGGTAACTCTAATGCCTCGGCCTAGCAACTCTTTCCTCGAGAAGCGGGGTATTCCCTTCTAAGTTCAAGTGCAACCGGCTCAAGAAGAGGGGGAAGAAGTATAGACTTTTGGGAGCTCAACCAGTGTAGCTAAGTCTCCCGATGCAAGCTTCATGAGATGTAACATGGATACCATAAGCTTTTGCTTTATTGGACTATATACACTCCGGTGGGGTTATTAAATTTTCAATCCGACCCACCACTTTTTTGGAGTTCCTTTTTGCATTTTGCATTTTTTTTAATTGCATCTGTACAACATATCTACATGGTGCAGCATATATACAAGAAATTTTCCTCTTGAGCCAGTAGACTATCCCTCTTTTGAAGCTTTATTGCAACCCACGGCTTCTGTCTTTAGCCTTCATCACCACTAGACCAAGTTGAGGTGCACTTCCTTCACTATAAGAAGAAGAGAGGTTCCGCCTAGAAGTACTACCCTCATATGCTACCCCAAGCCAAAGGAAACTGCCTCCTCACCACCTCATCCGTGGAGAGCTATGTGAAAGGTGCAGGTGTCCAAGTTAGGTCATTATCAACAAGAGTCGTGCGTGTGCTCCGAAATATTCTACTTAGGCAATCAAGAATCCATTGAACCAAGTCCCGTGATCCTCAAAGAATTAAGTCAACTAGACCTGAAGTACCTCAAACCCAGTTCCTATAAGGTTCCTGTTATTAGGTAGATTTTAAGGTCCAATCAAGCTCCAATCTCCGGATTTTATTTAGACTTGTTCAGTTATCAAACTCAATCCGAAAAATGCTCATGCCATGCAATGCTATGCAGAAAATATTTTTGTGATGCGATTTTCAAAGATTTTGAACTTTTTATGGATTTTTGAAAAGATGATGATGATGCACATGCAGATGCAATTTTTTTGTATTTTTCAAAAAGATTTTTCAAATGTTTTTGGATTTTAGTTTTGCAAATGTTTTTGGGATTTTTGAAAACCAAAAGGTTTTGGCTGAAAACTAGGTGAAAACTATGTACACGGGAGTGCTTCTTATATCTACAAGAAGTGGATTTTAAGAATTTACAAGGGTAAGTGGTCAGTTTTATACATATATATAGTGGATTTTTAGTGTGATGTATGTATTCCTCAAACTTATTTGACACAAGTTTTTCACACGATTTTTGAAAACTATAGTCGAAAATAGTTTTTACAAACATTTTTCAAACATGTACACACATTTGAAAATCATTTTGCAAAGGCTTTCAAAACAGTATATATAGGTTTTTCAAATATTTTTGCAACCATTTTTCAAACCATTTGCAAAGCATTTTTCAAACATTTTATTTCACACAAAGAAAATAAATTTTACAAACCACGCATTTTTACACAGGTTGAAAACATGTAACAAAACATTTTCAAAATAGTTTTCAATAGATGTTCACAAAGATTTTCAAACTATTTTTCGAACATTTTGCAAAAAACATTTTCACCTGATTGATTAATCAGTCAATACAAAAAGAATTTGAGGAACAAAACACCTTTTTATTAGGGATTTTTGAATGAATTTTAAAGAATTATTGGCCATATTTATTAGGAAAATACGAAAGTACGAGTTATGGCTAAAGTATATACGTAGTATAGACGACCCCCCTATACTTAGCTTGAGCTATGTCCTCATAGATCGGAGAGAAAAGAGAAGACATAACTCGTACTAAGTATAGGCAAGTCTAAAGAATGAATGAATCAATGAATGAGAAGTTAACCGTCCCCCCTATACTTAGGATCAAATAATCCTAAGTATAGCAGACTGTACACAACGCAGGGAGGGTCAAGGGTGGGAATGAACAAATCGTACTCAGATTGTCTCCCCCTATACTTAGGGTAAAATATCCCTAAGTATAGACAAGAAGAGGAGACAATGGAGAGGATCAAAGAATGGAAATGCTCGGGGTACACGCCCCCCTATACTTAGGACAAAGTACGTCCTAAGTATGGAAAACTGTCTACAAGGGCGGCATCTTTTTGATAGATGAAGAAGATAGAATAGGAAAAGAAGAAAAGAAGAAAAGAAAAAGAGATGAGATCATGAGAATGTACACACCGCTCCCCCTATACTTAGGGTAAAAGAAGCCCTAAGTATAGACAACAACAGGAGCGATGACACAGAACGAAGAATGAACACTCGGCCCGTCCACCCCCTATACTTAGGACAAAGTACGTCCTAAGAAAGGCAAACACGAGAATGGGTGGTCGAGCAATACGGAAGAAAGAACCGAGGTACACAAGGGAATATACAACAGAGATGGATATACACATGATCAAGAAGGTGGAAAGCTGACCTTCTTGCGAGACCGCTGAGGGATAGATCTGATATGGTGTATGTCGACATCGGGGTCCACAGTGGACGGAGGCCGATCAGGGTCGACACGGTGAAGACCCTCAGTGGAATCAAAACGGAAAGGGACGAACTGATCAATGGAAGCAGTATGGCTGGGTTCTCCCTTGGTAGTCCTATGGTGTGGAGGCGCAGACGTGTGAGTGGAAGAAGTACGACTAGGTCCAGCCTTGGAAGTCTCGTCGATATCAAAGTGAAATGGGACAAACTCATCATCCTCGGAAGAAGTGTAATCGGAGTCATCCTGCGAGTCCTCGTCCAGGTCAAAATCAAAAGGAACAAAATCATCTGTGGAAGTATACGAACTCTGTTCGTTCTCTATAATCTCAACCGGATCATCTTTCTCATCAAAAGGCCCAAATTTCTGAAGAAAAGCGATCAAATCAACTTCGGCCTCTGGCCCATTAGAATCAACATGGACAGGAGTGGACTCATCAGTGGAAGTAGTCAAAACAAGTCCGTCCTGTCTAGTCTTACATGGGTCATTTGTTTCCTTATGAGGTCTCTCAAAGTAATGGGCAACTTCATAAACATCCTCAATTATTTTGGTATCTGCCCCCCGCTCAAATGGTTCAATCACATAAATACTCTGGATCTCATCAACACATCGCCACACACCCGGAAGAGGATTAGTGAGGTCCATGCTTTCCGACTTCCTCCCCTTTCGGGGGATCCGTCGGGTCTCATCAGGGATCGCTAAGGAAGTATCTCTAGTAGCATCAGGTAGGTCACAGGCCTCAGAGTCAGCTATAATCGGTGAAGGTGCATCAGGTGCAGGTCTCTGGTCAATTGTGGGTGTGGTGATCAACACTTCGCTCTCGTCAACAGGACGGAAGCGAATCTCTCCTGATCCATAGTCAATAACGACCCTCGCAGAGGCGAGGAATGGTCGTCCCAGGATGATTGGAGATGGCTCCCCTGTGGAGTTCTCCAAGGGCAACACGACAAAATCAACATTGTGGCTCTTGCCCTGAATAGAAATGACGGCGTTTTCAAGGATACCCTTCGGCCTCTTGATGGATCCATCAGCAAACTGAACGATCATCCTGGTTTTCTTGAGAGGCCCTAAGTGAAGAGACTGTACCAGCGAGAAGGGTAATATGCTAATCGAAGCACCGCCGTCTAGGAGAGTGCGATCACAAGTATGGTCAGAGATGGTGCAAGTGATGAAAGGTGTAGATGTGTTCCTCTTCTTGGGAATGGGACGGTGTGTGATGGCGAGGGCAGTGGCCATGGTCAGAATGTGACGCTCAGATCTGCTCCTCCGCTTTCTCTTCTTGGGAAGAGGAGCAGATAATTGGGTCATGGCCTGCTGAAGTGGGGTACGGATAATCTCATGAATGGCAGCCACCACTTCGGGTTCAGATAACATTTTTTTGAATTTTTGGACCTCCTCCATACAAGGGAGGAAGTCGAAATCAGTATATACATGAGGCATGCCAAGAGCAGTCTGTACAGCGGCATCCTCGGGGTCAAAGGTGGGACTGGATGTGAATGGGTGTGTGGTCAAGGGTTCTGGCAAGTGGATTCTCTCCTCGAAATCTTGATCAACCAAGTGTCTCCCAAAATCTTTTTGGATTTTTAAAATTTTCTCATTTTTTTTGTATTTTTGGCGATTGCAAGCTCCCATGATTCTTCACAAGCGAAGCCGTATCCTCAATGAAAAGAGCACTAGTCCGATATTCTCTCAAAGTGTCAAGATTCTCCTTCATCAAATTGATGTGTTCTAGCATTAGGTTCATGACAACACTCATGGAGGTCGTGGGAGGTGACTCCAACAGGTCAGACTCGGGTGGATGTGAAGGTGGAGGTGGATAATATACATGTGGGGATGGAGGTGGGTAGAAGTCCGAGTCGTGATACTGTGGCTGAGGCGGATATGTACAAAAATCAGAAAAAGTAGGAGGAGGGTCCTCCTGATAAAAGGGAGGTGGACCGGCTGGAGCGAGCGAGGGGTCCGCAAAGTCCGGATAAAATGCACTCCAGGGGTCCATCTCGAAACAAAGGGAAGTGATTCGGGGGAGCACGGTGGTCAAATCAAGAGAGTGAAGAAAAAGGCGCAAATGCGCAGAGGATGATCTAGAATGCACACAAAACAATCACAAGCAATTATGAAACAACCAAACCCTCAATTCACCTACTCAACTCGGTGAAGACCACAAATGCGGTCTTTTTATCTTGTCTGTTTTAGAGTTAGGTGAAAAAGTCAAGAAGTTGCACAGACACTTAGGGGCTCAATGGGATTTGGGCACTAATCCTTAGCGTGTGCGTAAGCAAGTAAAAGCGAAGACAATGAGGGGATTACTCGCCCCAATACAAGATTTTTCTTTTTGGTCGATTTTAGGGTCGAGTAATATTAGCAGTCCCAATTTTATTGGTTATCACTTTTTTTTGGATTTTTAATGAAAATGCACGGTCCTAACGGGGAGTCAATTCCTTTGAGCACCTAGGTTGGCAAAATCAGAGGGAGAGTCGGAAAACCAATGCAAGCGGCAAATAATGATGAATGCTAAAGCGTAAATGCTCACCTTGCCTCCAGCACTCTACATGCAAGGATGCTCAGCAGAATGAAAACCTATCTATATGCAAATGCAAAGCCGATGAAATCGCCCTAAGTTCAGAAATTGCTATTATCGTGAAGAACCACAAGTTGGTCACTTATCTTTAACCTAAGAGTCTGGTCTTGGCTTACCCCTCCTCTTCTCGACACACTCGAGTTCAGGAGTAGCGCTTGATGGGGCTCGCTCACGGCACACGGGTTAAGAGATAAATGAACAGACTGTTTAAATTTGACTAAGTCCAAACGATTCTATAGGTACATGCAAATATATTAGGTGTTTGGCCTTAGTCTATCGCAAGCAATCCTAAATCTAAGGGCTCAATCACACAAAGTAAGGAAAACAAAACCGGAAAACAAAGTAAGAAAAGGCGATGAAAACCGATGGAAAACCGCGGTGAGCCCCCAAGTGTACAAGCACATGGAAATTGGGCCCGAAAGTCCAAGTCCGAATGTACCTGTATTATTACAAATTATAAAAGTCACTCTCTCACAGAAATAAAATTAAGCTAATCTGCCACTCTCTCTCACTCCTCCTGCTCTCTCCTACCGGCGTGACCTAAGAAGGTCGGCTCCGCTTCCCAAGGATGCTCCGGATCACCTAAGCAATCCGCCTTGCTCCGCGGTCCCTCGTAAGAAGACAAGAAAAGAGACGGTCAGATAGCTCAACAAGATATATCAAAAATGTAAGAGATGGAAAATGATGCTATGGTAAACAATCACACAATCAAACAAAATGTGAACTACTCGCTGTTGCTCCCCGGCAACGGCGCCATTTGATAAACACAGGTTATCGCGGGTCTAAATACGTCGCTGTGGCGACCCACAATAAAATGTATTTAATCAACAACGAACCCACAATCAATAAATCAAGCAATGAAAAACAAGTGTGGAGTCAAATTTATTTTTAACTCTGCACAAATGGTGTATAGTGTCAAGTATGCAGAGAGTTCGAACACAGGGAGCAAACAGGGTAATTCACAAAAGTGGGCACAAGTGTGTGTATGTGATGTGTCTATACTAAGCAAACAAGCAAATGAATTTTTGTGGGTTTTTAATTTTTAATATATTTTTTTTATTTTTAATTTTCTGATTTTTATATTTTATATTTTATATATATATTTTTTTCTTTTCAATATTGGAATTTAAAGACAATGGAATAAAAGATAAGGTAAAATATTTATAAAAATGTGTAGAAATATCCAAAAATTCAGAAATAAACTCTTTTTGGTATTTTGTGATTTTCTACTGTTTTTGTGATTTTTGGAGATTTTTCAAGGTGTTTTTGATATTTATAAATACTGAAATAAGAGAAATCAGTGGAAAATGTGCTGGCTGTGAGTAAAATGGAAGTTAAAAATATCAGACAGCAACCAAAATTTTTCACACTATTTTTCGAATAAAGAGAACAGAATAAAGAACAAACAGGAACTGAGTTTGTATTTTTTGGAATTTTCTTTCATTTTATATATTTTTTTGAAGTTTTAGAGTGTTTTTAAATTTTTAGTGTTTTTCTTTTGAGATTTTTAGTGGTTTTTGGACTGACACTAAAATAGGATAAAAATAAACATTAAATAATTTTTTTGGAATTTTTAGAGGTATTTTACTATTTTTTTTGTATTTTCTAAACTGGACAGTACACAAAAAGCAAGTTTTTGATTTTTAATAAATGTAAAAATAAAATAAAATCAAAAACTAAAGTGATAGCGTCAAAGCACAGGTGTCCAGGAGCTTAAATTCAAAATTTGAGAAATTTTAGAGGCAAAATGAGGCCTTAATTAAATAGAGCAAGACAGCACAGATTTAAAGGTCTGGCAAGGGCATACATGCAATTAGACAAAATCCCAGGGGCATATACAAAATTTCCACGCAAAAATTTGAACTGCATACAATATTTTCTGGACTAAGTGTTAATAGCAAAACCCGCAACCCTCTCCCGCAAAATCACCAAGGCCACGTGCTAGAGCACGCGCCCCAGTCAAGGGTATAAATGTAATATGCAAAAGATCGGAGGGTTTACTTGCAAGTTTCACAAAGACTTTACACTTAATAAAAACTTTGCAGGACTAAAGTTAAATAAGACAAGAGCCCGGGGTATGCCTGCAAAAATGCCCAATCACGTGCGTAGATGCACGTGACCAAGCAGGGGCCCAAACGTATATAGACAAACTCTACGGGGTACAGATGCAAAATTCCCTAAAATATATATACGCAGATGAAAGTTTAAGAGTTATTTATTCAATACAAAAGTGACTGGGTTCAGTTGCAAAATACCCAGTTCAAGGGCGCTCGGTCGGCTGATGTAGTCCCACTAATGCCACGTGTCGCGTGCGCGGGGCACGATGCCGCTTCGCTTGGATGGCCACGATTAGACTATGGAAGGGCGATCGACGACTAGGACTCGCAAGATCAGACGGTGACTGTGCGCTTCAAAGAACAGGCAGGGATCCAACGGCTCGCCCTTGATCTGCAAGAACAGACGAAGAACAGAGGTCCGTCGAGATGGAATCGACGCGAGCTCCGTCTTCTGACGTGATCTGCAACTGATATGGAGTCCACAAGCACGCTGGAGGTCCCTGCTACCGTCGGGGGTGATCAGAAGGTTCGAAATATGGTCGGAGTGTACCCGTGGAGATAGAGGAGCAAAGAAGCTCCAGGTGGATCGGCCGGATGCGCAAAATCACTCCAGGCGTCCTTGAGAAGCTTGAACCTGCAAAGAAGAGTTAAGGGGGACCACGGGCAAGCTGCCGCGCATCACCCTGCAGTAGCGGAAGGTGGAAGGCGGTGAGGGGGAAGCTCGCCGGAGCTTGCTCCGGCGAGGTGAAGTACGGAAGTGATCAGAGGTTGGACGGACGACTGGTGAATGGAGATGCGATCCTACTGCTACCAGAAACTAAAGTAAACAAAAGAAAGAGAGAAAACGTACCTCAGAGCAAGGTGCTCGAGGTTTGATACCTCACGGCGGCGCAGCCGCCGGAGATGGCTGGGAGCAAGCCTAGGCACGCTTGGCACCTCAACGAGACGCTGGGATCACCCCCTGTCACCGGGGATCCCAGTCCAACACTCGGAAGTCTCCACCAATACCAAAAGGCATGTCCAAGCGCAAGAGGAAGACAGGGGCTTGGGTTTTGAACATGGTGGTCGTGGCTCCTTCAACGAGGAAAAACGGGCTGCATGATGGTCCAATGTCCAAGAAAAGATATAGGCGTGTAAGAACATTGGTATGGCTACCAATCTCGTGAAGAAACCGACCTCAAAAGGTGAACGAATCGGCCCCCAAAAATCCGCGAATCCAAGAAAAATCATGTTCTGACACAGCCCAGGTGTTGGGCAGAGAGTTGACCGAGGTCAACTCTCCTAGCCCCCTGGTTGGTCCACGTGGACCAACCAGGAAAAACCTGGAGAAAAAGATTTCTAAAATCATTTTAAAATAGATAACGATTTTATTGGTTTTAAATTATAACATGACAAATGTTTAATTTTTTATAAATTATTTTATTATGATTTTTATTTATTTTTATGAGAGGTATTTTTACAAGTTTGCATTTATACCCCTATAGGTATCTATATCTATATATTGTATTCTTTTATTTTTAATTTGTGTATTTAATTTTTATTATTTTTATTTATGATTTTCTAAAATTATAAAATACTTTTATATACACAAATATATTTTTCTTTTATATGAGTATATTACATACGTAAGTATATGAGTATTGTATCTCTGTGTTCTATATACAAGTACTTTATTTTTATTTTTATTTTGGTTTTTATTCTACTTTTAATGTACATTATTATTATAAGTATTATTTACAGCATTATAAAAATATAAAATTGTAAAAATAATAAATAAATAATAAATTGAATATTTTAATCGGTACAATGTACAATGTGGGTCCAAAACTCAACTTTCAAACCCTAGCTCCGCCAAATGCGAAACTACCGCCATTAAATAGCTTATTTTCTTCTATATACAAATAAAGGTGAGTATGCTGCATTTGGAGCTTTTATTTGTGAGATACGGGTCTGGGAAGTTGGGATTCTGGATTCTTATTCAGACCATAACTTTTTATCTGTACATTATTTTTCTGTGAAATCAATTTTGTATTTTTATTTATTTAATTATCTACAACTTTTATGTACAAATTTTCTTTGTTTGAAGTATAAAAAGTGGAACCAAAAATAGGTCCCAAAATGAATAAGAAATGAATCAAATAACATAGGTATTTGACCCTTATCTCCCCCTACTTTATTCCTGGTCGACCTATTCATCAAGATGCCTAGGTCTCGGGGTTTCGGGTCATAAAATATTTACAATATTTTATTCTTTTTCTTTTCTTTATTTATTCTATAATTTTGGCCTTAATTACAGTATTTTAGACACTATCTGAATGCACATGCATGGATGCTAATATAATGATTTTAATGCTATTTACAGGCATTTGCTAGGGTTTTTGGTGCCAAAATGATAGAATAAAGATGATGAAATGTGGATTCATCAACCTCCTATACTTAGCGAGTGTTGTGTCCTCAGAGCACAAGAAGCGTAATGAAGACATAGCTCGGGCTAAGCGTAAGAGAGTGGAAAATTTATTTACAGACTGAGTATAGAAGAGGAAGAGCGGAAAAAAAGGTGTCAGGAAATGTAAATGAGGAGAGTATAAACAGGTGGATGTCGGCTCCCCCTATACCTAGGCTCTAGACAGCCTAAGTAGGGAAGAAGGGTGGAAATGGAGTGATCAGGAGAAGGAGTGTGATGAGAGAAATGGTAAATACAGATGGCATCGGTCCCCCCTATACTTAGGCCTTGGCCTAAGTAAAGAAAGAAGCTGTACAAGGGGGCCGATGTGGTTGTGAGGGTGGGCGGATTTGATCTGATATGTCTTCAATATCCTCGAGAAAGGTTGTGCATCCTCCTTGAGTTCGGCAATATCTACGCTTCCATTGGTATGCACATCGATGACAATGTAAGGGCCCGACCATTTTGATTTTAGTTTCCCATGAAAAATCTTTATCCGAGCATTAAACAACCAAACTTTTTGCCCAGGGACAAAGGTCTTGTCTCGAATGTGTCTATCATGCCATCTCTTGACCTTGTCCTTATAAATCACACTGTTGTCATATGCCCGATTTCGGATTTCAATTAGCTCATTAAGATTTAGGTCTCGACACAATTTCCCAAGGTGACAACTCCAATTCAACTTTTTGATTGCCCATTCAGATCTGTGGATCAATTCTGCAGGTAGATGGCATGGCTTGCCATATATCATCCTAAAAGGTGAAGTACCGAGTGGGGTCTTATAGGTTGTCCTATAGGCCCATAGAACTTGGTCCAACGGCTTAGACCAATTCTTCCTATCTAGATGGACCAACTTCTGAAGAATAACCTTCACCTCTCTATTAGAAACTTCTGCCATGCCATTAGATTGTGGATGATATGGGTTGGCTATTCTATGTTCAAATTTGTACTCCTTAGCCAAAGATCTCATCTCCTTGTTCACAAAGTGGCTACCTCCATCAGAAATCAAGACTTTTGGTATCCCGAATCTTGCAATGATATTATCCTTGATGAATTTACAGACGGTTTTGCTATCTGTTGTTCGGGTTGGAATAGCATCTACCCATCTTGACAAATAATCAACCGCTAACAAGATGTACTCAAATCCATTGCTATTGGGAAAGGGACCCATAAAATCAATCCCCCATGCGTTGAAAACATCACAAAAAATCCTTGGTTGCATGGGCATTTCATCACGATGACCGACAGTCTCTCCCATTCTTTGACAAATTGGACATGACCGTACAAATTCATTTGCATCCTGAAATAAGGTCCGCCGGTAAAATCCACATTGGAGTACCTTGTGTGCGGTTCTCTTTCCGAATGGTGTCCTCCAGCCTCGAGAGAATGACAATGTGTGTGGACACTCTGATATTCCTCTTGAGGAATACATCTTCGCCAGACACAATCTGGTCCCTCATAGAAAAGGAAAGGATCGTCCCAATGGTATTTTCTCGAATCTGTCTTTAATCGATCAATCATTCTCTTGGTCCAACCAAAGGGAACTTTCTTGGAGACAAGATAGTTCACTATGTCGGAATACCATGGGGTTGAATTAATGACGTAAACTGATTCGTCTGGAAAAGTTTCCTTGATTGGTCCAGTATCAGGATTATCGTTTTGCTCTATTCGGGAAAGGTGATCAGCAACAACATTCTTTATTCCAGGTTTATCCTTTATCTCCAAATTAAATTCCTGGATTAGCAAGATCCATCTCAAGAGTCGTGCTTTGGCGTCTTTCTTGTCCATGAGATATCTGATGGCCGTGTGATCTGTGAAAATAGTCACCTTGGAGCCCAATATGTATGATCTAAATTTTTCAAGGGCTCAAACAACTGCGAGCATCTCCTTTTCAGTCACTGTGTAATTTCTCTATGCAGTATCCAACACTTTGCTCGCGTAGTGAATCGCATAAGGAATTCCTTCTCTTCTTTGTCCAAGTACCGCTCCGACAGCAAAATCCGATGCATCAGTCATGATCTCGAAGGGAAGAGACCAGTCGGGCGCTTGTAGTATCGTCGATTCACAAATTTCCTTTTTTAGAAGCTCGAAGGCCTCTAGACACCTGTGATTTACAATAAACTCGGTGTCTTTGCTTAAGAGCTCAGTCAGTGGGCGGGCGATCTTTGAAAAATCCGGTATGAATCTTCGATAGAATCCAACATGCCCTAAGAAAGACCTCACTGACTTGACGTTGGTTGGTGGCTCAAGTTTCTTGATCACATCCACCTTGGCAGGGTCGACCTCCATTCCCTTTTTGGAGATGACATGCCCAACACGATACCCTCAGTCACCATAAAGTGACTTTTCTCCCAAGAGAGTACCAAATTAACCTCCCCTGCATCTTTGAAGGACTCGGTCCAAGTGTGCTAAACATGTATCAAAAGAATCACCATGAACCGAGAAGTCATCCATGAAGACCTCCAGGAAATCACAAACCATTTCGGCAAATACGGCAATCATGCACCGTTGAAATGTGCCTGGGACATTACATAGCCCGAATGGCATGCGCTTGAATGTGTAAGTACCGAAGGGACATGTGAAAGTGCTCTTTTCCTGATCCTCAGGAGCGATAGCTACTTGATTGTAGCCTGAGTACCCGTCAAGAAAACAGAAGAATGCTTTCCCTGCAAGTCTCTCCAAGATTTGATCAATAAATGGCAGTGGAAAGTAATCTTTCTTGGTCGCAGCATTCAGGCGCCTGTAATCGACACAGACACGCCACGACATGGGTACTCGGGTCGCGATCTCTACCCCCTCCTCGTTGGTGACCATCTGGATTCCCGACTTCTTCGGGACGACATGAAGGGGGGCCACTAACGATCCGCAAAATCAGCCCTTTAAGAGAGCGGTATTAGCACTCTGAATCATCATCGTAGTCGGGCCGAGATGGGTCATCAAAAGATCGACTCATTTAAAGATATGCGAAAATAAATTCAAATGAGGCGATCGTTATTTATTTATTTTACTTGGCAAGATACCAAGGTCGAACTCAGGGACACGAGCCTTTCTTTAATTAATCGGATTTTAGTCTATTTAATTAAGTGTTGAATTAAAGGCTTATAGGTCAAAGCAATGTAAAGACACAACAATAAGACAATGCACTCAAATAAACATGCATAATTTTTTTAGTCATTTTTTATCATGCAAATAAATGCCATGTAACGCAATTAAAGTATGCCCTAGGTGAAAATAATGAGCAAAAATAAATAAGAGTTAATTTCAGATTTAATTAAAGTGATGAACTCAACTCGAACAAGGCATAGATTAAGTGACACATAGCTATCAAAATAATACATCAAAATTCATTGTGTCCAAAACAACAAATTAAGTATGCCATTAGAAAGATCATCAAACGAGATTTAAAATGAAACTGAAATCAACTAAAACAGAGGTACGGTGCTCAAGATATACATAAAGAAAGACAAGGGCATAAGTGCAAGAAAACATGAAAAGATAACTACAAAAAGGTCCCTGGAAGGACTAAAACGTAATAAAAATAAAGCGCAAGTCCTTCCCTGTAATTTTACCAAACGCGCGAGGACCTTTTTGCAAATTGAAGAAATCCGTGGGAAGTCACTGCAATTTGCCCACGAGGCACGTGCCAAGCACGCGCTGTCTCAGGCTCGGAGTCAGGTTCGGCAGAGGCTCGGCGTAGCTTCGGCTTGGCTTGGACTTAGGCTCGGGCTCGATGCAGGCTCGGAGGTGGTTCGGATGGCAGGCTCGGTGGAGGCTCGGGAGCGTCAAGCCTTTGCCACGTGGCTGAATGACAGCCCTCGGATTGTGATTATCCAAGGGCTACTGGTAACGGTGCCTCATGGCGACGTGGGTGCACGAATGCCGTCGGATCATCTATCATCCAACGGCCTCTGGAGGAGGATCTGAATGACGACGTGGCTGCATAGTGGCCGTTGGATGAACTCCAGGGCGGAGCATCCAACGGTCACTGCTCCTCCTTCTTCGGCCGAAGACGGGCGGCGCAATCTGGGCTCCGGCGAAAGACTCCTTCCTCCGACGCTGATTCTCCATCGTCATGGTCCTCCCCTGAGCTCCCTAAGTGGTCGTCGGTGAAGCGGGGAGTTCAGGGAAGAGGTCGGGAGTTGTGGTTCAGCCCCTCGAAGCTCTGATGTCGAATGCGGCCGCAACTAAGTAGCCTCCGGCGAACATCCGGCCATTGAAGGCCCGTGTTGACCTGCAGGGTCAGTGTGCAAAACCGAAGCGTGCAGAATACGTGCGTGCGTGCGTGAAGTGAGGTGGAAGCTCAGGCGGGCGAAGGAGGTGTGAGCTCGGAGCTCCTCCGCCGCGAGGGCGGAGGAGGTGGGTTGGTAGTGTTCGAGGTATGGAAGAAGGACGAAGATGAGCGGAGGAGTTCGCGAGAAAGGGGGAGTGATGGCGAAACTCGGAGGAGGTTTAATGGAGGTCGAAAGTGCGTGAAAGAGGCTAATAAATTAAGCAAAAAGTAAAGAGCAGAGTTCGAGAATTTTACCTGATCGGAGACGAATGCAGTGGCCTGGGCTTGAGCTCCGAGAGGAGCTCGGGTCATCGCTGGACTCCGGCGACCTCTCGGAGCAGCTAGGCGGGCTAGGAGCACCGCGACGCCGTCGTGGTGGCGGCGGGTCGACACCGGGGGAGCGGGTCGTCTTCGCTCTATCCTTTCACTTCCCCCTGTCACAGGGAAGCGGAGGAGGGCTGGGCCCCTCCCCGCATAAAGGTGGACAGCCTGATCGGAGGAGGGGGGCGGCGTATTTAACGATTGAAGGTGGCGGCCGATCGTGGTGAAAACGTGGGTTTCGAGGGCAGCTGTGGCGCGACTGGAAGGGAGTTATGGGTAGTGGAGTGCTGCGCGGAGGAGGTGGAGGAATGGGGAAGACCGTGGGACGGTTGGCGAAGGAAGAGGTAGTCGGAAGAGGTGGAGAAAATGGAAAGGGGGAGAGGTGCGCGAGTGGAGATCGTGTGAAGAGAGGGGGAGGCCGGAGGTTGACGACGACCTGCAGCCGTTGGATCTGAAGATCCAACGGCTGTCGTTGAGGCGCGAAGGGATGGCCACGATTAGATCCGAGGTCGCATGATCGGAGGGTGGTGATCGCGCCACGTGTCTTCTTGTCGTTGAGGCGCGAACAGGCGGTCACGATGGAGTGCGGGAAAGATCGAATGGCTAGGAAAGAGGTGCGCGTGGGCAATGCTGGGCCGTTGGATCCAATACAAGATCCAACGGCTCAGGGATGCGGGCGGATGAGACAAAGAGGCTGGGCCACGTGGCTCACCCAGATTGGGCCACGTGGCCCAATCAGATTATTTTGATTGTATTTTTGATTTTTGAGGCTTAAGATGGCCGAATTTGAGAAAACTCAAAACATGAAAGTTGTAGATCTTGACGAGATCTACAAGTTTCATTTGATTAAAACTGGCAAAGAGATCAAACAAGGACCCGAAATATTTTTGAGGGTAATTTTAAGTCTAAAAATACCACAAATTTTTGTTTTGCCATTTTTTTGTGGTTTTTAATTTATTTAGGACTCTGTTAATTACAATACATTAACTGGGTTTTATTTACACTAAGCTTAAGCAAGGGGGTTAATAATGTGAAATTATGATGATGAAATCGAGTTTCATCACCCCCCTATACTTAAACTATGCTCGTCCTCGAGCATCAAAAAGAATGACTAAGTTGGATTAACCCCCTTGTGCATGTGAATACAGTATCCGATCTGATCAAGTCGACTCGGCTTCAGAGATCCAAAATTCTATAGTTCATCCCAGCCTTAATCAAGAGGCTTCCAATTCCTCTACTTCTCTAAACTCTCTCTGATGTACGTATAAGCTAAAGGATATGAAATTTAGCGTTGACTGAAATTTCGAGAGTAGAGTCAAGTCTTCACCCAAAATATTGGTCCGAGAAAATCTCCTAAGGACCCAATCCTCAGCACTAGGGAATAAATCAATTCTTGCATTCAGTCTACCGTCTCTTTAGTTGTCAGACTTATAAAATGTAGATGGCAGGCCAGAAATGGAGGGCATGGGATTGTGTCAATTCTTCTCTCCCTCTCATTGGAACAAGGATTCTCTCTAGTGCCTTTTTACGCAACACATTTTTTTGGTGTTGATCAGTGCGTCCGTCAAGAGAAGTTGGAGCCGTCTGCACTTGTTTTCCTGGGAGTACACCGGGGTGTGTCTCTTTTGAGTACCTAATGTACCTTCTACACCCAGACTTGTAGCATTTACGATGCAGAGCCCTTTTTTGGTGCAAGCCCGACTCCTGATCCTAATAGCGGTGGTCCAAGTGGACACTTTGAAATGGTTGGGAGCGCTCTCCTTTGGTGGAAGCTCTTTGATAATTGACTTTGTATGGAATGAGAGCTTTTCTTTGACATTTCATTGCTTGTATAATTTGTGGCTAGCTCCACTGCTTTTACCAAAAGTTGGCGCACACTGATCAACAATTTTTTTTATTTATGTCACACCCAGGCACTTAGGTCAATGTCAAGAGATTAGTATAAGAATCAAGTTCTCATACTGGCTGATATTGCTGACACTCAGGTTTCCTAAAGCCTTCAAAGATTTTATCCCATCCTCGAGCATCATTAGATCAAATCCAGACTCGACTTCCTCATCCCAATTCCTCGAGTGAAAAATCAACTCATCTCAATCAAAACCGCAGTCGTGCATGTGATGTGCTGATCATATTCTCTTTGTCTGAGATTAAGCATGGAATATAGCATGCAAATCTAGAGACCTAGGGGAATGTGGATGATTAAGTCTATGACCCTGATGACTAAGGCTGGTTAACCGCAAATCTCAAAGACCTCACAAAGCTAAGTCTCCTTGAACATTTCAGATCCTGGGTGAAAGTGTAAGAGGTTTAATCCAACTTCTTCATTCAAGACATTTTTTTGTTTATTTTATGTTTGCTCATTTTTATGGATTTTAGTTTTTAAAGTTAAAAACACAGGTTAGACTCAACTTTCCTTGATAAAAGATTTTCAAAACCATGTCACACAAATAAAAGATTTTCAAAACATTTTCAAAAAGATTTTTCAAAACAAGAAAAACTCATTTTTTTTCAAATCATTTTCGAAAATATTTTTATCAAAATAGTGCAACATAGAAAAGCCGTGAAATCATTTGAGTTCTCTTAGTCCAAAGATTTTTACCTTAGCCAAAAAGTTTTAAATTTTTCAAAATTTTTCAGATATTAGCTAAAGTAAGTAAATTGTATATACGGTATACCCCCCTATCCTTAAACTTTGCTATGTCCTCATAGCACTAAATGATACGAGTCCATAGGTCCTTTAAGTGTAGAGAAATATACGGGAGCTAAGAGGGCCCCCCCCTATACTTAGGTTAGAACTAACCTAAGTATAAAGGCAAGAAAAGATGAGTAGAGAAAATCACGGGGACTTGGGTCCCCCCTATACTTAGGCTGAGATTAGCCTAAGTATAAAGATGAGGATTGATGTTGGAAGAGACCCAAGGTGAACGAAGAAGGAGTATGGATATACAAATGAGCGGCTGAATCTTCGGAGATGAAATGGAGTATCGTCGGTTTTGGGGTACGTGTCGCGTCATACAAGGCTCAATCAAGCAAGCAAACCCTTAATTTCACCAACTCACACATGAAACCAACCAAGGTTGGTTTATTTTCTTGTCTATTTTTTTGGTGATAAAACATTTGATTTTTACGCAAAGAAAAGAAGTGAAGTGAAAATCATGCGTAAGCGAGGGTATTGCTCTCCCAAAACCGAATTTTACTCCATTTTTGGTTGACTTGCAATTAACAGTCCCAATTTTATTTTAGGTTATCACTGAATTATGGTTAGCACAAAAATCAAGAAGTCATCGTCTACCGTTCATTCCCTTTTTCCATTTAACCTAGGTGATCAAGCTAGGAAAACGAAACCGAGAAAAACATGCATTCGAAGAAACCGCGATCTAGGCTAAGCGAGAAATCATGCAGTGGTTTGACAAAAACACATAAAAAATGGGGCTGTTTTGAAAACCAAATCCAACATGTATGCAAGTCGAAAAAGCCGCACCTAATCATGCAACTATTAGCGATGATTAATCTTCATTGCTTTTAGCTAAGTGATGCGAGATTATGTGCGTATATCATTCAGTGTGTCCTACCTACGATCAAGCACAAAAGAATAAGAAAGATGAGCTCTTAGAGCCGCGTGCCTATCCTAGGTCGACACTCAAGTGGGGACGATCCCCACACAACCACATTCGTTCGATTACATACGCGAGTCTTCGATCGAAGACCGCTGTAAAAGACGAATTATTAAAAATGCAACAAAAATACGAGACTTTTTTTTTCTTTTCTTCCTCCTTTGCTCCAAGCATGCTCCGTGGCTCCTCGCAGCGGGGAACATCCTGCTCCTCGCCTCCTTGATCCATCAAGGACCCTGCCATAGAAACAATGGTTAGAGATCAAAATAAGAAAGAAAATTTTTGAATGCAAGAAAGGATGAACACATTGACCTATATAAAAAAACACAAAATTAAATAAACAAAATTCCAAAAAATAAAAGAAATGAGCCGTGTCCCCGGCAACGGCGCCATTTGACGATCCGCAAAATCAGCCCTTTAAGAGAGCGGTATTAGCACTCGGAATCATCATCGTAGTCGGGCCGAGATGGGTCATCAAAAGATCGACTCATTTAAAGATATGCGAAAATAAATTCAAATGAGGCGATCGTTATTTATTTATTTTACTTGGCAAGATACCAAGGTCGAACTCAGGGACACGAGCCTTTCTTTAATTAATCGGATTTTAGTCTATTTAATTAAGTGTTGAATTAAAGGCTTATAGGTCAAAGCAATGTAAAGACACAACAATAAGACAATGCACTCAGATAAACATGCATAATTTTTTTAGTCATTTTTTATCATGCAAATAAATGCCATGTAACGCAATTAAAGTATGCCCTAGGTGAAAATAATGAGCAAAAATAAATAAGAGTTAATTTCAGATTTAATTAAAGTGATGAACTCAACTCGAACAAGGCATAGATTAAGTGACACATAGCTATCAAAATAATACATCAAAATTCATTGTGTCCAAAACAACAAATTAAGTATGCCATTAGAAAGATCATCAAACGAGCTTTAAAATGAAACTGAAATCAACTAAAACAGAGGTACGGTGCTCAAGATATACATAAAGAAAGACAAGGGCATAAATGCAAGAAAACATGAAAAGATAACTACAAAAAGGTCCCTGGAAGGGACTAAAACGTAATAAAAATAAAGCGCAAGTCCTTCCCTGTAATTTTACCAAACGCGCGAGGACCTTTTTGCAAATTGAAGAAATCCGTGGGAAGTCACTACAATTTGCCCACGAGGCACGTGCCAAGCACGCGCTGTCTCAGGCTCGGAGTCAGGTTCGGCAGAGGCTCGGCGTAGCTTCGGCTTGGCTTGGACTTAGGCTCGGGCTCGATGCAGGCTCGGAGGTGGTTCGGATGGCAGGCTCGGTGGAGGCTCGGGAGCGTCAAGCCTTTGCCACGTGGCTGAATGACAGCCCTCGGATCGTGATTATCCAAGGGCTACTGGTAACGGTGCCTCATGGCGACGTCGGTGCACGAATGCCGTCGGATCATCTATCATCCAACGGCCTCTGGAGGAGGATCTGAATGACGACGTGGCTGCATAGTGGCCGTTGGATGAACTCCAGGGCGGAGCATCCAACGGTCACTGCTCCTCCTTCTTCGGCCGAAGACGGGCGGCGCAATCTGGGCTCCGGCGAAAGACTCCTTCCTCCGCCGCTGATTCTCCGTCGTCATGGTCCTCCCCTGAGCTCCCTAAGTGGTCGTCGGTGAAGCGGGGAGTTCAGGGAAGAGGTCGGGAGTTGTGGTTCAGCCCCTCGAAGCTCTGATGTCGAATGCGGCCGCAACTAAGTAGCCTCCGGCGAACATCCGGCCATTGAAGGCCCGTGTTGACCTGCAGGGTTAGTGTGCAAAACCGAAGCGAGCAGAATACGTGCGTGCGTGCGTGAAGTGAGGTGGAAGCTCAGGCGGGCGAAGGAGGTGTGAGCTCGGAGCTCCTCCGCCGCGAGGGCGGAGGAGGTGGGTCGGTAGTGTTCGAGGTATGGAAGAAGGACGAAGATGAGCGGAGGAGTTCGCGAGAAAGGGGGAGTGATGGCGAAACTCGGAGGAGGTTTAATGGAGGTCGAAAGTGCGTGAAAGAGGCTAATGATGAATCTCGTATTCATCATGCTAAAAACTCCTTATTAAAATCCCTGCTTAAACAAGCCAATAAAATTATCCTCTAATTCTCTATTTTTATCATGTACTATACTGTCTATATTTAACCTTAATTATTGTGTATTTAATTGCCCTTATTTTTCTGTAATTATTTTATCACTCAAAAACCCCTAAAAATTAGGTAGATAAGTTGTCTATAAATCACTGACCCTTAAAACCACTAAAAAATACAAAAACAACTCAAAACCACAAAATCGGTGTTTTTATCCCTTTAAAAATACCCCCAAAAAAATAGCTTTTGTACAGATGACCTCTTTGGCTTTTTGCCCAACATGAAAGTTGTAGATCTCGTCGAGACGAGCAACTTTCATGTTTGACTTTCCTCCTAATTCGGCCTCTAACTATTTCTTTTATATTTTCTTTGTATTTATTTTTAAATTGCTCTGATTGGGCCACGTGGCGCCCTCTGGGCCGCCCACGTGGCCCGCTCTCCTTCCCGCCACCTGGCGCCCCTCCTGGGCCGTTGGATCTGCTCTGCCCTGCCTCCATCCTCGCCGTTCACTCCGCTCCAATCCTCAGTCGTTGGATCCGACCTTCAGATCAGATCTCAACCGCTTCCTTGCGCCGCGTCTCCATGCCGTTGATCAATCTCCCATCCAATGACCAACCACCGGCCACGTCTCCCCTCACCACAACCCTTCGATCCCATCCTCATCTAACCTCCACCATCTGCCACGTCACATCTCAAATCAACCACCGTCAGATCTTCTCCAACTCTCATCACAACCACCCGTTAGCGCCTAATCCTCCACATCGGATCAGATCTTTTGATCTGATCCTAACCCTCCCTTCGCTTCATTATCCAGCCGTTGGATCGTCAGATCCAACGGTCCTCCGTCGTCTCCTTCCTTCGGTCGAGTTCCTCTCCAGGCGTTTCGGCTTGTAACGCCCGCCCCTTCCTTTTTTGGCCGTCACTCCGACCACTCCTCGGAGCTCCTAACGCCCCTCCACGTAGCCCTTTCTTCCGTCTCCCTCGCGTAACCTCCATCTCCACCCACCATCACTCCCATCGCCATCATTCCCCACTTGAACCGCCTCGCTAACACCGTAACTCCCAAACTCCTCCACCTATAAAACCGCCCTCCCCGCAACCACCACCCGGGGTCCACCAATTTGGGCTCTAGCCCAGTCTCCCCTCCCCCTCCGGTGACAACGGAGAGGGCGGGCGTCGAGGCAAAGACGGCTAAAGCTCGGTGTCGACCCACGGCCGATGTGGCCGTGTCGCGGTGTTCTGAGCACCTCCGAGCTCGCTGGAGATGGCTGAACCAGCTGGGCGACGACCGGAGTATCCTCAGGGTGCTCATCCCAAGCCAAAACCTCCGCCAACTCCTCGCTTCGGCGAGGAGACTTTTTCTTATAATTTTGTTGAATTATTCCGCCACCTCAGGTCACCTCCCCCTCCATCTGACCACCTTCAGACCTTCGCCCGACCACTCCGATCCTCGCCAACACCCTCCGACTCCACCTTCCCTTCTTCACAACCATGTCGGCCTTCCGCCACCTCCTCCTCTGCTCCGCCAGGGATGAGACCCTGGTCCTTCACTCCGATCACCTCGCCAGGACCCCATTCCACTCACGACACTCGCACGAGCTTCAGCTGACTAACAAGTGCAGAATCCCGTCAATGGCTGAAGTTCACGTCGGGGCTACTTCAAGCCTCGATCCTCCGGCGAAGCTCCATCGACAGCCCACGCCAATCACCTCTGGAGCAGCGCTGCACCTCCAGCTCCTTCGCGAGAACCTCAACATTCTTCTCCGATCTTCGGAGGGACTCGCGGAGCCTGGCGGAGCACTAGGGGCACACGGAGCCCCGTCTTCTCCGGTGGCCCGCGGCGGAGGACGAAGAACAGTTACCGTCCGATCATCTGGATCGGACGGTTCTGATGCTGACACGTGCGGTCCAGACCTCCAAACGAAGCTACAGGCTTGGGTCATCCCGAGCCTCTGACAGACCTCCAGACAGCTGCACGTGGCCCGAGCCAAAGGAGTCGTCCCGAGCCTGAGTCCCTCACGTGCCCCGCACGTGAGGGCTGGGTAAATTACATGAAAAGACCTTGGGAGAGCTGGAATTTGCAGATTGGTCCCCAGGCACGTGCCTCACGTGCGTGCCTGGGTATTTTACAGGGACGCCCTCGAGCTTTTGAAGAATTGCAAATACACCCCTGCTGCGTAAATGGACAAATTACAATGGGCCCAGGCGGTTTTTGGTATTTACATTTAGGTCCTTCCAGGGACCTAAATGTAATATTTATCCTTTACTTTCCTCGCATTTTTATTACATTTTATGCCCTTGCACTGTTTTATCATAACTTGAGCATCTAGGTCCAAATTGCATGATTTTAGTGTCGTTTTGATCCTTGTTTTGTCCTCTACAATCTAGCATGTTTATTTGTCTCATTTGACAATGTTTTAAATGAAGTGATTTTTTTGATGTCAAAAATGGGACCTAGATCTACTTGTTTTGCTATATTTCATGACCGATTTTTAAATGATGTGTTCAAAAATGGCTCTAACTTCATTCTATATTGTGTTGCTCATATTTTAGGTATAATTGTAGCATTTGAGTCATCATGCATATTCTCTTGCATATTCGCACATGCATCTCTTAACTTGCATAAATACCAATAAAAATACATGCGTCATAACATCCCTTTGCATTGCCTTGAAAATATCTTAGTGCATCATAATTTGCAATATTGACCTGAAAATAAGATTAATTGACATTGAAGCTTCATGAATCAATATTCAAAAGCCTTATTAAGCAGCTGTATCCCTGTGTTCGACCTTGGTACACTTGCCAAGTATAAATACTCCACAGCATTCAAAGACTGTGGTTTGCTGAACAAAATTCGCCTCCTGTACTACAGCTTAATTCCATTTATTATAGAGGCGAATTTTAACGTTCATCAAATGGCGCCGTTGCCGGGGATACGGCTTTGCTTAATTTTTGAATTTTGATTTGTAATTTCTTGGTCCTAATTTCATGCATCATTTCTTTGCATTATTTTGCTGATTTAATTTCTCGGAGTTCTAACTTTTCTCTTTTGTGGCAGGGCCCATGAAAATCGGGGACGCCTGATCGTCATGGAGGCGCGAAGTCGGGAGCTTCAGCTGAAGAGGCCGCAAAAGAAGCCGTGAAGAAATTCTAGGATTATTATCAGTCAAATAGCATTGCATGTTGTAAAAAAAAAAACATTGGCATCTGCATGTTTATTTTCAAGTCTTGCATATTGTACTCAAAAAAAATCCCCCCCCCCCGCACACACACACCTACACTGCACATATTCACCACCACCTTTCCCCTGTATATTTTCTCTCTCTCTCTTTCTCTCTCTCTCTCTGTGTGTATATCGACTCTTCACGAACCCCCTCCCCCTCTACCTTGTATCATAGACATCCCCCCCCTAAACACAGACCTTACTTCGGCTAATTGTAGCCTAAGTATAGGGGGGACCTGCCTATTCATTCCTTCCCTCGTCCCGTCTTCTTTGTACTTAGGCCAATTTTGGGCCTAAGTATAGGGGACCCTCCTCCTCAGTTCCGCTATATCACCCTGTACTTGAACCGAGCCTTGGCTTCATGGCACTTGTGCTATGAGGACATAGCAAATTTTAAGTATAGGGGGGTATACCGTATATTATTGTTTATTACTTTAGCCTTAGCTCGCGTTTTTAAAACTTTTTAAAAATTCATTTTTTGGGCTGGGTTTTGGTAAACTAGTGAACTGAGTAAAATCCTGTAAAATTCAAAATTTGAGGGATTAATCTTTGTAAATACCTTTGTTCAAAAAAAATTGAAAAATTAAAAATGTTTTTCGAATTTTGGCTCTGACTACTAGGCTTAGTAGACATTTTCAGTGAGGAAACTTCGGTCTCCCTTAGCAGAGTGGGTGGTTTAAAGGACACCGCATATGGCACCGTCCTTAAGGATCACGGGTCTCGACCCGCACTTACACCCATACTGGCTAGAGTGGATACTTTTATTTATTTGAGCTGGGTCAGTCATTGTCTCTCCCGGACAAAAAAAAACTATAAAACCCATAAAAATCTGGCAAAATCAAAAATCACACAAAAATTCACTAACCCATGGAGTTTGGTGTTTTCCTGACACATTCACACTCACGCAAGGCTTGAGGAATTTGAGGACACTGGATCTCTGGATCTAGAGAGTCTGAGTTAACATACCTTAGTCATTAGGGTTTTCATGACTTAAATATCCATACTCCTCTGGTTTGAAAGATTTGAGTGCTATATTGCACTCTTAATCTCTACCTTCAAGAAAATATGATCAGCACAGTCACTTCCACAACTGCATGATTGATGAGCTGAGATGAGATATCACTTGAGGAACTAGGACCATGGATTTAAGTTTAGACCTGATCTGATGATATTCGAGGATGGGATAAAGTTTAATGAAGGCTTCAGAAAACTGAGTGTCAGCAAAAACCCTAGCCAGTATGTGAACAAGATTCATATGCTATCTCTTGATATTTACTAAAAGTGCCAGGGTGTGATGAAACTTAAAAGAAACTTGTTGATCAGTGTGCGCCAATCTCTTGGTAAAAGCAGTGGAGCTAGCCAACAAAAGAAATGAAATGTCAAAGAAAAATCACTTCCAAATGAGCTTCCACCAATGGCGAGCGCTCCCAACCATTTTAAAGTGTCCACTTGGACCAAGCGCTAATTAGGACCAAGGAGTCGGGTTGACACCACAAAAAGGGCCCTGCATCGTAAGCGATACAAGTCTGGGTGTCGAAGGTATCTTAGATACTCAGAAAAGACACACCCCGGTGTACTCCCAGAAAAACAAGTGCAGACGACTCCAACTCTCTTGACGGACACATTGATCAACAAAGTATTAATATACAAGTGTTGAGTAAAAGGCACTCGAGAGGCCCCTTGTTCCAATGTGAGGGTGAGAAAAATATACACAATCCCATGTACCTCCATCACTGGCCGTCCATCTACATTTTAAAGTCTGACAAACTAAAGAGATGGTTGACGAAGCAAGAGTAGACTTCTTCCTAGTATTGAGGATTAGGTCTAGAGGAGAATCTTTGGGACTGGAACTTTGGGGTGATGCATCGACTCGGCTCTCATGAAATGCAGTACACTAAATGTCATATCCTTATATTATATGTACAAAAGAGAGTCTGATAATCAGAGAAGTTGGATTCCTTCTGACAAAGGTGTGGATAAACCCAGAAATTTTAGGATCACTTAGGTCAAGGGTCCTTCGAAAGATTCAAGCCTTGTATTTTCACGCGCACTGTCAGGAATCATCCGACTCCTTCATTCTTTAGATGCTCGAGGGACGAGCATGGTTTAAGTAATAGGGGTATGATGAATCTCGTATTCATCATGCTAAAAACTCCTTATTAAAATCCCTGCTTAAACAAAGCCAATAAAATTATCCTCTAATTCTCTATTTTTATCATGTACTATACTGTCTATATTTATACTTAATTATTGTGGTATTTAATTGCCCTTATTTTTTCTGTAATTATTTTATCACTCAAAAACCCCTAAAAATTAGGTAGATAAGTTGTCTATAAATCACTGACCCTTAAAACCACTAAAAAAATACAAAAACAACTCAAAACCACAAAATCGGCGTTTTATCCCTTTAAAAATACCCCCAAAAAAAAATAGCTTTTGTACAGATGACCTCTTTTGGCTTTTTGCCCAACATGAAAGTTGTAGATATCGTCGAGACGAGCAACTTTCATGTTTTGACTTTCTCCTAATTCGGCCTCTAACTATTTCTTTTATATTTTTCTTTGTATTTATTTTTAAATTGCTCTGATTGGGCCACGTGGCGCCCTCTGGGCCGCCCACGTGGCCCGCTCTCCTTCCCGCCACCTGGCGCCCCTCCTGGGCCGTTGGATCTGCTCTGCCCAGCCTCCATCCTCGCCGTTCACTCCGCTCCAATCCTCAGTCGTTGGATCCGACCTTCAGATCAGATCTCAACCGCTTCCTTGCGCCGCGTCTCCAGCCGTTAGATCGATCTCCCATCCAATGACCAACCACCGGCCACGTCTCCCCTCACCACAACCCTTCGATCCCATCCTCATCTAACGCTCCTCCATCTGCCACGTCACATCTCAATCAACCACCGTCAGATCTTCTCCAACTCTCCATCACAACCACCCGTTAGCGCCTAATCCTCCACCATCGGATCAGATCTTTTGATCTGATCCTAACCCTCCCTTCGCTTCATTATCCCAGTCGTTGGATCGTCAGATCCAACGGTCCTCCGTCGTCTCCTTCCTCCGGTCGAGTTCCTCTCCAGGCGTTTCGGCTTGTAACGCCTCTGCCCCTTCCTTTTTTGGCCGTCACTCCGACCACTCCCTCGAGCTCCTAACGCCCCTCCACGTAGCCCTTTCTTCCGTCTCCCTCGCGTAACCTCCATCTCCACCCACCATCACTCCCATCGCCATCATTCCCCACTTGAAACCGCCTCGCTAACACCGTAACTCCCAAACTCCTCCACCTATAAAACCGCCCTCCCCGCAACCACCACCCGGGGTCCACCAATTTGGGCTCTAGCCCAGTCTCCCCCTCCCCTCCGGTGACAGCGGAGAGGGCGGGGCGTCGAGGCAAAGACGGCTAAAGCTCGGTGTCGACCCACGGCCGATGTGGCCGTGTCGCGGTGTTCTTGAGCACCTCTGAGCTCGCTGGAGATGGCTGACCAGCTGGGCGACGACCGGAGTATCCTCAGGGTGCTCATCCCAAGCCAAAACCTCCGCCAACTCCTCGCTTCGGCGAGGAGACTTTTTCTTATAATTTTGTTGAATTATTCCGCCACCTCAGGTCACCTCCCCCTCCATCTGACCACCTTCAGACCTTCGCCCGACCACTCCGATCCTCGCCAACACCCTCCGACTCCACCTTCCCTTCTTCACAACCATGTCGACCTTCCGCCACCTCCTCCTCTGCTCCGCCAGGGGATGAGACCCTGGTCCTTCACTCCGATCACCTCGCCAGGACCCCATTCCACTCACGACACTCGCACGAGCTTCAGCCTGACTAACAAGTGCAGGAATCCCGTCAATGGCTGAAGTTCACGTCGGGGCTACTTCAAGCCTCGATCCTCCGGCGAAGCTCCATCGACAGCCCACGCCAATCACCTCTGGAGCATCGCTGCACCTCCAGCTCCTTCGCGAGAACCTCAACATTCTTCTCCGATCTTCGGAGGGACTCGCGGAGCCTGGCGGAGCACTAGGGGGCACACCGGAGCCCCGTCTTCTCCGGTGGCCCGCGGCGGAGGACGAAGAACAGTTACCGTCCGATCATCTGGATCGGACGGTTCTGATGCTGACACGTGGCGGTCCAGACCTCCAAACGAAGCTACAGGCTTGGGTCATCCGAGCCTCCTGACAGACCTCCAGACAGCTGCCACGTGGCCCGAGCCAAAGGAGTCGTCCCGAGCCTGAGTCCTCACGTGCCCCGCACGTGAGGGCTTGGGTAAATTACATGAAAGACCCTGGGAGAGCTGGAATTTGCAGATTGGTCCCCAGGCACGTGCCTCACGTGCGTGCCTGGGTATTTTACAGGGACGCCCTCGAGCTTTTGAAGAATTGCAAATACACCCCTGCACGTAAATGGACAAATTACAATTGGGCCCAGGCGGTTTTTGGTATTTACATTTAGGTCCTTCCAGGGACCTAAATGTAATATTTATCCTTTACTTTCCTCGCATTTTTATTACATTTATGCCCTTGCACTGTTTTTATCATAACTTGAGCATCGTAGGTCCAAATTGCATGATTTTAGTGTCGTTTTGATCCTTGTTTTGTCCTCTACAATCTAGCATGCTTATTTGTCTCATTTGACAATGTTTTAAATGAAGTGATTTTTTTGATGTCAAAAATGGGACCTAGATCTACTTGTTTTGCTAGATTTCATGACCGATTTTTAATGATGTGTTCAAAATGGCTCTAACTTCATTCTATATTGTGTTGCTCATATTTTAGGGTATAATTGTAGCATTTGAGTCATCATGCATATTCTCTTGCATATTCGCACATGCATCTCTTAACTTGCATAAATACCAATAAAAATACATGCGTCATAACATCCCTTTGCATTGCCTTGAAAATATCTTAGTGCATCATAATTTGCATATGGACCTGAAAATGAGATTAATTGACATTGAACTTCAAGAATCAATATTCAAAAGCCTTAATTAAGCAGCTGTATCCCTGTGTTCGACCTTGGTACACTTGCCAAGTATAAATACTCCACAGCATTCAAAGACTGTGGTTTTTGCTGAACAAAATTCGCCTCCTGTACTACAGCTTAATTCCATATTATTATAGAGGCGAATTTTGCGTTCATCAAATGGCGCCGTTGCCGGGGATACGGCTTTGCTTAATTTTTGAATTTTGATTTGTAATTTCTTGGTCCTAATTTCATGCATCATTTCTTTGCATTATTTTGCTGATTTAATTTCTCGGAGTTCTAACTTTTCTCTTTTGTGGCAGGGCCCATGAAAATCGGGGACGCCTGATCGTCATGGAGGCGCGAAGTCGGGAGCTTCAGCTGAAGAGGCCGCAAAAGAAGCCGTGAAGAAATTCTAGGATTATTATCAGTCAAATAGCATTGCATGTTGTAAAAAAAAAATTAAGCAAAAAGTAAAGAGCAGAGTTCGAGAATTTTACCTGATCGGAGACGAATGCAGTGGCCTGGGCCTGAGCTCCGAGAGGAGCTCGGTCATCGCTGGACTCCGGCGACCTCTCGGAGCAGCTAGGCGGGCTAGGAGCACCGCGACGCCGTCGTGGTGGCGGCGGGTCGACACCGGGGGAGCGGGTCGTCTTTGCTCTATCCTTTCGCTTCCCCCTGTCACAGGGAAGTGGAGGAGGGCTGGGCCCCTCCCCGCATAAAGGTGGACAGCCTGATCGGAGGAGGGGGGCGGCGTATTTAACGATTGAAGGTGGCGGCCGATCGTGGTGAAAACGTGGGTTTCGAGGGCAGCTATGGCGCGACTGGAAGGGAGTTATGGGTAGTGGAGTGCTGCGCGGAGGAGGTGGAGGAATGGGGAAGACCGTGGGACGGTTGGCGAAGGAAGAGGTAGTCGGAAGAGGTGGAGAAAATGGAAAGGGGGAGAGGTGCGCGAGTGGAGATCGTGTGAAGAGAGGGGGAGGCCGGAGGTTGACGACGACCTGCAGCCGTTGGATCTGAAGATCCAACGGCTGTCGTTGAGGCGCGAAGGGATGGCCACGATTAGATCCGAGGCCGCATGATCGGAGGGTGGTGATCGCGCCACGTGTCTTCTTGTCGTTGAGGCGCGAACAGGCGGTCACGATGGAGTGCGGGAAAGATCGAATGGCTAGGAAAGAGGTGCGCGTGGGCAATGCTGGGCCGTTGGATCCAATACAAGATCCAACGGCTCAGGGATGCGGGCGGATGAGACAAAGAGGCCGGGCCACGTGGCTCACCCAGATTGGGCCACGTGGCCCAATCAGATTATTTTGATTGTATTTTTGATTTTTGAGGCTTAAGATGGCCGAATTTGAGAAAACTCAAAACATGAAAGTTGTAGATCTTGACGAGATCTACAAGTTTCATGTTGACCAAAACTGGCAAAGAGATCAAACAAGGACCCGAAATATTTTTGAGGGTAATTTTAAGTCTAAAAATACCACAAATTTTTGTTTTGCCATTTTTTGTGGTTTTTAATTTATTTAGGACTCTGTTAATTACAATACATTAACTGGGTTTTATTTACACTAAGCTTAAGCAAGGGGTTTAATAATGTGAAATTATGATGATGAAATCGAGTTTCATCAGCCACCCACTTGGAGTCAGAAATGGGGTATATGAATCCTGCTTTGCACCATTTTTCTATTTCTTTCTTCACTACTTCCCGAAGATTAGGGTTTAATTTTCTTTGAAATTCACGGAAAGGCCTTGCATTATCCTCAACATAAATTTGGTGCGAGCAGAGCGCGGGGTTTATTCCCACGAGATCCGACACAGTCCAACCGATGGCTTTTCGATTTCGCTCAAGGACTTCGAGTAGTCTAGACTCCTGATCTAGTGTCAAGGATGAGCTAATGATCACAGGAAATTTCTCTTTGCGCCCATTGAGAAATGCATACTTCAATGTGGGGGGTAATGGTTTCAGCTCAGGTACCAGAATCATCAATCAAGTCTGGCTGAATTATCTTTGTATCTGGTTTAGTGTTGGTCGGTGGTGAGTCACTGTGTGAGATGTTGGCTACCAATTCAAAAGTCAGATGGGTCGGATCGCTAGAGTAGAATGGTTATTCGGCCAGAGCCGCGTCTGATTCGTCATTGATTTTTCTTAACACATCCGAAAGGCTTTCTGTGTCATTAATGGTAAAGTAGTCTGGGTGTTTTGAGATGTTTGGAAATATCTCGCAAAATGCATTGTGCATCATTTCTTCTTCCGATGAAGTGCTTTCAGTCTGTATTTCTGGAAGTTGGTACATGGCCCAGTGGTTCGGAGGAGATTGCATTCAGATGTTTCGACCTCTTCAATGGTGGATTCGGAGTCTGGTCTTTGTCACTTTGTCTGCTTCATCTCCAAGTCTACTTCCCCTTCTGGAGATCGGAATTTCATCATGCCAGAACCGTAATCAAATACAGCCTTAGCGGTTCTTAAGAATGGTCTTTCGAGAATGATTTGCGATTCTTTCCGATGGTTCGGGGTTTCCATATCTAGGACAGTGAAGTCCACTTTATATTCTGTACCCTCGATAAGGATGATGACATTCTTTACTTCTCCCTTAGGTCTTTTGGTGGATTTATCAGCAAATTGGAGTAGAGATGATGATTTCTTGAGAGGGCCTAACTCCAATCTATAGTATAAGGCTAAGGGTAGAAGATTTATGGAAGAACCATTGTCGAGGAGTGTGCGCGTGAACACAATGCCGCCAATACGACTCTCCACATAATGGGCGCCCAGATCCCTTTTCTTTCTTGGCAGATGCTGGTTCTTGACACATTTGGTGGTGGCAACTGTCAAGATATGCGTCTCCACAAATTGACTTGTTCTCTTTTGTACAACTCCTGGTGGGAGTGCATTTTGCCTTTAAATATTTCTGAAAGGCAGGATTATTGGCCACATACTGGTCAAAGGGTACTTTGACTGTGATGTTTTGCTGGCAGAATTTTTCATTACTGGATCATCCTGAATGTTTTTCTTTTGTTTTCCTTTCTTGAGGGAATGGGGGAAAGGAATGGAAGCATTTGAGACAGGGGATAGAAGGTCAGAATCATAAATACGAGCATCTTTATTAGACTTGGAGTTTTTATTACAATCATCAGATTTTTGATAATAATCAAAATTAGGTTGCTGAAAAGATGACAAAGGTATTTTTGCAGCAACTAGAGGTTCAAGGTCCTCTGCAGACTCCATAGATGCTTTCCCCTTCTCTGGTGCTGGGATCTTTAGACGTCTTTCTTCATCCTCCTCGGAAGCATCCTCCGGCTGATCCTCCGGTCAGGTACGGCCACGGTCCTTCCGCTCGTGAGTGATATGGCATGGATATTGTCAAACGAAAGGTTCTCATGTTCAGATGTGGAAAAATCCGAATAGTATACCTGGCCATTGTGTTGAGATGATTGAGATCGGTTCAAGCTATTGGGGTTAGCTTGAACTTGGGCGGGAATGGTTGTGGTGGGAACAATATGCTCATCCTTCCATCGGGATAGACGATTAACATCCACCCGCAGATCATATAGCTCACTTCGGAAGCTGCGAAGTTCTTCCAGCGTCTGTCTCTGGATATCAACAGGTTCTTCCGGAGGATTGGATGATTGAGCCGAAGGTCTGGGAGCCTGACAGTATTGTTGAGATTCGTTCGGGCGATTGTAGGGTTGCGGCTGCTTAGGATGCTGGGAATGTGTAATGTGCTGAGGGTGCTGTGGAGGCTGAGGAAAAGCGGCATTATAGAAAGTGGGTGGACGCTGATAAGCTGGCGGTCCCCCATACTCCCCTGTCGGGTAGTGTCCTGTGTGTTACCAAATGCCGTTTATTTCGAATGTCATGGGCGGGACTTCTTCAATTGTCTCGGCCGGTGGGGGTTGGCTGTTGAGAGCTTGGGTATAGGATTGGTCCTGTACCCATGGTTGTTGTTGTTCTGATCCTACCTGTTCTTGGACATGATGCACATGGTAGATCAGAACCGTCGGTGCAAGTAGGTACCCCCATCTTGGACATCTTAGTAGTGAGCTCCTCCATCTGCTTTGGGAACTAAAAGGGAGATCCGGTTGTCCACTCACTCTCTTGTCCACTATTGTTAGTTTATCAGCTATAAAGTGCATGTTTGGAATCAAGTCCTCAGTTATTTCTGCAACCGTCTGCTTCCCGCCTTTGGCTTGAAGGGTGTTTAGGGAATCAGTGTAGGCTCTACTGGCAAGTTGAGAGCGACTTGTTTCCGTCATCTTCTCCAGTATTTTCCAGACGGTCTCAGCACCACGTGATGTATAATTCCCTCCGCAGGCAGCGCTAACTAACCCTTGTCTCTCGTGATTGAGGCCAGAGTAGAGGGACTGGACTAGGATGTTATTGTCTAAGTCATGGCAAGGACATTTCTGTAGTAGATCTTTGAACCGGGCCCATGCCTCACATAGTGGTTCATTGAGCATATGAGAGAAACTGGTGATGCAGGTCCTCATTTGATTTGTCCGACTCAAGGGGTAGAATTTCTTCAAAAATAGGTTCTTGAACATCTCATAAGTAGTCACAGTCACCCCCAAGTTCTTCACCCAGTAGTCTGCCTTCCCTTTCAAGGCGAAAGGTAGTGCAGTGAGACGAATGTAGTCTTGGCTGACTTGTAGGTGCCTCAGATTAGAACATATCAACTCCAGGTGCCGCAAGAATTCATATGGCTCCACAGTCGTATTACCATGGAATTGGGGTAATTGACTGACCAAATGTGGCTTTAGTTCGTAGTGGATCGCCGGTTGTGGTGCCTGTAAATAGTTCCACACTTGATACTGTCCAGGGTTGTAGGCGGCTTCCATTGGCACTTCTTCCCCAGCATTCAACTGCTCAAGCTGTGTCCTTAGTAACTGTTGTTGCTGCTCAGATGCAACCAATCTTGCTAGGATCATTTAAATGGCATCATCATTTGTTTCATCTTGAGGGTCTTTTTTGGAAGCCATCTTGGGGGGCATCTCTTCTTCTTCACCTTCAGAATATAAAGTGTTCGAGTTAATAGATTGGAAAGAATTGATGTAATAGTTGTTCTCGATTTTTGATGATAGAGAGATAGTTTGGGTCTGTCCTCCTTCTATGAAGAAGAAGGAATCGTAGGAATAGGGTTCTTGGGAAGGGTTTCCCAGAGGCCAAGCAGTTCTAGAGTAAGAGTCTCTCTGGGCTTTTGAGATTGGAGAGTTTGTGGTAGAGAAAGAATAGTTCGCGGAGTTACCACAATCTTCCATTCTCGAGGTCAACAAGAGGTTTGCGGTTTATGATGGAGGCACAAATGTGCAGTATTTGCTGATGACTTATTTTCTACGCATAAACCAAACACAATTCAAGGGTTGTTTCACCAACTCAACTCAAAGTGAAGACCGTGAGGGTTCGGTCTATTATCTTGTCAATTTTAAAGTTTGGTGATAATGCAATGTATCCGAGCGTTTAAAGCGAGCTGTTTAGGAACCCAATACTCTCAGGAGACTGGCCTATTGATGAAGCCACGGCTCATCATCTTTATTCTATCATTTTGGCCTTAAAAACCCTAGTAAATGCGTGTAAATAGAGCTAATTCATGCATTTTATCATCCATGCATTATCTTCTATATATTGTATAAAATGCGGTTTTTAATGACAAAATTATAGAATAAAGAAAAGAAAAGAAAAGGAATAAAATATTGTAAATATTTTATGACCCGAAACCCCGAGACCTAGGCATCTTGATGAATAGGTCAACAAGGAATAAAGTAGGGGGAGATAAGGTCAAAAATACAGTATAAATACCTATAATTATTAATTCATTCTTTATTCATTTTGGGACCTATTTTTGGTTCCACTTTTTATACATCAGATAAAGAAATTTTGTACATAAAAGTTGTAGATAATTAAATAAAGAAAATATAAAATTGATTTCACTGAAAAATAATGTACAGATAAAAAGTTATGATCTGAATAAAAATCCAGAATCCCAACTTCCCAGACCCGTATCTCACAAATGAAAACTCCAAATGCAGCATACTCACCTTTAATTATATATAGAAGAAAATAAGATATTTAATGGCGGTGGATTCGCGTTTGGCGGAGCTACGGTTTGAAAGTTGAGTTTGGACCCTCATTGTATAATTGTACAGATTAAAATATTCAATTTATTAATTATTTGTTATTTTTATAATTTTATAATTTTATAATGTTGTAATTAATACTTATAATATATATGCATTAAAATTAGAATAAAAATGCAAAGAAAATACAAAATAAAAATACTTGTAAATAGGATACATAGGTATACTACCTATACTTATACTTATATAAAATACACTTCTATTTTATTTACCATACAAAACATATCAGAAAAATAAAATAAAAATATATTTATCTGTATAAAAGTATTTTATAATTTTACAAAATAAGAAATAAAAATAAATAACATCATAATACACAGAATAAAAATAAAGGCTAAAATATATAGGTATTATACCTATAAAGGGTATAAAAGTCAACTTGCAAAAATATACTTCATAAAAATAAATAAAAATCACTATAAAATACTTCATAAAAAATAAAACATTTTTCATTTTATAATTAAAAATCAATAAAATCATTATCTATTTTTAATAGATTTTATAAAATTTTTTTCCAGGGATTTTCCTGGTTGGTCCACGTGGACCAACCAGGTGACTAGGAAAGTTGACCCGCTGGTCAACTCTCCTGTCCTCTCCCTGCTGCTTGTCAGAGCGCCCGTGACTCCCTTTTCTCGAATTTTTCGCCGTCGCTGCGTTGCTCGAGGGAAGATGGTCCCTTCACGAAAATTGTTCACTATTCATCCGTGATTCGCGCCAACCTTGTAGATCTTCTTAGATCTTCCGTATTCACTAGATCTCCATCGATCTTTGTGCCCTCTCGGCCATGTTTCAAAAACCGACCCCAAACCTTCCTCTTGCTTTTGAACCCATTCTGGCCCCTTTTCTTCCTCTCTTTGTCAAGCTCTGGACTGGACGTGGTGACAGCACGTCCTCCAGCTCATCGGAGGCAAGATTAGCGGTTGCTTTGGTGCTTCCATCACCTCCGGCCACCTGTGGCTGTTGAGGTCCAACATTGGGCTCTTCTCAGCCCTCGAGGTTGTTTCTCCCTGATTTTTCTTGCGTAATATGTAGCTGTAGCCCTTAGCTTTGTTTTCCCTGTAATTAGCTTCGCATTAAATCAACTATTGGTTTCGATCTCAACATCAAACACCCTTGCCGGAGCCCCTCGAGCTCCGGCCAACCTCTCCTTTCCATTCCGCCATCTCGTCACGCTTTTTCTGCACCAAAATAGACCTGGGACCATCTACTGTGGTTGTACGCATTCATTGCAGGTCCCAGGTCTTCAAGGATCCCCCCTGGGGTCGAGTTTTGCTCGGACCGGGAGCACCTGGAGCTCGGCGCTGCTCCGTGCTCGCCGGCCGTTACCGCTGCTCCCCCACACCCGCTGAAGCCATCATTCGTCGGGGAGCAACCGCGGGGATCTTCCAGGGGTGTCGGAGAAGTCGCAGGTGCGGGGAAGCTCGAGCTTCGGCCGATTGAAGCTCGCCAAGCTCGGGTTCGTCGCCGTTCTTGCCGGTTGCTCCGCATCCGTCGGATTCGGCCTGTTCTTCCAGGCCTCCCATCTGCCGTTGGATGCAGCGCGCCCTCCAGCCGTCCAACACTCAAAGATAATCTAATCTGGACCGTCGCTGACGAAGGGGTATCGGCCGATTCTGGGGCGCCACGTGGCTTAAGTGAAGCGCCGCCACCGTCGGATCTGCGTATAGCATGGGTATTTTGCCTTTCTCCCCCATGCGTTTTTGTGTTTAGCATTTAGCACAGAAACTTTAAAGTGATGTTTTATATCTTTTGTAATAATTGCTAAGAACTCCCCGGCATATCTGGAATTACATTGAGAACCTTGCCAGCCAAGCGCACGTGCGTGGGCACGTGCGCGTGGGTATTTTGCGACAAGGACCTTGCGGTTTTGGGTATTTAATATTCCGTCCAGAAACTATTTTCCTTAGTTAATTATTTTGTGAGATATTGCGCAGAGTCCCTCGATCTTCCCTTATATTACTAAAAAGCCCCTGGCCTGCATTTAGTTTCTTTTTGTTGCTTGTATTTTATGCATGCGTCTATAAAACCCCAAAAAGTCCCCAAAATTCAGTTTAAGTTTCTGTTGCATCACAGATTAACGCTATATTTTTATTTTTCATAATTATTGCATTTTAATATTTATTAAAAATCAAAAACGTCCATTTTCAGCTCTGTTTGCATTAGAAAATCCCTAAAAAATATAAAAACACTCCAGAAAAATCCCAAAAAATATATTTTGTTCCTTTAGTGTGTCTTAGCTCCAGGCCAAAAATAATTAAAAATTACAAAAAAACTCATAAAAATCACAAAACTCCAAAAACCTTTATAAAAATCCTAAAAATTCCTCAAAAATCCTAAAAATACAAACTTTGTCTCTGAATTTTCTTTGTTTTATTATCTTTCATTGAAAATTAATTTGGAAAAAGTTTGTTACTGTTTGCTATTTTATTTATCCATTTTAGTTTCAGACTTGCATTTTATTCATTGTTTTCTCTATTTTGCTATTTAAAAAAATACCAAAAACATTCTAAAAATTCCCAAAAATCACAAAAACAGTAAAAAGTATAAAAAGATCAAAAAGACTTTATTTGCTAATTTTTGGACATTTTTATCTATTTTTATAAATATCTCTTTCTCCCTTTTATTACATTGTTTTTATATTCCAATATTGAAAAAGAAAATAAAAAAATATAAAATATAAAAAAGAAAATATAAAATCAGTAAATTAAAGATCAAAATACAAAAATATAAAATCAAAAATTAAATAAAAAAATATAAAATTAAAAAACCACAAAAAAATAGCATAGTAGACTCTTGATCACATACACACACATTTTGAGCCTTAGTGCCCCGTTCTACCTGTCTGCTCCCTGTGTTCGACCTCTACACATACTTGCACTATACACATCTTGTTGTAGAGTTATAATAAATTTTATCTCCGCACATTTACTTTCATTGCTTGATATATTTGTCGTGGGTTAATTGTTGTTTGACTTACGGATTTTGCTGGAGGTCAAATCAGCGACTGTTGATTCGCCTTGTGAGTCAACACGACCTCTGCAAATTCGTGTTCAACACTTATCCAAGATAGTAGTCTGAAAAGAGTTAAGGTGTGGCTCTATCCTAGTGTGCGGGTCGCTCTCTCGCTCAAGCAAATCAAACAATGACGGGGTTTCTCTCCCGCAAAAATTCTTGATTTTGTGGGTTCTTAAGATCGGCTATATTTAGCAGTCTCAATTTTAATTAGGTGATCACTGAAGAATTTAGATGAGCACAAATACACGTCTACCGTCCAGTCCCAATTTCCTTTAGATTTATGTGATAAAACAAGGGGAGAAAGTCGGGGAAAGCCGATGCACGCGGAAAACTATGATGAATGCTTAGTTAGAAGACTTACAGTGCCTCCTCGCAATCTCCATATGGGATGCTAGACAGAATTTAAAAATTATTCTATATGCGTGCAAGTCGATAAAAACCGCACCTAAGCAGAAAGTTCTATTAGCGGGAAGAATTGAGTTAAATTTGGCTAAGTTGAACGATCTATGTGCGTCTTGATAGTGCAGTGTGGCTTAAGATCCTACGAGCACAATCAAAAAGTAAAAATGCTCTGAGAGCCGTAGGTGCAGGTCTATCCTAGTTGCCACTCAAGTCGGGCCCCACCCTCACCGGAGAGTGAAATAGGCCACGACACACCATAGAAAAGTTCAAGGTCTTTTTTACATACGCGAGAGTCCAAACGGACACCGCTGTAAATGAGCAAGTAAATAAAATTGCAGAAATCGAAAACCTAGACTCTACTCTCTCTCACGACTCGACTTGATCTTAGATTAATTGCGGCTTTCTCAGATGTCGGTGAAGATGTGTCGGTTTCTTGAAAACCGCTCCACGTACGCCGGGTACCTCGCAAGAAAAATAAGAGAGATATGTGTAAGAGAGTGACTCAGAAAATAGAACAAGCGAATAAATGATGAAAAAATAAATGCTGGAAATAAAATGGTATCACAATGAAAAATTCGGGGGTCAGACTACCCGAATGCAGAAAACCGAATTAAAATTTTCAAAACACAAAACTAAGCCGTTTGCCTCCCCGGCAACGGCACCATCTAACAAGCCCGAAAATGCCGCTTTAAGAAGTTGTTTTTAATCTTCGTGTGTGAAAATAATGAAAGTTAAAGTGTCGTTCGTTGTAGGCGGCAATCAGAAACGGTCAAGAAATAACCACAAATTTTTAATCAATTTTAATCAAGTGGTTCTTATGTTTGTTTTACTTGGGCAAGTCCCAAGGTCGATCACAAGGAGGCAAAGGAACAACCTAGAGTTGTGCTTATCCAATTTTTAGTTCGGTTTTCAAGGCGGTCTTTTTTGGAATTTTTAATGCTAATGAGGGGTGCAAGATGCAATTTTGACCTATTTTAGGGACTAAAATGTAAATTTCAAACAAACAATGTCCGAAAAATATGAAAATTGGCCACAATGTATATTTTGATGAAATGAGTGCACTGTAATTTTTTTGAAATTTTTGGATGCAATATGATTTTTTTAGGAATTTTTAAATGCAAACAAAATGATTTTCAAAATTTAATTATAATAAATATCAAACCTATTTATTTTTGAGGACCAAAATTATCTAAGATCTATCACTAGGTGATTGATCTCAGAAAAATCCTAATCTTCAAAAATGTGAGATCTAATACCTATTAAAAATTAAATAGTGAAATGTGCAAAATGATTTTTACAAGGCAAATGATGCATGCAAATGCAATTCTCTTTTAGCACAATGTTAATCAAAATAATCTCTACAATATGTGATTTTTCAGGGATTTTTAAAGCTCCGGTTAATCACATACAAAATTTAGAGCACAAACCAAGTAAACTTTGCAATTTTTCACGGAATAATTGATTATTAATTAATAATTGATCATAAAAATATCCACAATATGTTCCAATGTAGAGAATTATATGAGGAACACAGTGCTAATTTTAAATAAATAAAATAATGTAGAGATGAGGTTTAAAACTGAGGGTGATTACAGGGGAATGGATGCAATAATAATAAAATAAAATGCATAGAAGGGGCCTAAGAATAATTACCAAGTACTGATGGGGGAATATGTGCAAATTCTCCAAGGGGCACGTGCAGCGCACGTGCCCATGGACTGGAGTGCAATATGGAGGACGGCCACGGAGCTTTCTGTAATTAACCCAGCGAGTCACGTGCTATGCATGTGACCCTGGGGTGGCTTGCTAATCTGGAGCACTTCAGGGGCTTGGGCGCAATTTGACCCAGCGGGTCACGCGCAGAGCACGTGATCCCTGGGATGACGGGTGATGACGTTCCGGGCCTAGCGCCCGGCGGCGAGTGGCGTGGAGGCAGTGGTTAGCCGGCCGAGGCGAGGCGATGGTGTCGAGGCGGGGATCTGCGCTGGAGATGAAGGTGGTGGCGTCGTTGTGGCCGACACACGGCCGAGGCGTAGAAGCTCAGGCGGTGTTGAAGGTGGAGCTCCAGGCGGAGGCGATGCTGGTCGGGGAAGAAGACGACTGCGTTGGCTCGGACGAGGAGCGGTGGAGTTGGCGAAATCAGGTTGTCGACGAGCGAAGAAGGCGATGGCGTATCGTCGTTGATGAAGGCGAAGGCGGAGATATCGAAAGTCGGAGAAGAAGGTTGTTCGGTGGCTCGACGGCGCGAAGCGCGGAGAAGACGTAGGTGGCGTTGACGGAGTCGTAGTGGTGGGCATCATCGGTGGACCAAATGGCCGACACACGGCCGGCGGGTGTCGGTGCAGTGGGTGAAGTCGGCGGCGATGGCGAGGTCGAAGCAGTTCCTGACGACTGAGAAGGATGACGTCGATGGAGCTCGTTGGTGAAGACGAGGACGTGGATGTGGTTGCCGGTGAGGGCGATGGAGTCGAAACGGAGATGTGGGGTGAAGCTCCGAGCGGAGCGAAGAGCTCGGAGGTGGAGAGATAGAGAGAGCGAGAGAGGGAGAGAAAGAGAGGGAGATAGAGAGCTATCCTGGAGAAGAGTGGGCTCGACGGCGACTGGTGGCCGGAGCGTGGGCAGGCTTGGAGCAGCGCTGCGACAAGCTCGAGGAGCTTGGATCTTGCCAGAGAGGACTGTCACCACCTTGAAGCACCCTAGGGCAGAAGTCGGTGGATGCTTGAAAAGGGGGCGGCGGTGGCGTTTAAATAGGAGAGAGAGCGAGGTCAGACGGTGAGGGAGGTTGACGAGGAGCGAGATGAGCGGGGCGGCGCGGGGATAGCGGAGGTAGCGGGGGGCGGCGCGCGAGATTGGAGGCGGAGGTTACGGAGTTTACGGCCTTGGCGATGAAGGCGGGCGGTTGGCGAGATCCGCGGAGGGCTGGTGCTGTGGAGAAGATGCACAGCGGCCGTTCGATCGGCCGCTGATCGAACGGCCGCGGAAGGGCCACGTGGCGGTCTGGGAAAGAGGCGGGGCACGTGCAGAGCACGTGCCTTGGAGGCACGTGCGATGCACGTGCGTCCTCTTTAAATTTTTTTTAAACGAGAATACAAAATGCCCCAAAAAAAGGCTGACACGTGGCGGCCTTTGGGGCGGCGACGTGTCAGCTCCAGAAAAATCCGAAAATAAAAGATTTGTAAAATAAAAAAGAAATAGCAAATGACCTCGGATCGAAAAAGTTCCTTCACAAAAAATGCTCGTCTCGACGAGATCTACAACTTTCACGAAGACATCAAAGTCAAATTCGGTCACATGTAAAAGGTGAATTTTTGAGGTATCCCATGTACATAACATACCTAGATTTTTTTGGTTTTCTAATTTTTTTGTTATTTTTTAAACATGATAAAAGTCCAGAAAAATATGAAAAATTCAAAGATAAATAAAAGACACTTAATTCTAATTTTTTTGGATTTTTCTTAAAAAAGAAAATATATACATAAAATATAGGTCAGAAAACCGCTAAAATATACAATGTACAAAAGAGGCCCAAAACCCAACTTTCACATACGAGCTCCGATTCACTTGAACTTGGTCTTGTTTTGAAGGTAATTGAATGTGCATTAGTTCAAAAGTGAGTAGGATCAAATCGGACACTAGATGGGGAAGATATGTTGCTTTTAGTCCGAAAATCCTGAAACTAGGGTTTGGGTTTTTTGGTCCACTTATTTGGGTTAGTGAATTTTTTTTGTATTTTTCATTTATTCTTGTGAGTGATATGTACACAATGGAAGTAGTTTTGGGTTATTCGGAGTTAGCATGAAGGAGTTAAAAATCTGGGAAGTTAGGCTATTTACAGGTCAACTGTGGCTTGGATTTTTGGCTTTTATTTTGTGCAGAAATTATGGATAAAATGCCATTTTTATGAAAACATGCATGAATGCTAATTATGCAGAATAAATGCAAATATGTTGTTGATTTTTAGGGACTTAAGCTTAATAAATGAGATTTAGAGTGGTGAATCTGAGATTCATCAAAGACCACCACATTGGCTCTTCGTTTCATGATCATGTCTCGCACTGCACTCCTCTTCACAGACCCTCCTATGCCACGCATATTCCAAGTTATGATATTCATAAGAAAACCAAACATAGCCCCAGCAGGCGGCACCAGCTCTAAAGATGTTGCCACATCCCCTTCCATTCCCACATTGACTACTCCACCCATCTGCATGCCTACACCTCCTGCCTCATGTCTCTCCACAACTCCATCCCCTCCCTCGTCACTGCACGAAGCAAGGAATTACTGTAACCTACATACTTACAAGTGATATGTTAGTTGGTACTCTAACCATGGGAATAACAACATGTACATACATTAAACATGTTGCTTTGATGGTACTCAAGAATGCACTAGTCAATGAAGAGGGTCATGAATAATGAACCTCATTAACTACATCTCCATGTGCACACTACACAAAATAGCGAGAGTGTAGATTTTTTATCGCTTTGGTCAAGCAGGAGAAAATTATGACCTTGCACTCAAACCACTACCGACGGTTGTGCGAATCGAGTCTTATGAGCGTGGAGGGATGAGGGTGGACTATGCAAGGGGCCGAACACACCTTATAAGAAGACGCCATCATCATAACTTGATCTTAGATTGATTTCATCAGTGATCATAGTCACTTTTAGGCTTCCTTTTTAGTATTTTATTAGCTTTCATGCAGGAAGGTTCTCTTCCAGTGTCTATTCTGATTAAAGTGTCAGCATAGCTTATTCTTTGTCTTCTTAGATCTTACCTTTAAGTTTGATTTAATACTTATTATATCTACTCTTACCCTTTTTCTCTTTGTCCTATGGCATCATATAATTAACCATACTTGGAACATCAATAGGAACCACATATTTGTGTTTCCTTCTCAATGCAATTTCAACCATCATGTCGTTTGCGGAAATTTTCCCTTCCTATTTTTTAAGTGTAATACCGATGCCTTCTCACGACTTAATCGAGCACAAAAATCATGTCCATATTTAGAAATGGATCTTTTTTGGTCATAGAAAATTTTAAGAACTTTGTAATATAGTATTTTTAATAACGAGATCTTTGGCACTCTATTTTTTATCTAGTTCTTCCTAGAGCCTTTTCGAATTTGTGCAAACGAGCAATATACATCAAATAGATCGCCGTGTAGAGTTTTATCTAACTTATTCTCATATGCTCTTTTAACAGTAGATGGAACCTTCAAACGTTCGGGAGAGGCGCTTTCTATATCCACTGTGGGGTGGGGGTCGGTTTCAACTATTAGAATTAGCATAATGGTGGTCAAATTTTCATATTGTTGCTAATGTTTGAAATTCTGATTCTAAATTTCTCAGGCATCGTGATCTTATATACCTTCTCTATATACCTTCTCTGATACAATTCTAATATCTTCTCTCTAAGATTTTATTTCCATTGGCAAATCTTGTGAATTTAAGCAATATTTGTAAGTACTAACATGATCCAATTTAATGGTATTAAAAATTATTGCAACGATATCCAACTATATATAAATCTTCATTTGACCACATGCAATCATTAAATTATGTAAGAGCCGTGATTTTAACATGTGACACGATATTAGGAAAGATCTAAAATCAATGATAAGATGAACCAACAAATATATAAATAATATTAATATTAGAGACTGACGAACCTAAAATTCAGACCTTTAATGTGTTATTTTAGTGCGTTGTAGTTGGCCGAATTGGATATGTCAAAAACCATTCAATTAATCTATCAAAAAAATCAAACGGTCAATTTTTAACTTACTTGGGCAAGCTCAAGGTCGAACTCATGGACACGAGCCTCTTTAGTATTATCTAGATTCTGGTTACTTAGATTAAGTGTCAGATTAAAAACTCATAGGTCAATATGCACACATATGCAGACACGTCAGACATTTTTTTATTTTTAATAGGCAAGAAAATGCAAGATTACAGACGATGTTACAATGATGTGAATATGCCCTAATTAGTCAGAGTATTTTAGCAATTTAAAGAGTAGTCAATTTAGGCTCCAATCGTGAAGCAAGTTATTGTTAATCAATTAAGGCAAGGCATTAAAAGTGTTATATAAGTGACACTTAGTTGTTAAAGTATTACATCAAAACTTGACGTGTAAAAACGGTCATTAAGCTATTCCATTAGAAAGAGAACTAAAATAACTTCAAAACAAGACCAAAATCAACTCAAACAGAGCTCAGATGCTCAAGATATTTGTTAGACTTGTGAGCCCTGGGCGAACCATTCTTACAATAAATGTTATTGTAATATTTAAGTTTATCAATAAAAGTTATTGATGTTTCACTCCCTTTCTGAAATTATATGAATGAATGCACTATAAGGTCCCTCTGTACAATTAGGGTTATGTACCATGGCCAGCTTGATGATCATATAGCTGTTGATTCATTAAATGTATCATAGAGGCTGGTGTTTGGATGAATATCTAAAGAGTTCGATGGAGGACTCATCAAACACCGTCAAATGATTGTCAAGTGGAGATCTCCAGCCTGAGTAGGAGATGGCAATCCTTTCTCACATAGGCTGATATCTGACCGACCTCTTGATGCAGGTCCTCTGCATGGGAATAGTGATTCGGAGGTGTCAGATTAGTTAGGTCAATGGGTTGACCTAACGAGATCGAGATAACCTAAGTCCTATGTTGAATGCTGTCACAGCATAGGCATGCATCCTCTGACCGGAGACAGATATATTGCTATATATCTAAGTATGTACATTTGGCAGACCAATAGGTTGATGACCTAACCAAGGTCTATACACCGGCGAGCTGGTGTGCATTGATGAATCCACATTTCATCATCTTTATTCTATCATTTTGGCACCTAAAACCCGAGCAAATGCCTGTAAATAGCCTTAAATCAAGCATCTTAGCATTCATGCATGTGCATCTCAACAGTGTGTAAATTACTGTAATTAAGGCCAAAATTATAGAATAAATAAAGAAAAGAAAAAGAATAAAATATTGTAAATATTTTATTACCCAAAACCCCCGAGACCTAGGCATCTTAATGAATAGGTCGACAAGGAATAAAGTAGGGGGAGATAAGGTCAGAAATACAGACAAAATACCTATTCATTCTATTCATTCTTTATTCATTTTGGGACCTATTTTTGGTTCCACTTTTTATACATCAAATAACGAAACTTTGTACATGAAAGTTGTAGATAAATTAATAAAGAAAAATACAAAATTGATTTCACAGAAAAATAATGTACAGATAAAAAGTTATGGTCTGAATAAAATTCCAGAATGCCAACTTCCCAGACCCGTATCTCACAAATAAAAACTCCAAATGCAGCGTACTCACCTTTAATTGTATATAGAAGAAAATAATCTATCCAATGGTGGTGGTTTCGCATTTGGCGGAGCTACGGTTTAAAAGTTGACTTTTGGACCCACATTGTATACTTGTACATATTAAAATATTCAATTTATTAATTATTTATTATTTTTATAATTTTATATTTTTATAATATTGTACATAATACTTATAATAATTATGTATATTTAAATCAGAAGAAAAACATAAATAAAATACAAATAAAAATATTTGTGTATATTCAAGACATAGATACATTATATACACTTATACCTATATAAAAAACCGTTATATTTTATTTAATATACAAAATAAATCAGAAAAATAAAATAAAAATATATTTGTGTAGATAAAAGTATTTTATAATTATTAAAAATCATAAATAAAAATAATAACATTGAAAATACCTAAATAAAAATAGAATACATTAATACATAGATATAGATACCTATTAGGGGTATAAATGTAAACTTGTAAAAATATCATCCATAAAAATAAATAAAAATCATAATTAAATACTACATAAAATAACAAACAATTTTTATTTTATAATCATACTTTAATTCTATTTATTTCTATTTTTAAACGAATTAACAAATGCATTTTCTTCATCTTTTCCCTGGTTGGTCCACGTGGACCAACCAGGCGCCTTGAACTGTTGACCGGCGGGTCAACAGTCCATTCTTCACCCTCCACGAGTTCGTACACCTCGTTTTTCGCCCGATTTCACCCTTTTTTCGAGGTAGCGCCGCTCGTCCTTCGCCGTCGCTTCCTTCTTGGAAGTTGATCACTGTAGATCCATCTCCATCGCCGACTTCTCAGATCTGCCTAGATCTTCTTCCTCTACCCGTGATCGCGCCTCGAAAACACGCACCTCGCCACACTTCAAATACGAACCCCCATCTTCCTCTCCTCGGTTGAGTCCCCTTGGTCCACCCCTCTCCGCCTCTCTTGCGCTCCAAGTCTTGCCGGAGGTGACAGCTCCGCCGCGAGCCTCTCAGCCAGGGCGTCCGAGGTCGAGGACGACTCCAGCACCTCCGCCAATCGCCGGCGTCGAGGTAGTCTTTTTCCTCTGGCTCCGGCCATCGAGGGCTTCCATCCCGCCATTTCTTTATCGCATTTAGTTCCTGTTAGCTTAGGCTTCAAAAACCCCAAAAAATTCTTGAAGTTCCATCTACCAAATCACTCGATCGAGCACCTTGGCCGGAGCGCAACTCCGGCCGTGCAACCACCTGTTAATTCGCACCCCTTCGAGACCATCCGAGGGTCCAGGCAGTTTGCCCTGGACCCCTTGACTTTGTTTGCAGGGCCAAGCCACTTCACGCGCGCCTGGAGGCGAGTTTTGGAGCTCACCGGAGCAGCAGCAGCCTTCCAGCTCCGCCCGCTGCCCGAGAGCACCACGGGCTTCCCCGTGGATTTTGGACGCCCCCAGGAGATAGAAGACCTTTCCAGGAAGCTCCTTGTCCATTTTGAGGACCTATCGTCGCTGGAGGAGGGAGATCAAGGTCGGAGAAGCTCGCCTCCGCCGGCGTTCTTCCCCGTTCTTGCAACCCTCTTCCCAGCCGTTGGATCAAGGAGGAGTTCCAGATCGCACAGCTGACGTTGGATCTCCGCGCGCCTCATCCGTCGATCGTCTCCGGAGATCTGATCTTGGCCGCACATCCGCGAAGCGCCATCGGCCGTCCACAACGCGCCACGTGTTTAAGTGGCCCTCCATCCGCCGTTGGATCGCGCGCAAGAGGGTATTTTGCATCTACCCCCTCGCGCCTGTTGCATTTACTTCTTAGTATTTAAACTTTTATCTGTAGTTTAAAAATTTTGTAATATTTGCAAAACAACCCCTAGGCTTTGTTTATTTACGTTTGGGTCCCTCGCCACGTCACCTCACGTGACCTGTACACGTGAGGTGGTGGGCATTTTGCAGAGGAGCCCCCGTGCGTTTGTGTATTTCGTTTTAGCCCTAAAACTTTCATAGCACGTGTAATATTTCTGGGTATTTTGCATGTTAACCCCCAGACTTTTGTGATATTGCACTCCAGTCCCTCCCAGGCGCGTGCCAGTCACGCGCCTTGGTGGGTAATTTGTAGGCGTGCCCCAGCGGCTTTTGTATTTACATCTTGGTTCCAGAAAGTGAATATTAAGTTCAATATTTTTGTGAAAATTGCATGTTAGCCCTTGGATGTTTTGAATATTGCACATGTACACCTGCCAGGCCTGTTAATATTTGGATGCTTGTTGTATTTATTTGAGTGATCATTAAAAACCCAAAAATTCCACAAAAATAGGTTTAAGTTTCTGGATAAGTGTACTTTAACGCCACCTATTTAGTTTTTGATTTTATTTTATTTTCCTATTTATTAAAAATCAAAAACTCCCTTTTTGTATACTGCCTACCTTAGAAAATACCAAAAAAATATCAAAACACCTCTAAAAATTCCAAAAAAATCACCTAGTGTCTATTCTGTCCTACTTTAGTGTCAGTCCAAAAATCATTAAAAATTTCAAAAGAAAAACACTAAAAATCTCAAAACACTTAAAAACTTCAAAAAAATATAAAAAATAGTAGAAAAATCCAAAAAAATATAAACTCAGCTTCTGTTTACTCCTGATTTTGTTACTTTTATTAGAAAAATAGTGTGAAACATTTTTGCTACTGGTTGGTATTTTTAGATTCCATTTTACTCACAGCCAGCCTTGTTTGCACTGTTTTCTCTTATTTCAGCTTTTAAAAATATCAAAAACATCTTGAAAAATCCTCAAAAATCACAAAAACAGTAAAAAACCCTAAAAAGGCTAAAAATATTTTGTTTCTGAATTTTTGAGTATTTTTGTGCATTTTTATAAATATTCTACCTTGCTTTTTATTATATTGCCTTTACTTTCCAATATTGAAAGAAAAAAAAATAATATAAAATATAAAATATAAAAATCAGAAAATCAAAAATCAAAATACAAAATTAAAAATTAAATGAAAGAAAAAAAAATCTTAAAACCCACAACAATTGCTTTGATTGCTTGCTTAGTGTAGACACTCCGCACACACACTCACTTGTGCATTCATTTGCTTGGACTATACTGTTTGCTCCCTGTGTTCGAACTCTCTGCATACTTGCCCTTTACACCATTTGTGCAGAGTTAAAAATAAATTTTAACTCCACATTTATTTCTAATTATTGATTTTTAGTGTGGGTTAATTGTTGACTTTAGTCCGGATTTAGCGTGGTCAACACACCGACTGAGTTCACGCTTTGTGCTGAACTTAAGACCACCTATTTCCGGCCAAATCAAATGGCGCCGTTGCCGGGGAGCAACAGCTTGTAGTCCATATTTTGATTGATTGTGTGATTGTTTACCATAGCATTGCTTTTCATCTCTTACATTTTGATATATCTTGATTAAGTTATCTGACCATCTCCTCTTTGTCTTCTTGCGAGGGACCGCGGAGCGAGGCGGATCGCCTAGGCGACCGACGCAACCTTGGGACGTGGAGCCGGCTTTTCTTTAGCCAAGCCGGCAGGAGAGAGCAAGGAGTGAGAGTGAGAGGGATTAGTTAGCTTTTCTTTTATTTTGTGAGAGAGTGATTCATTTAAATTGTAATAATACAGGTACCTTGGACACTTGAACATTCGGGCCTAATTTCCGGGTGTTTGTTCACCCGGGGGCTCACCGCAGTTTTGTCGCGTTTTCATCGCTGTCATTTTCCGGTTTTGTTTTCCTTTTTCATTTATTTTGTGGATTGAGCTCTTAGTTTTAGGTCCTGCTTGACTCGATTAGAATAGGTCCAAACACCTAATTATTTTTGCATGCTCCTATAGTGCGTATTTGGACTTAGACTAATTAAACAGTTGGTTATCTACTGTTGATCCACGCGCCGTGAGGAAGCCCCATCAAGCGCTACTCCTGAACTCGAGTGTGTCGAGAAGAGGAGGGGCAAGCCAAGACCGGACACTCGGATTGGGAGTTGATAATCAACTTGTGGTTCTTCACGCTAGCAGTTGCCTAATCTAGGACGATTTCCGTGTGCATACCGGCATGTAGTTTAGGTTTATAAATTTCTGCTTTGCATCCCGCATGGAGAGAGCTGGGATTCACTGTAAGTCTTCTTACTTTGCACGCATCATTTAGGCACAAAGGTGAGATCTCCGTCTTTGTGTCGACTTGCACGGCTTTTCCGACTCTTTTCTCCCTCTGTTTTTGGAACAAAGTAGGATAAAGAAAATACAAAAACTGTTAGACGCTTGTTTGAATTTACTCAAAAGAAGCGATAACACCAAAAAAATTAAAAAAGGGACTGCTAAGAAAACTTGACCAAAATAAAAAAGGTAATTGGATTCATTGCTTGGGGAGAGTAACACCCTCACTTGTATTCAGGTTGCATGGGAAGGTCTCCTTCCAAGTGAGGTGAGCGCTTCGTAAGGATTAGAGCCAAAAACCCAGCTTGTGGCTGCCTTGTGTATCGCCTGGATTTCCGAAGTATTGGCGCTTCTATCGTACGTAGTCGAGTAGGGCTTGGTCACCATTGGTGACTCACTACTGTGTGAGCATCGACCTCGTCCGAAGTATCGAGCATAGGCCACGCCTTCACGGGGGTGTCTGTCTCACCGGCTGCGTCCGAGTAGGTTCTTGCACGCTCACGGGTGATTCCGTTGCGAGCGAGATCCGAAGTATCGGTTTCGCCTATTGGCTTCCTCTCTTATTCTTTGGCTGAGTAGGGATCCAGGAAGGGTTACAAGGACCTCAAAAAGTGCAAGCTACAGGTTACACAGGAGGAGGACAAGTACGGGATACTTTTCCGGCAGTACTCTCTCTCCTATAGGCGTAGCGTTCTAAGGACTCGTTAAAAGATAAATTCCTGAATCAAGCTAAAACTGAAAAGATAAAAACCGAACCTTCACGGCTTCATGTGTTGAGTTGGTGAACTTACCCTTGCTTTGTGTTTGATTACTAGATTTATTTAGGTCAAGATCAAAAACACCGCACAATCGTGCGCAATTTTGTTGCATCTTACTCTTACTCCTCTTCTTCTTCTCTTGCCTTTCCTCTACTCTTCTTAATAATCAAGATGATGGGACGGAGATCTCTTAGGCCGACTTTGTCGGCACCACTATCCCGCACTCCTCCTTATTCATCTAGGAATACCTCGGAGAGTCCGCTCTCCGAGCCTGAGTTTACATCCACCCTGTTCCCCCTCGACCACCATTCTCATTCTCCTTCCATCAGTCCAAGAGTGTCAGAATACAGTGCATCACAGTGTTCAGCTCATTCGACAGCACCTGAGATGGCCTCTTTTGCTTTTTCAGAAAATCCAGCCATGGCAGACAGAGGCGAGCATGAGGATGATCATGAGCACTCTCCATTCTTATTTGATCAGGCAACCATCAATAACTCCTTGTTAGCATCCCTAGAGACCATGCAGAGACAGATCCGTGACCAGGGTACATTCATGGGTGATCTCATGAGGGAGATAGCTCAGATGAGAGAGAACCGACCTGGGGGCGGTGGCGGTGGAGAAGGAGGAGGACCTGATGCAGGAGGAGCCGATCCAGACGGTGAGCGACCGCCACAGACCATCATGAGGGAGCTGCACAACCCAGCTTCATCCCTCACTCACCGGTGGATCAGACTCCCGCCAATCCACGGAGACTTCGAGCTTCGGCACAACACAATTCAGATGCTACCCAAGTTCCATGGGTTGCCGACCGAAGAGCCGCACCTCCACCTCCAAGAATTCAAGATGATTTGCAGCACCATCCATGATCGGTTGATAACCGAGGACACAATCAAGATGATTGCCTTTCCATTCTCTTTGGTTGATAGAGCCGCATATTGGCTCAAGCATCTTGGGCAGTTCGTCGACACTTGGGCAGATCTCCGGACCGCATTTTTGAAGAAATACTATCCTCTCGGCCGGACCAATGCAGCTAGAGCTATGATTAGCAATTTTGTCATGATCCCAAATGAACAATTTCATGAAGCTTGGGATCGATTCAGAGAGCTCATCGACCGGTGTCCACATCATGATATATCCAAGCCCAATCTGGTGCAGAGTTTCTTCTGTGGGCTGACACCGGAGCTGCAGGGGCTTGTGAACGCCTCTTGCGGTGGGTCTTATTTCTCCAAGGGAGAAGACGACGTCTGGGCCATCTACGAAGGCATGGCAGAGAACTCCACAGTGATGACCCAGGCCAGAGTCTACACTCAGCAGAAGCCCCCGCAAGGAGCGGGATCATTTCAGAGGATCGCCCGCATCGATGCCGGTCCCAGCACAACGTCGGTAGCCGCAGCTCAAGCCGAATCAGCAGCAGCCGACATGGGCATCATCAGTGAAAAGTTGGACCGCATGGAGATCCTCGAGAAGAAGCAGAACCAAGGTCTAGCCCAGATGGACCTTCTCACCAAGACAATGAGTGACCTGAAAACTCAAATTCTCTGTATTCAGGAGGCACAGGCCCATTCACAACAGCCTCCCAGGTCACAGGTTGCTTCCAGCAGCAGCAATCCCAACCAGGCCTCCACCTCATACCGCCAGGTGAACCATATCCAGGCGGAGCCGGTTCCATTGTTGCAGTACCATCCAGAGCAACCGCCATCTCAGGAGACTCAGATGGTGGTTTATCAGCCAGAGCAGCCACTGGCAGTTCTTCCTCCACCCTCCTTCGAGCAGGAACCGTTGATGGAAGTCAACAGGATTTGGTATGACCGATACCCTCAGCCCGCAATTCGTAGGGATCACCCCGGATTCCGTTGGGGTAATGGTGGATCCTCATCCCAACAGCATCCTCCTGCTCAAGGACAGCAGAGCGGCCAGCAACAACAACAACACCAGCAGCCCCAGTACAACCAACCCCAGCAGTACCACAGTGGTCCTCGTCCCGCCTATCAGGGACAGCAGTGGAGGCAGCGTCAGCCGCCTCAGCATTCTTATGCCCAGCCTCCCCCCCAATATCAGCAGCAATACCAGCAGCAGCAGCCCCATGTCCAGCAGGGACAGACATCCGGTTCTCAGGGTCCAGCCTATGAGAACCCAGCCCTTGACGATCTTGCCCGCTTGCTATCTGAACAGCGAGCATCTTTCAGGCAAGAAATGGATGAGTTCCGGCAGGAGATGCGGGATATTATCAAAGGCAAAGCCGCCATACCCGCTCAGATCGAACCAAACCCTAACAATTTCAAAAGAAAATCTGAGCAGGTAGAGTTCATAGAGGGTGCCTCTCCTAGTGACAATTTGAATGATATGTCTTCTTTTGTGAATGATGCTGATTTTGTGACTACTAGGAGCGGTAGGATACCAGCCGGCGGCGTCTCTTCTGAGCGACAACCCGATGCCGAACCAGGAGCGCCAGAGGAGCAGAGGAGCGGTACTGAGTCCGCTAATGATGATGTTGAAGACGGTGGTGCTGATGCCACCAATGATGGAGTCCGGGACAACGGTGCTGATGCCGTTGTGATACCAGATACAGACGGTGGTGCTGAAGCCACCATTTTGGGAGATGAACCAGAGCGCGGTGCTGATGCCGCGAAGACCGGTGCGAGTGATGGTGCTGAGGCCACCACATCTACTTTTGTTGAGCCATCTTCTGTGATGCCACCACATTTTGTATCTAGTGACTATGGGAAGAAAAACAAAAACAAAAATATGAATAAAGGAAAGGTTTCTGTTCAAATTACGGATCCATATGTGTTGAATGATGATGATTGTATGGATTCTCCGTCTTCACAAGCACAGGGACCGAATCCTAGTCCTCCATCTGAGGAGGCCCCTACCATCCCCTTTCCCGAGGCACTCCGCCGAGCGAAAGGGAATAAAAAAGAAAACCCTAAAAAGAATCAGCAGGTAGAGTTCGGCAACGAGATGATTGACAGATTTCATATTCAGCTGACTCTACGAGAGGCATTTGAGCATATCCCCTTCTTCAAGAAGAACTTAAAAGAAACAACTACTGTCCGAAGAAGGAAGAGGCACAGAGATCAAATCCATATGCTCACGCATAACACTTGCTGCGCCATTCAGAACACATTGCCAGCCAAGCGACCAGACGCAGGAGCTCCCTATGTCAGATGCGAGATTCAGGAGCAGCAGTTTGATCGTACTCTATTAGACAGCGGCTCTTCAATTAACCTCCTTCCGGTAGCCTTACTCAAGCAATTCGAGTTTGGCCCTCTTCTTCGAAGCAGAACCGTCCTTCAGTTTGCTGACAGGTCGATCAAGAGGCCGAAGGGGTTATTGAAAGACGTGGTCGTTACCATTCAGGGCCTGCAATTCCCCGTGGACTTCGTTGTGTTGGACATGGAGATCCCTGAGGCGGTAACTGATGCCCCCATCATTCTCGGACGTCCATTCTTGGCCACAGCCAAGGCGGTGACCGACCATGATAGTGGGAAGGTATGCTTTCGCGTAGAGGGCGAAACCATACAAATAGAGACGATCGAGGAGACCAGAGCCAGAGAGTTAGAATGCTCCGAGCAGTCCAGCGAAGCCGCGCAGATGACAGAGGAAGAGCTAGACGTCCACCAGGTTCGTGATTTCGAGATGACTGATGATGAATCCAACTGGAAAGATCCCGTAGCACCGACCCTCGCCTTGCCGACAGATTCATTGTATCTCAAGCTCATGGCAGTCGAGAGTCGGGAGAGCACATTCCTGGATGAGGATATCTCTGAGGCTGACAGTGTTGTTATGAGTGGTGCTGAAGAATTTCAATCTTGCTCATCTTCTTCTGATCCCTCGGATTCAGACATAGACTGGGATGACTTCGATGATTATTTGCCTTGTCTGATTCCTTCAGAGCCGACATCCATGACAGAGTGCGAGCCAGTGCAGTTTATTGATGATCCATCAGGCCGCCCTTCGTCAGAAATTTATGCAGAGCGAGAGTTCTCCCATGCAGACCTGGTCGCCTTCACACAGACATATCAGAAGCCAGATCTGCCACCTCCCAGTTGCCCAGAACGGAAACCTCTGCCGCAGTCAATGAAGTACAGATTCCTTGCTGGAGAGCCAGAAATGCACCCAGTCATTATCTCAGCAGATTTGACTGAAGAACAAGAATCTCGTCTGATGGAGGTTCTTGAAAGAAACCGCAAGGCAATCGGTTGGAGTATAGCTGATCTCCAGGGGCTGAGCCCAAATCTTTGCTCCCACCACATCTATCTTGAAGATAACGCTAAGCTGTCGCGTGAGTTCCAACGACGGCTGAACCCAAATCTTCGAGACGTAGTCATGAAAGAAATTTCCAAGTGGTGGAGCGCCGATTTTATCTATCCCATCTCCGACTCCAAATGGGTTAGTCCGCTACATGTGGTACCCAAGAAAACGGGTATCACTACAGTTGTCAATGAGTCTGGAGAGGAGATCGCTACCAGAGTACCAACTTCTTGGAGGGTCTGTGTGGACTACAGACGATTAAATGAGGCCACCAAGAAGGATCACTTCCCGCTACCATTCATTGATCAGATTATCGAGCGGTTAGCTGGGAAGAGCCATTACTGTTTTCTTGATGGGTACTCTGGATACAATCAAGTGGCCATTGCGCCCGAAGACCAGGAGAAAACGACATTCACTTGTCCGTTTGGGACTTATGCTTTCAGACGGATGCCCTTTGGTCTATGTAACGCCCCGGCGACATTCCAAAGGTGCATGTTGTCCATCTTCTCGGACATGGTGGGTGACTGTTTAGAGGTCTTCATGGATGACTTCTCGGTCTATGGCGACGGGTTCGACGCTTGTCTTGACTGCCTAGACCGTGTGCTGAAGCGCTGCATAGAGGTCAATCTTGTCTTATCCTGGGAAAAGAGTCATTTCATGATGACTCAAGGGACGGTCCTTGGTCATATCGTCTCCAACAGGGGCATGGAGGTCGATCCGGCTAAGGTGGACATCATCAGAAAACTCAATCTGCCGTCCAATTTGCGTCAGTTACGGTCTTTTCTGGGGCATGTCGGTTTCTACCGACGGTTTATTCAGGACTTCAGTCGAATTGCCCGACCGTTAACCGACTTGCTGACCAAAGACACCGAGTTTATTGTCAATGATAAGTGTCTTGAATCATTTGAGACTCTCAAGAATATGGTTGTTTCAGCTCCTGTCCTTCAGCCACCCGATTGGTCTCTCCCATTCGAGATCATGACGGACGCTTCAGATTTTGCCGTTGGGGCTGTTCTTGGACAGAGGAGGGATGGTTTACCGTTTGCCATTCACTACGCCAGCCGGACTTTAGATGCCGCGCAACGGAATTACACTGTGACTGAGAAAGAGATGCTGGCCGTAGTCTTCGCTCTTGATAAGTATCGATCTTACATTCTCAGATCTAGAGTAACTGTTTACACCGATCATACCGCCATCCGGTATTTAATGGCCAAGAAGGATGCCAAAGCACGTCTTACCAGATGGATCCTTCTACTTCAGGAATTTGATATTGAAATTAAGGACAAGCCTGGAGTTAAGAATGTGGTGGCGGATCATCTCTCCAGATTGGAGAATCTTGAGGAATCTGAGCCCAGCGCACCTATCACGGAAACGTTCCCAGATGAGGCGATCTTAGCTGTCACCTCTCTCCCATGGTATGCCGACTTTGTAAACTATCTTGTTGCCAAGACAGTCCCTCAGGGTTGGCCCAGGCAGAAACTTGAGACCTTCCTAGCTAAGGCCAAGTTTTACCATTGGGAGGATCCCGTCCTTTATCATGAAGGAGGGGATAGCATCTGGAGAAGGTGCATTCCTCAGGAAGAGCAGCATAGCGTCCTCACATACTGCCACAAGCTTGAGGCAGGAGGACATCATTCAGGAAAAAGGACAGCACAGAAGGTGCTTCAATCCGGCCTATGGTGGCCTACTCTCTTCAAAGATTCTGATGAGTTCGTGAAGAGATGTACTGACTGTCAGAAAATGGGAACCTGCGGACAGAGAGACATGATGCCCATGCAACCCATTCACTTCTGTGAGGTTTTTGATGCATGGGGGATTGATTTCATGGGCCCATTTCCTAAAAGTCAGGGATTCGAGCACATCTTGCTTGCTGTGGATTATGTCAGCCGATGGGTTGAGGCCATCCCCGCCCGAGCCGCAGATGCTAAAACCGTATGCAAATTTTTGAGGAAAAATATCATTTCACGGTTCAGTGTACCTAGAGTCTTGATTTCAGACGGGGGGTCTCACTTCATCAATGACAAAGTCAGGTCCCTTGCAGACGAGTTCGGCATTGACCATCGGGTTGCCACACCTTATCACCCTCAGACTAATGGTCTAGCCGAAGTATCGAATAGGGAGATAAAGACTATCTTACAGAAAGTTGTCCGCCCAGACCGAAAGGATTGGTCACAGCTTTTGGACTCGGTCTTGTGGGCTTATCGGACATCTTTCAAGAATCCATTGGGAACATCTCCCTTTCGTCTCGTCTATGGCAAGCCGTGCCATTTGCCAGTGGAGATCAAGCACAAATCTTTTTGGGCAGTTACTGAGTTGCTTCTAGATCCCGAGAGTATAGGAGACCAAAGAAGAGCTGAATTGGCAGCCCTGGAAGAATTGAGAGACACAGCCTTCTCCAACAGCCTACAATACAAAGAAAAAGTGAAGACATGGCATGATTCGCATATCAGCCATAAACAGTTTGAGCCAGATCATAGAGTATGGTTGTTCGATTCAAGGCTCAAGTTATTTCCAGGGAAATTGCAGAGCAAGTGGAAAGGACCGTATGTGGTCAGGAAGGTACATGACAATGGCAGCATCGACATATCCGAACCGTCATCTTCCTCTACCTTCCGCGTCAATGGTCAACGCTTGAAATTATATCTTGATCATGATCCGCCGACCATTGACGTTGCCCCCATTCTTCTGGTATGAGATGTGTCCTTTGATTCTCATCATCTACATCTCATACATGGTGATCAATTCTATCTTCCGCTGTACAGATCCATCTGTTCATATCACTCTGTTTCCGTTGATTTATTGTCTTCTTTTCTTCTTTTCTTCTTTTCCTTTTCTATCCTCTGTATCTATCAAAAAGGTGCCGCCCTTGTAGACAGTTTTCCATACTTAGGACGTACCTTGTCCTAAGTATAGGGGGGTGTGCACCCCGAGTTTTTCTATTCTGTTTTGATCCTCTCCATTGTCTCCTCTTCTTGTCTATACTTAGGGATATCTTGCCCTAAGTATAGGGGGAGACAATCTGAGTACGATCTGTTCATTCCCACCCTTGACCCTCCCTGCGTTGTGTACAGTCTGCTATACTTAGGATTATTTAATCCTAAGTATAGGGGGGACGGTCAACTTCTCATTCGTTGATTCATTCATTCATTTATTCCTTTATTATTTAGACTTGTCTATACTTAGTACGAGTTATGTCTTCTCTTTTCTCTCTGATCTATGAGGACATAGCTCAAGCTAAGTATAGGGGGGTCGTATATACTACGTATATACTTTAGCCATAACTCGTACTTTCGTATTTTCTTAATAAATATGGCTAATAATTCTTTAAAATTCATAAAAATTCTTAATAAAAAGATGCGATTATTCCTCAGATTATTTTTGTATTTACTAATTAATAAATCAGGTGAAAATGTTTTTTGCAAAATGTTTGAAAAATAGTTTGAAAATCTTTGTGAACATCTATTGAAAACTATTTTGAAAATATTTTGTTTCGTGTTTTCAACCTGTGTGAAATTGTGTGGATGGCAAAACTTCTTTTCTTTGTGTGAAATAAAAATGTTTGAAAAATGATTTGCAAAAGGTTTGAAAAATGGTTGCAAAAATGATTTGAAAAACCTATATATACTGTTTTGAAAACCTTTGCAAAATGATTTTCAACTGTGTGTAAAATGTTTGTAAAAATTATTTTGGACTATAGTTTTCAAAAATTGTGTGTAAAATTGTTTTCAAATAAGTTTGGGGAATATTCACATCACACAAAAAAAATAATAATAATATCCATCTTATGTATATATGTATAAAATTGACCACTTACCCTTGTAAATGCTTAAAATCCACTTCTTGTATATAAGAAGCACTCCCGTGTACATATTTTCACCTAGTTTTTAGCCAAAACCTTTTTGTTTTCAAAAAGCCCAAAAACATTTGCAAAACTAAAATCCAAAAACATTTGAAAGATCTTTTTGAAAAATACAAAAAAAAATTGCATCTGCATCTGCATCATCATCATATTTTCAAAAATCCATAAAAAGTTCAAAATCCTTGAAAATCGCATCACAAAAATATTTTCTGCATTGCATAGCATTCGCATTTTTTGGATTGAGTTTGATAGTTGAACAAGTCTAAGTAAAATCCGAAGATTGGAGCTTGATTGGACCTTAAAATCTACCTAATAACAGGAACCTTATAGGAACTGGGTTTGAGGTACTTCAGGTCTAGTTGACTTAATTCTTTGAGGATCACGGGACTTAGTTCAATGGATTCTTGACTGCCTAAGTAGAGTATTTCGGAGCACACGCACGACTCTTGTTGATAATGACCTAACTTGGACACCTGCACCATTCACATAGCTCTCCATGGACGAGGTGGTGAGGAGGCAGCTTCCTTTAGCTTGGGGTAGCATATGAGGGTAGTACTTCTAGGCGGAACCTCTCTTCTTCTTATAGTGAAGGAAGTGCACCTCAACTTGGTCTAGTGGTGATGAAGGCTAAAGACAGAAGCCGTGGGTTGCAATAAAGCTTCAAAAGAGGGATAGTCTACTGGCTCAAGAGGAAAATTTCTTGTATATATGCTGCACCATGTAGATATGTTGTACAGATGCAATTGAAAAAAAAATGCAAAAAGAACTCCAAAAAAGTGGTGGGTCGGATTGAAAATTTAATAACCCCACCGGAGTGTATATAGTCCAATAAAGCAAAAGCTTATGGTATCCATGTTACATCTCATGAAGCTTGCAGCGGAAGACTTAGCTACACTGGCTGAGCTTCCAAAAGTCTATACTTCTTCCCCCTCTTCTTGAGCTGGTTGTACTTGAACTTAGAAGGGAATACCCCGCTTCTCGAGGAAAGAGTTGCTAGACCGAGGCATTAGAGTTACCAGGTTGGGGGAGGTTGTTTCTTTGTCACTTCTGAGGTGGGGAGCTACATATCACTTACACTGTACGAGTCGGACTCATAGTCGTAAGAGTTTGCGTATGAGTTGAAGTATTTCTGACCTGGCTATTGAGGAGACTTGGACAGAGTTTTGGGATTCTCAAGGACTGTTGGATTTCAAACTTGGTTCTCATTAAGGTTCCGACCGCACTAAAATTCCAAAGGTCCGACTTAAGCTCCAAACTTTGATTTTGCGAAGACAAGTTCGATAATTAAACTTAATCTAATTTTCTTCTTTTTCTTTTCTTTCTTTTCTTTTTGCACTTATTGCATAAGTGTTTGCTAGGGACTAGCAAAGGTAAAGTATAGGGGGATGATGAATCCACATTTCATCATCTTTATTCTATCATTTTGGCACCTAAAACCCGAGCAAATGCCTGTAAATAGCCTTAAATCAAGCATCTTAGCATTCATGCATGTGCATCTCAACAGTGTGTAAATTACTGTAATTAAGGCCAAAATTATAGAATAAATAAAGAAAAGAAAAAGAATAAAATATTGTAAATATTTTATTACCCAAAACCCCCGAGACCTAGGCATCTTAATGAATAGGTCGACAAGGAATAAAGTAGGGGGAGATAAGGTCAGAAATACAGACAAAATACCTATTCATTCTATTCATTCTTTATTCATTTTGGGACCTATTTTTGGTTCCACTTTTTATACATCAAATAACAAAACTTTGTACATGAAAGTTGTAGATAAATTAATAAAGAAAAATACAAAATTGATTTCACAGAAAAATAATGTACAGATAAAAAGTTATGGTCTGAATAAAATTCCAGAATGCCAACTTCCCAGACCCATATCTCACAAATAAAAACTCCAAATGCAGCGTACTCACCTTTAATTGTATATAGAAGAAAATAATCTATCCAATGGTGGTGGTTTCGCATTTGGCGGAGCTACGGTTTAAAAGTTGACTTTTGGACCCACATTGTATACTTGTACATATTAAAATATTCAATTTATTAATTATTTATTATTTTTATAATTTTATATTTTTATAATATTGTACATAATACTTATAATAATTATGTATATTTAAATCAGAAGAAAAACATAAATAAAATACAAATAAAAATATTTGTGTATATTCAAGACATAGATACATTATATACACTTATACCTATATAAAAAACCGTTATATTTTATTTAATATACAAAATAAATCAGAAAAATAAAATAAAAATATATTTGTGTAGATAAAAGTATTTTATAATTATTAAAAATCATAAATAAAAATAATAACATTGAAAATACCTAAATAAAAATAGAATACATTAATACATAGATATAGATACCTATTAGGGGTATAAATGTAAACTTGTAAAAATATCATCCATAAAAATAAATAAAAATCATAATTAAATACTACATAAAATAACAAACAATTTTTATTTTATAATCATACTTTAATTCTATTTATTTCTATTTTTAAACGAATTAACAAAGCATTTTCTTCATCTTTTCCCTGGTTGGTCCACGTGGACCAACCAGGCGCCTTGAACTGTTGACCGGCGGGTCAACAGTCCATTCTTCACCCTCCACGAGTTCGTACACCTCGTTTTTCGCCCGATTTCACCCTTTTTTCGAGGTAGCACCGCTCGTCCTTCGCCGTCGCTTCCTTCTTGGAAGTTGATCACTGTAGATCCATCTCCATCGCCGACTTCTCAGATCTGCCTAGATCTTCTTCCTCTACCCGTGATCGCGCCTCGAAAACACGCACCTCGCCACACTTCAAATACGAACCCCCATCTTCCTCTCCTCGGTTGAGTCCCCTTGGTCCACCCCTCTCCGCCTCTCTTGCGCTCCAAGTCTTGCCGGAGGTGACAGCTCCGTCGCGAGCCTCTCAGCCAGGGCGTCCGAGGTCGAGGACGACTCCAGCACCTCCGCCAATCGCCGGCGTCGAGGTAGTCTTTTTCCTCTGGCTCCGGCCATCGAGGGCTTCCATCCCGCCATTTCTTTATCGCATTTAGTTCCTGTTAGCTTAGGCTTCAAAAACCCCAAAAAATTCTTGAAGTTCCATCTACCAAATCACTCGATCGAGCACCTTGGCCGGAGCGCAACTCCGGCCGTGCAACCACCTGTTAATTCGCACCCCTTCGAGACCATCCGAGGGTCCAGGCAGTTTGCCCTGGACCCCTTGACTTTGTTTGCAGGGCCAAGCCACTTCACGCGCGCCTGGAGGCGAGTTTTGGAGCTCGCCGGAGCAGCAGCAGCCTTCCAGCTCCGCCCGCTGCCCGAGAGCACCACGGGCTTCCCCGTGGATTTTGGACGCCCCCAGGAGATAGAAGACCTTTCCAGGAAGCTCCTTGTCCATTTTGAGGACCTATCGTCGCTGGAGGAGGGAGATCAAGGTCGGAGAAGCTCGCCTCCGCCGGCGTTCTTCCCCGTTCTTGCAACCCTCTTCCCAGCCGTTGGATCAAGGAGGAGTTCCAGATCGCACAGCTGACGTTGGATCTCCGCGCGCCTCATCCGTCGATCGTCTCCGGAGATCTGATCTTGGCCGCACATCCGCGAAGCGCCATCGGCCGTCCACAACGCGCCACGTGTTTAAGTGGCCCTCCATCCGCCGTTGGATCGCGCGCAAGAGGGTATTTTGCATCTACCCCCTCGCGCCTGTTGCATTTACTTCTTAGTCTTTAAACTTTTATCTGTAGTTTAAAAATTTTGTAATATTTGCAAAACAACCCCTAGGCTTTGTTTATTTACATTTGGGTCCCTCGCCACGTCACCTCACGTGACCTGTACACGTGAGGTGGTGGGCATTTTGCAGAGGAGCCCCCGTGCGTTTGTGTATTTCGTTTTAGCCCTAAAACTTTCATAGCACGTGTAATATTTCTGGGTATTTTGCATGTTAACCCCCAGACTTTTGTGATATTGCACTCCAGTCCCTCCCAGGCGCGTGCCAGTCACGCGCCTTGGTGGGTAATTTGTAGGCGTGCCCCAGCGGCTTTTGTATTTACATCTTGGTTCCAGAAAGTGAATATTAAGTTCAATATTTTTGTGAAAATTGCATGTTAGCCCTTGGATGTTTTGAATATTGCACATGTACACCTGCCAGGCCTGTTAATATTTGGATGCTTGTTGTATTTATTTGAGTGATCATTAAAAACCCAAAAATTCCACAAAAATAGGTTTAAGTTTCTGGATAAGTGTACTTTAACGCCACCTATTTAGTTTTTGATTTTATTTTATTTTCCTATTTATTAAAAATCAAAAACTCCCTTTTTGTGTACTGCCTACCTTAGAAAATACCAAAAAAATATCAAAACACCTCTAAAAATTCCAAAAAAATCACCTAGTGTCTATTCTGTCCTACTTTAGTGTCAGTCCAAAAATCATTAAAAATTTCAAAAGAAAAACACTAAAAATCTCAAAACACTTAAAAACTTCAAAAAAAATAAAAAATAGTAGAAAAATCCAAAAAAATATAAACTCAGCTTCTGTTTACTCCTGATTTTGTTACTTTTATTAGAAAAATAGTGTGAAACATTTTTGCTACTGGTTGGTATTTTTAGATTCCATTTTACTCACAGCCAGCCTTGTTTGCACTGTTTTCTCTTATTTCAGCTTTTAAAAATATCAAAAACATCTTGAAAAATCCTCAAAAATCACAAAAACAGTAAAAAACCCTAAAAAGGCTAAAAATATTTTGTTTCTGAATTTTTGAGTATTTTTGTGCATTTTTATAAATATTCTACCTTGCTTTTTATTATATTGCCTTTACTTTCCAATATTGAAAGAAAAAAAATAATATAAAATATAAAATATAAAAATCAGAAAATCAAAAATCAAAATACAAAATTAAAAATTAAATTAAAGAAAAAAAAATCTTAAAACCCACAACAATTGCTTTGATTGCTTGCTTAGTGTAGACACTCCGCACACACACTCACTTGTGCATTCATTTGCTTGGACTATACTGTTTGCTCCCTGTGTTCGAACTCTCTGCATACTTGCCCTTTACACCATTTGTGCAGAGTTAAAAATAAATTTTAACTCCACATTTATTTCTAATTATTGATTTTTAGTGTGGGTTAATTGTTGACTTTAGTCCGGATTTAGCGTGGTCAACACACCGACTGAGTTCACGCTTTGTGCTGAACTTAAGACCACCTGTTTCCGGCCAAATCATGCATATAAGGGTATATGAGAAATATGATCTCTCAAAGGGATCATACAGGTTCACTTGTGAACCGGAAGACATGAGCTCACTCATGAGGTATTGGGACCGATCAAATTCCATGCATGGTCGTCATGCTTTGGAAGCATGACATGAATTTGAAGGTATGATATATGCTTTGGGAAAGCATATGATCGATACCAAATCCCAATGACCAAGATTGAGAAACTTAATGATTGAACCCTGAAGAAGACAGTGTAAAAATGATCTTGATCTTCGGGTTGATCATGGGTCTTCCAGTATACAGGATGTACAGGTATTGGGAATACCTGAAGGGTGATGTGATCATAAACGATTGTATATCCATGACGCTTCCATTCCGAGGGAGTGATGAAACAGGTCTGGATTTTAGTGACTCCTTTCAGTAGAGAAGCGATCCGATCTTAGTCCAAGTGTTGGACATTGATCTGAATGAGATTCAGATTCAATGAGAAGATTGGATTTGCGGTCTTGATTTAATCAAGCATCTGTGGGAGGTTCGTAAGATCTGGATTTGAGATAAGATCTCAATATCCAAGTCACTATACATGGAATAATACAATCGCCCTGTCCTTATCTCCAAGTATCTGCGGAGAAAGCACATTATTCTTGAAAGGGTTCAAGAATAATTCTTTTGATGAAATATCCAAGCAAGGACTTGATGATTAAAAGTGATTTAATTATCAAGCTTAAATATGAATATGATTCATATTGTGAAAATGATTATCTAAGATAATTAAATGAGATTTAATTATCAAGGATTAAGAGAATGTGGATAACACTATCCATGATATATGTGTGTTATAAATATGATTTATAATATACATATATAAGAGAGATAATTTATGTAAATAGCATTTGTTAATTAATAATGTGGATTGGATTCACATTTGTTAATTAATTGGAAATGCAATTTACCAACTAGTTTGGGTTGTGAATATGATTCACACAATATTCAATGGCAAGATTGAAATATTCACAAATTAATTTGGAATTAATTTGGTGAATATTTATTGCAATTAATTGAGGAATAATGGGATAAATAAAATGGAGTAAACAACCACCTTCATAGGTGGCGTCACCCATGAATGGTTCATGGGTGACGCCCCCCCTTTTTAGGAGGTTGGTTAACTCCACTTCATTTATCATGTTATCTCTTGATTAATTAATATTTAAATTGATGTTGTTGGTTTTAACCAACAACAAATCATAGCCATTGATTTCTCATGGACCAAGCATAGCCCTTGGATCCATGTGTCCCATGGATTGAGATCCATTGGATCCTAAACTAGTATAAAAGGAGGGCTAGGGTAGCCTTTCCAAACTACAACATTCTTGAGTTCAAGAACTCTCTCTCTCTCTCTCTCTCATTCTCGTGTGGGCTCTCCTTAATATTCAAGTGGCCGTCCACTTTGTGTATTAGGAAGGAGAGCATTTCGGCTTCGCTTGGATCTTCGTCAAAGGATTGCGGGAAGGACGCGACTCATCATCGTGCCCGCAAGCGCATTCTCCGTGGGTCGGACTTAAGATAGGAGGATCTCTACTTTGGGATCTCGCGATCACAACCACGCTTCAAGAGGTATTCCTTGTACTTTGTGGTTTGATGAAACGATCCGAGAAGCGTTCTCGTGATCATGTGATTTCATCTTTGTAATTAAAATTTTTAAATTCCGCTGCATCTAGCATCTAGTACGACTAGTTGCTCCGATCGCATACGATGCGATCAACACGCTTCCGTGATGCGCTTAAGGATTCACAATATCCTTCAAGTGGTATCAGAGCCATAGGTCGAATAAGTTTTTGGATATGATCCATACATCTTAGACGATTTGGTTCTTGAAAGGGTTGCGAAATTCTTACTGCATTTCAATTTTCGCACCTCTGTCTAATTGAATTTTTCCGTACTGTTTAAAATGTTTAAACACGAAATTTTCAATTGGATTTTGTTCCCCATTAAACAAGGAAACAATAGGACTTGAGTTTACTAAATTTGGACTTTATTTGCTCAAGATATGGCTGTTTGAATATCACTATATTCACTGTTGCGGGAACTGCGGATTTGAACGTAATTAATGAGATGATTACGGTTTTAATCCGCCTTGAAATGCGTGAATTATCACTTGGATTTTTTAATAAATCAAATAGGCAATCTTTGGAAACTGAGTTTGCATTTTTTGGATTTAAATTGATCAAGATAAGTTAATTTTAGTGATTGGGGGTCACTGCTGGAAATTAACAATTTTGATCTTGAACCTTGTGATATGTCATTCAATTATCATGATGAAAATTAATTATTAATTTTCTGGAATAATTAGTGATAAATATTTGTGAAATATTTAAAAAAATAATTATTTCATTGAATGACACTTGCCTAAACCACAATGATGAGATATTAGATCTTGATCATTGTTTCATCAACAAACATTGCTTTCATGAAAACTATAGTTTATCCTACAATAGTTGTAGGACAACTTTTACATGAAAAACCCTTTTTGCTTGAATAGGATAGGGGATTTGTCTAGCAAATCTCCTTATAATCAAAAATGTTTTGATTTATATTATATGGTATAATTTTTCGGTTGAAAAACCGATGAACATCTCAAAGTACATGATGGTCTATCTGATATTATCCTTTCCCGAGGCGGATGTGGTGCCTAGTCGGAGAGCATTGGGGTCGCGGGTTGCAACGTATGTGGTCCGTCCCACTCTCGTCGGTACTGGCCATGACAGCGGGTAGGGATTGTATAATACCGGAGACAGACAATATGTATTTTTCTAATTATTAAAATTCGAATAATACGTATTTTGAGAATATACCTACTATTCAAGTAAAAGACATGTTTGTTGATGTTTGGATTAATGATTAATTTAATATGATTAAATTAGTCATATCCAATAAACACTCTATTTTGAATAGATGTGTATTTCCCTTGGAAGAATTAATTATGTGAATATGATTCACGATAATTAATTATAAAATTTGAATACGAGGTGGAGGATCACATAAGTGACATCCATGGTCTCCCGTCAAGGCGAAGGGTTTCCGTCGCCAGGGATTGTATGTAGGAGACGCCTGTCCGAAGTGACAGCTCCTGTATGCAAGCGCATCTGGATCGGGCTCTTTGCTTCTCGAAAGAGTAAGGTCGTATGCGTAGTGACCCCAATATCGAGTCCTCATATTATTGGGGCGATATTGGATTGCGCATAGCGAGTTCTAATCCTGGTTACGGTTGGTTCAATTAACAACGGGTCAACATCATCTTAGGGGTGGTGGGCCCGGGTGTTAAAGACCGAATTGGGAATGCAAGTTGGACTTGCAAAAGGCGGAATGAGTTCCCGCTTCTTTTTATCGGAGTCGCAAATTCTCATATTATTGGGATGTGACAAAGATAGGAAAGGAGATCCCAGATCTTGCTTGAGATATAGCGGTAAGTATATCTCTTATTTTGAAAGACAATTAGGGAATAATCTTTCAAAGTTGACCTAGCAAGACAAATTTGATTTAAAATGCCTTAATCAAATTTTTCTTAGAATGAATATATAATTATTCTAATATAGTGCATTCTTAATTTCAGAAAATGAAGTCCATGAACCCACTTAGCAGGCTTCTAGAGGTCAACCAGTTGACCGGACCAAATTATTCGGATTGGATCCGAAATTTGGATCTTGTTCTCTCTGCAGAGCGCATCTCCTACGTGCTTAGCAAGGACAAGATAGCAAACCCTGTGACTGATGAAGATAAATCATATAATGATAAATATGATGATGACCATAATCTGGCAAGGTGTTACATCCTTGGGTCATTGTCCAATGTGCTTCAGAAGCAACATGTGGAAATGAACCATTGCCAAGAGATTATGCTGAATCTGAAGGAGATGTTCGGTGACATAAACCGCACACAGCGTTACAATGTGATGAAAGAGCTTATTCGCTACAAGATGCAGGAAGGGACCGCTGTCAGAGAACATGTACTCAAAATGTTTGGGTACCTCTCTGAGCTGGAAACCCTGGGAGCATACTTGGATTCTGAAATGCAAGCTGATTTCATTCTCCTGTCGCTCCCTAAGTCTTTCAACAACTTTGTTGTGTCTTACCACATGAACAAAGGTGACTTCACAAACGCTGGGCTGTTAGCTGCATTGAAGTCTGCATAAGACGTCATGAAGAAGGACGGCCCCTCTGCTAGTGCAATGGTTGCACAGGTGAGAGGAAAGCGCGGGCGGAAGCAAGGTTCTCAGAAGGGCCCAGCCTCAAAGAGAAAGAAGAAGAATCAAGGAGTTGGTTCATCTTCTAGTGCTTCCACACTGATGACATCGAAAAAGACCGATGTCTGTCACCACTGCAAGAAGCCGGGGCACTGGCGGCGTAACTGCCCAGATTACCTGAAGTCCACTGACAAAGGTAAAGCCCCAGCAGGTATGAAATCTACTTTCATCATTGAAACTAGCTTTCTCGTTGGAAGAGAAGGAAGTTGGGTTGTAGATTCTGGTGCTTCTGTTCATGTATGCAATTCGTTGCATTTGTTTCAGGAAACTAGGAATCTGGAGCATGGGGAGATAGTTATCCAGATGGGATCTGATGCAAGTGTTGCAGCAGTCGCTATCGGGACGTGCAGACTATCGTTATCTAGTGGTCGAGTCCTAGTACTTAAAGAGTGTCTTTATGTACCTGAAGTCAGAAGGAATTTAATATATGTATCTAAGTTAGTTAGAAATGGATATTCCTTCATTTTCTGTAATAAATTAATCATAAACCGTTATGATAAATATATTGCGGATGGTATTTTGACTTCTGGTGGACTCTATGAATTGTGCATTGATGAATGTGTCATGAATGTTACTACCACTAATAATGGAAACCCCAAGAGATCCAGGGAGGATAGAAATCATTCAAACATGATTTGGCATCACAGGCTTGGTCATTTATCTGTTGATAGGATCAATAGATTGATAAAGGATGGACCTTTAGATTTTCTACAGGTTCAATCTTTACCTACCTGCGAACACTGCATTCGAGGTAAAATGACCAGAACACCTTTCCGTAACAAGGTTACGAGATGCGAGGGTATTCTCGACCTAATACATACTGATGTATGTGGTCCCTTCAATACCGCGACTAGAAATGGATATCGATATTATTTGACGTTTATCGATGACCATTCGCGATATGGGTTTATCTTCCTGCTACGTCATAAATCTGAAACCCTTGAAAAGTTCAAAGATTTTAAGGCTTTGGTTGAGAACCAAGCAGACAGGAAGATTAAACGGATTCGATCTGACCGAGGTGGTGAGTACCTCTCAGATAAATTCAAGGAATACCTTAAAGAGAGTGGAATTGTCTCCAATCTCACTCCTCCTGGAACTCCCCAACTTAATGGTGTTGCTGAAAGACGCAACAGGACCATCATGGACATGGTCCGTTCAATGATGAGTAAAGCACATTTACCTCTTAGTTTCTGGGGATATGCAGTAGAGACTGCAATATATATCCTAAACAAGATTCCTAGCAAGTCTATACCAAAGACTCCTCATGAGCTCTGGTATGGAACCAAACCTAGTGTTAAACACTTGAGGGTTTGGGGATGCTTGGTTCATGCGAAGAACGTGGACGCAAGTAAGCTAGAATCTCGCACTCGTGAGTGCTACTTCATTGGGTATGTTAAAGATGGTATTGGATACCAACTTTATGACCCTGAGACCCAAAAGGTTTTTGTCTCTAGGGATGTGAAATTTCTGGAGGACGATTTCCTTAAAAGTCAAGACAAGAATGAAGTAGAGGAGCTCATTGAATCCCCTGAGGATTCTGAGATTCCTGAACCAGAAACTGAAGAAATAAATAAAGATGAAACACCCATACCTCTTCGAAGGAGTTCGAGGGTGGTTGCACCACCTGAAAGGTATGGATTCCATGTGTCAGGTGAGACTGACAATGATCCTTCTTCATATGATGAAGCACTTGCAGATCATGACATGGATAGATGGATGCTAGCAATGAAGTCAGAAATTGACTCCATGCATAAGAATGGTGTATGGACCCTAGAGGATCCACCTAGAGGGGTAAAACCCATTGGGTGTAAATGGATCTTCAAGAGAAAGAGGGGACCTGATGGGAAAGTAGAGACTTTCAAAGCACGGCTCGTAGCCAAGGGCTACACACAGAGAGAAGGCATCGACTACGATGAGACATTCTCTCCTGTGGCCATGCTTAAGTCCATTAGGACACTGCTGGCTATAGCTGCATCTCTTGACTACGACATCTGGCAGATGGACGTCAAGACGGCTTTCCTCAATGGATACCTCGAGGAGGATATCTATATGGAGCAGCCCCAGGGCTTCATAGCTGAGGATGGTAAAGTATGCAAGCTGAAGAAATCCATCTATGGGCTCAAACAAGCTTCTCGTAGCTGGAACATCAGATTTGACGAAACCATAAAGAGTTATGATTTTGTGCAAAACCGTGATGAACCTTGTGTGTACAAGAAGCTTAGTGGGAGCGCCATTGTGTTCATCGTGCTTTATGTAGATGATATCCTTATCATTGGGAATGATACAGGAATGATGACCAGTGTGAAGATTTGGCTATCCCATACCTTCGAGATGAAAGATCTTGGAGAAGCCTCTTACATCTTAGGCCTGAAGTTGTTCAGAAACCGAGAAAAGAGAATATTGGGATTATCACAACATGGATACATCAAGAAGATTCTTGAACGATTCCGTATGGATAGTTCGAAGAAAGGATTCCTCCCCTTAGGACATGGTATCCATCTGTCTAAAGGGATGGCTCCTCAAAGTGTTGAGGAAAAGAAGGCCATGGCTGGATGCCCTTATGCATCAGCCGTAGGAAGCTTGATGTATGCCATGATGTGTACTAGGCCAGACATCTGCCATGCAGTGGGAGTGGTAAGCCGTTACCAATCCTGCTATGGAGAGAAACACTGGAATGCAGTAAAGAACATATTCAAATATCTAAGACGGACGCAAGATTACATCTTGGTCTATGGGGATGGTGATCTCCAAGTCTTGGGATATACAGATTCAGACTTCCAGTCAGATATTGATGATCGAAAGTCGACATCAGGGTTTGTATTCCTGTTGAATGGTGGTGCTGTGAGCTGGAGAAGCAAGAAGCAGGACACTACGGCAGATTCAACAACAGAAGCCGAATACATTGCCGCATCGGATGCTGCAAAGGAGGCGGTGTGGTTACGCAAGTTCATCTTGGAGCTTGGCGTAGTTTCCTCTGATACTCCCATCCCGTTACTCTGCGATAACACTGGAGCCATTGCCCAAGCAAAGGAACCCAGGTGCCATCAGAAGAGCAAGCACGTGGAAAGGAAATACCACATCATTCGGGAGATTCAAAAGCGTGGTGATATCATCATCACCAAGGTGGCCTCTGCCGACAACATTGCTGATCCTCTTACCAAACCTCTGACACAGAAGGTTTTTGACCAGCATGTAATGAGTATGGGTTTACGGATTGTACCTGAATGGTTCTGAGGGTTAGTGGGAGATTGTTAGACTTGTGAGCCCTGGGCGAACCATTCTTACAATAAATGTTATTGTAATATTTAAGTTTATCAATAAAAGTTATTGATGTTTCACTCCCTTTCTGAAATTATATGAATGAATGCACTATAAGGTCCCTCTGTACAATTAGGGTTATGTACCATGGCCAGCTTGATGATCATATAGCTGTTGATTCATTAAATGTATCATAGAGGCTGGTGTTTGGATGAATATCTAAAGAGTTCGATGGAGGACTCATCAAACACCGTCAAATGATTGTCAAGTGGAGATCTCCAGCCTGAGTAGGAGATGGCAATCCTTTCTCACATAGGCTGATATCTGACCGACCTCTTGATGCAGGTCCTCTGCATGGGAATAGTGATTCGGAGGTGTCAGATTAGTTAGGTCAATGGGTTGACCTAACGAGATCGAGATAACCTAAGTCCTATGTTGAATGCTGTCACAGCATAGGCATGCATCCTCTGACCGGAGACAGATATATTGCTATATATCTAAGTATGTACATTTGGCAGACCAATAGGTTGATGACCTAACCAAGGTCTATACACCGGCGAGCTGGTGTGCATATAAGGGTATATGAGAAATATGATCTCTCAAAGGGATCATACAGGTTCACTTGTGAACCGGAAGACATGAGCTCACTCATGAGGTATTGGGACCGATCAAATTCCATGCATGGTCGTCATGCTTTGGAAGCATGACATGAATTTGAAGGTATGATATATGCTTTGGGAAAGCATATGATCGATACCAAATCCCAATGACCAAGATTGAGAAACTTAATGATTGAACCCTGAAGAAGACAGTGTAAAAATGATCTTGATCTTCGGGTTGATCATGGGTCTTCCAGTATGCAGGATGTACAGGTATTGGGAATACCTGAAGGGTGATGTGATCATAAACGATTGTATATCCATGACGCTTCCATTCCGAGGGAGTGATGAAACAGGTCTGGATTTTAGTGACTCCTTTCAGTAGAGAAGCGATCCGATCTTAGTCCAAGTGTTGGACATTGATCTGAATGAGATTCAGATTCAATGAGAAGATTGGATTTGCGGTCTTGATTTAATCAAGCATCTGTGGGAGGTTCGTAAGATCTGGATTTGAGATAAGATCTCAATATCCAAGTCACTATACATGGAATAATACAATCGCCCTGTCCTTATCTCCAAGTATCTGCGGAGAAAGCACATTATTCTTGAAAGGGTTCAAGAATAATTCTTTTGATGAAATATCCAAGCAAGGACTTGATGATTAAAAGTGATTTAATTATCAAGCTTAAATATGAATATGATTCATATTGTGAAAATGATTATCTAAGATAATTAAATGAGATTTAATTATCAAGGATTAAGAGAATGTGGATAACACTATCCATGATATATGTGTGTTATAAATATGATTTATAATATACATATATTAGAGAGATAATTTATGTAAATAGCATTTGTTAATTAATAATGTGGATTGGATTCACATTTGTTAATTAATTGGAAATGCAATTTACCAACTAGTTTGGGTTGTGAATATGATTCACACAATATTCAATGGCAAGATTGAAATATTCACAAATTAATTTGGAATTAATTTGGTGAATATTTATTGCAATTAATTGAGGAATAATGGGATAAATAAAATGGAGTAAACAACCACCTTCATAGGTGGCGTCACCCATGAATGGTTCATGGGTGACGCCCCCCCCCCCTTTTTAGGAGGTTGGTTAACTCCACTTCATTTATCATGTTATCTCTTGATTAATTAATATTTAAATTGATGTTGTTGGTTTTAACTAACAACAAATCATAGCCATTGATTTCTCATGGACCAAGCATAGCCCTTGGATCCATGTGTCCCATGGATTGAGATCCATTGGATCCTAAACTAGTATAAAAGGAGGGCTAGGGTAGCCTTTCCAAACTACAACATTCTTGAGTTCAAGAACTCTCTCTCTCTCTCATTCTCGTGTGGGCTCTCCTTAATATTCAAGTGGCCGTCCACTTTGTGTATTAGGAAGGAGAGCATTTCGGCTTCGCTTGGATCTTCGTCAAAGGATTGCGGGAAGGACGCGACTCATCATCGTGCCCGCAAGCGCATTCTCCGTGGGTCGGACTTAAGATAGAAAGATCTCTACTTTGGGATCTCGCGATCACAACCACGCTTCAAGAGGTATTCCTTGTACTTTGTGGTTTGATGAAACGATCCGAGAAGTGTTCTCGTGATCATGTGGTTTCATCTTTGTAATTAAAATTTTTAAATTCCGCTGCATCTAGCATCTAGTACGACTAGTTGCTCCGATCGCATACGATGCGATCAACACGCTTCCGTGATGCGCTTAAGGATTCACAATATCCTTCAATATTAACAAAGGAAACCATGGGCATAAACATAAGGAAAACACGAAAATAAATAGCAAACAGGTCCCTAGAAAGACTTAAATTTAAATAGCAAAAGTCAAGAAGCCTTCCTTGTAAATTACCCGCATGTGTGGGGATATATTTGCAATTATTAAAACCCAAAGGGGTCGGTTGCAAATTACCCTAAGCGCATGTGGTTTATCACGTGCTTTCTGGAACTGGTTGCAAATTGAAGAAATCGCAGGGGCCTTCATGCAAAATACCCTATCCACGTGTGACTAGGCACGCGCTAGGTGAGGCTCGGCATACGGCTCATGCTTGGTCGTTGGTTCAACTTCGTATCAGGCTCGGGAAGGCTCAGGCCAAGGGTCGTGTGCTCCTAGCCTGGCGGTCTGGTGTTGCGATTCGGAGCTGGCGACGTGGACTGTTGAGGATCGTCCGATCTTGGAGATCGGGCGGTGGCTGGAAGCTCCAAGGGAAGTGACGTGGTCGAAGATAGGCCGTTGGATGGCCACCGAGGGGTGCCATCCAATGGCACTTGTACGTCCCAGATATCATCCCTTCGCTGCGGGCTGACGGTGATCTTCGAACTCCAGCGAAGCCTCCCGCACTCTGCCACCTTCTACCGAGCACAACGAAGACCCCCAGCTGCTCCGGAACGACTGGATATCATCGTGGAAGTTCGCCAGAGTAGATGGGCTATTTGGAGGTCATCGATGCTACTTGTACACCGGAGACGAAGCTACTTGAAGATGCTCCGGCGTCAACTCCAACCATTGATGAGCGCACATGCAATGTTAGGCCTATTGCCGAAGCACGCGATAGCAATGTGGTTGGGAATGGAGTGGGTCTCGTGCGGGCGGAAGGATGAGAGACCAAGGCTTTGCCTCCGGCGAGGAGGAGGAGAGGTGGGCCAGAGATGAACATGTCATGGAGAAAGGGAGATGTCCATTGGAAGGATGCGCGAAGGAGGTGGAAGCGTGATGAAGCTCGAGGGATTCTCAATGGAGGGTGATAACAATGAGGGTAGGCTAATTAGATTAGAGAAATCGAACAAAAAGGACAAAGGGAGATCGGAATACTTACCTGGAGAAATTGGCGGTGGCGGAGCCTGTGATTGATCTTCGAGAGATGCTCAGGTCTTCGCTGGACTCCCCCGACCTCGAAGAGCAGCTTGGCGGTGGCGGGGCACCACAAACCTGGCCTACATTGGCCACGGGTCTTCGTTGGGGGCAACCGTCATCTTGGCAACCTCAATCGCTCCACCCGTGTCACGGGGAGGAGGCGTGGTGCTGGGCGGAGCCCCACGTAAAGGCGGTCCCGACAGAATGAAGATGGTGAGGGGCTATTTGAAGATAGAGTTTGGGGAATCCGGTGGTTGGCAATGGGTTTTGCGGGGAAGGTACTGAGCGAAGGAGAGGGGTTAGTGGGTCGAGTTGGTAGCCGCGAGAACGAGGGATGAAGGATCTTCATCGTGAGGTAGTCGGAGAGTGGAGAGGCTAGAGAAGAAGTGGCGAAAATAGGAAGGGGGAAGACGGTGCGCAAGATGGATAAACGTAGGAGAGAGAAGGGCTAGAGGAGGAAGATGAGGTCTTGGCCGTTGGATCTCGCGATCCAACGACCAAGAGATGGGCACTCGAGTGCGGCTTAGATTAGATCCGTGGAGGCGAGATCGAGGGCTAGGATAGAGCCACGTGTCACGAAGAGAGAAGGGCGCTGGCGAACGGACGAGATGTGAAGAAAGAAGTGGATCGAGTGGTCGAGGATGGCTTGGTAGCGTGCGGTGGTGATGGAAGCTCTAGGGCACGATTGGATGGCTATGATGAAGGCACGAGGCGAGCTGGAGGAGAAGCGCTCACGGACGAACCTGATGAGATCTGAAGGACGATCGGGGTGGTGGATATCAGAGGCGGGAACCGGTGGCAGAGATTAACTCTCAGGAAGCGATCGGACGGTGGAGAAAAGTGTACGAGTGGCGCACAAAGAAGCGGACCGCGTGGAGCAACCAGAAAGTACCACGTGGCCCGATCAGGTTATTCCTACAAAGAAAGTGAATTATGAGGGAGAAGGAGACCGAATTATGAGAGTGTGAATGAGCATAAGATTGATATATGCGAGGAGTCTAATTTATTTACTAGGTTATGTTGTATATTCTGGAAATCTAGTTCTCATTAAGAGAACTACGGGCAGAGATGTACAAACTGGACATGGCTCTGCTGCCCATCAGGTTGGACTTGATGCTCAACTCACTAGCAAAGCACTGATTCGGGGCTCCCATTTGCTCCTCCTTAAGGATGTCATATCTGTAAAGTGTTTATGCATTTATCCTGATTTCTAATCTTCAACCTTTTCACGTCTAATTTTGGCAGGTTTCATACTGTAACACCCCAACTTCAAACATAGTGTCATACCTAAAATTCACGAAGTGTAGGTGTGGTTTATAAGTGGTAGAGATTACTGCTTGACAACTTGAGCTTAAGCATTTTGGGTGGTTGTCAACAGGTCCAATTGGGCCCGTACCCAACAAGTTGTCGGGGTCAGTTTTCCTCGATAACGGATCGCGGACCTAAGTCCAGGACGTTATAAATGGTATCTGAGCCAAATTTCCCTCTGATAGTGGAAAGGGCTACCTGAGAGGTGGAGCCGTCCCTACAAAGAGGTTGGAGGAAAAGGCTACTCGAAGCGTGCGACTATCACTGTCACTGGGAATAAGTAATGTGCCATGTCGCAACGAGGGCGTTGCGAATACAAGTGGGGGAGGTTGTAACACCCCAACCCCAAACATAATGCCATACCTAAAACTCACGAAGTGTGGGTGCGGTTTATAAGTGGTGGGAATTACTACTTACTAACTTTAGTTTAAACATTTTGGGTGGTTGTCAACGGATTCAATTGGGCTTGAATCCAACAAGTTGTCAGGGTCAGTTTTCCTCGATAACGAACCGGGGACCTAAACCCGAGACGTTACACATACAATGCTGGTGTGAGGCACTTCACAGTCTACTCCTATCCGAATATACAGAGACAATCTGGGCTTTCTTGCATTCTAATACCACAAAGAAGCAGGAAGGACTTCCTCTTTCAGGCATCTGCAATGGAGGAAGCCATTATGTGGGTTACTAGCTTTTATGATCACTGTTTTGTTAATTATTTGTGTCCTGTGAATCTTGGAAATGATGTTATTGTGATGGATTCTTTTTTTGAGCAATATATTAAATCAAAGACTTCACCCAAAGTTTTTATTATATTGAATCCTTGTTCCGGGCATGGGCGCTCAAGTAAGGTCTTTCATGGCAGAGTAGAACCAATTTTTCAGGTCAGGTTATGTCTTTTCTTGTTTCTTATCACGTGCATTATAATTTGACAGAAAATATGAACTTTTCTAAAAAATTATTTCATATCTATCTTTTCCTCTCCACCTCTCTTACACTAGCAACTAAATACGCATAAATCATTTTCAACCAAAAATTGGTCAAATGTTGTCAATTTGTGCCATCAGTAATGTTGTGGAATCTTAATATGAATTGAATGGTCAGTTACTCCCGAAAGCAGTATTTTGTTCCCTTTTTAAAATTTGCAGCTATATTCACTTGCAGACATACATGTAGCATATTTTGAAAGCAGTATTTTTTACCACTAGTGTCGTATAGTCTGGACATGGAATGGTATAAACATTTGTTTGTCAAACTATATTTAAGACAATTGATAGCTTCTTATCTCATCTATGTATATTTGAAAGTGGCAACCAACGAGCTACACCTGGTCCCATGCTTAATTCAAGTTTCGTTGTTTTAATGTTGCGTTCAAATGTTTGAAATATCAAAATAAGAACATCATCAAGAGCTATGACAACTCAGTTTGTGTTGGAGATTGTTAGGATGGCCCTATCCATGGAGAAGGAACCCAATGGGACATATCTTCATGTTATTCTTCCAAGGGATTACTAGTAGTATGGGATTTTATACATACAACTTCCAGTCAACACAAGTCCGAATGCTAAGCAATTCACGGCTAATCAAGAGAATAATGATTGGATCCCGAGAGATTAAATGCCCATCTAGTTTAATATGTCCAACACTCCACCCAAACTGGAACTTAGAATACTACAACTTGTTACAAAAGAAACCATCTTTTTCTCACTCGACATATATTCGAGTTTAAGTATGCATGAGGGTTGTAGTATCGATCATGTAATAACATTGATGGATAATATGAGTAGGCAAGGTTGCAAAAGTCGGTAGTCGGTACTCGGTCAGCTGGGTCACTGACTAAGGATTAATCGGTAGTCGGGCGACTAGTCGGATTTAGTCGGACTTTAATCAGCTTTGAATTTTATGATTATTTTGAATATATAACTCATTTTTATACATATATTTATATAGATTTTGTACACTTTTATACTATCATAATAAAATAAAAGAAGTAATTGAATTTAAGTGAACTATTAAGCATATTATAATAAATTTGTTTATAAAAACATCAAAACATAAAAAAACATGGTATCTCTAAGCAAAAATTGATCGACTAGTGTACTTAATCGGAATTAATCGGTACTCGGTTGGCCACCCCACTGACTAGACTAGTCGGACCTACTAGTCGGTCCAGTCGGGCGACTTTTACAACACTGTGAGTAGGAGGTGATTCGAGGTGTATCAGATGAGAAAGTGTAATGCATACATTAACCCTTTGAGGCATTATCCTGTGGTTTCATCCCGCTCCTTAGGGAGCAAGGTTCCACATTAAAATCCCGTGTTCTTCATTTCTTTATTTTATCTATCTTTGATACACTTCCACATTATATTTTCTAACATGGTATCAGAGCGGGTTTGATTCTCGAGGATGATTATTTTATGTTTATATCAAGGGTCTAGTTGCAATACAATGTGTCTACCACACAAAAGACCAGGGTTTAAATCCCACTCTTGCAGGGATTGCGTTAGGTAATCGACGACCAGCATAAAAAATAGTTGAATCTTTCAACATGCATTTGAGAAAGAATCCATGTAGCCGACCCTACTTATAGTGGGAGAAGGCTTAGTACATTTTGTTTATTTTATGTTCAAGATTCGATTATCGGAGCGAGATTTGTTCTTAAAAGATATGTTGGGGATTTGTCCATCAATTTATGGTTTATGGAACCCTAATATTGTCCATGCACGTTCCATTATTTTCTGCATGTTTTGGAAATTTGCATGAAGATTGTTGCCAACATTTCTGGAAAAATTAAAGTTTCATTCTGAAACACTAATTCCCAAGTGGAGCCCCATTGCCCAGGCCATGCGCCACTCCAGATCCTAGCCTCCAGGGCACCATTGGCACAATCTATATACATACTTTAAAGTCGGGTTTTTCCCGGATTGATCGACACGTGGCACTCCATTGAAAGAGCATTCACCGTTTCTCCCCTACTCCCTTCTCTCCGTCTTTCACGGATTTCTTTCCCACTTTAGCGCCTCTCTCTCTCTAACTTCATTTTTCCTGACACGTTCTATCCTCTCTCGGTTGCTTTCCCTCTCTTTCCATTTTCCCTTTCCCGTACGCTCCCTTTCCTCCGATTGCATGCCACGTGGATAGCTCCATAGGCCTTGCACGCCCTTTCCGTTTCTTGCCCATTGCCGCCTCACGTATTTCACAATGTTCCCCTTGGGCTTCGTGTTGTCAACTCAGCCGTTCTACAAGTTTTGTTAGAATTTAGATATGTCACATCCACGTGCCCCTCAAATATATCGTAACCCACTTTCCGCCTTCCCTCTAACGCTCTCCTCCACCTTCGTGATGCTCCCGCACGACAGCGGCGAGCACCTCTTGGAGTTCCACGTCGAACTGGTCTGATCACCACCGGATGATGTTCCCAATGCCGGTGCCTCTACCGGTAGATATAGCAAGAGGGGGAGTAGTAGCGACAGAAACTACTTCCTGACAGAGGAGGAGTTCCCTGATGCAATTGGTGATGACGATCAACGTGTCGAGCAAAAAGTACTGGGACGATCTGCACAACTACCAGATCCGAGCGGCGGCGATGCCGCTAATCCTCAGGTCTGGAGTTCCTGAACAAGGTCATGAAATCGACCAGGGACCGAAGACCGAAGGCCTAAACTCCGTGTGGCAAAGGCCGACAAGGCCTTCGTGGATCTTGCCGAGAGCTCCGGGTGCGTTATGGCGGTCATGCCTTCCACCAAGGGCCTTGTGGTCGAGCACCTCCCGAGGTTCATTAGCACCCACTGGGGTGCCATCAGCACATCCTTCTATGCGGAGATATCAGGTCCGCAGCTCTGTTGGGTACTCCCTTCTCCTCAAGAAGGAGTCAGACATGGTGGCGATTGCTAATGGCTCCCATGTTCAATTGCATCCTCATGAAGGACTTCCTCCGATCTCTGTCCAAGAGGCTGAAGAACATCGGTAGAACACTTGGAGAGATGTCTCCCCTTTTCATCCCACGGTGTTAGCACATGGACGTCTCCCTTTTTTACCATGTTTCTCCTCTCCATTGAAAAAGATGGATTTTCTATCACGTGGTTTTCTCTCTCTCTCTCTCTTCTATATATGCGTATGGATCTCTTCCGATTTGTTCTCTCTCAGTTTGCCATCACGAGCTCGATCCGTGTAAGCAATGTGATCGATTTGATGGTGCGTGTTTTTGATCTTCACGTTTTTGCGTCTGAGAACAATTTCCTCGAAATGGGGATTGAATCTGGTCGTGGTTGGTCGTTGCATGTTGAGGTCATGTTGGTGATTGGTAGAGTGAAGGCGGGATCTCGATGTGGGATGGACGGATCTCTGAATAAGGGGAGTTCACAGATGCCAAGGTCAAAGGATAAGTCGAACAAGGACTTCCGATCCAATGAGGGGAACGGGTACGCAGCCACCAAGAACGACAAGAACAATAGGGTTAATGTGCAGGTGCTACTCCGATGCAAGTGAGTGTAAATGAAAGATGGTTTCTTTTGTTGATGGTGAAGATAAAGATTGTTTCTTTTTTAAGAATATGATGTTTTTTGAGGTTTTTTATTTTGTTGTAGGCCATTGAGTGAGGAGGAGATTAGGTTGCGTATTTCAATAGCCACCTCCTACAATGCGGGAAGACGGGAGGTATCCGCTCTGCAAAATATAGATAACAAACAGATAGATATGACCTTTGTTTTTGATAGGGTATGTGTTCCTTTTGATTTCAGTTGTTGTTGCATACTTTAATAAAGTGTTGGGTGTTGATTATCCTATTTTGTAGTTAAAGAACTGCTTTTTGTTTGTCGTTTGCGGATAAATATCTACAGGTGTTTGGTCCTACTTCAGAACAGAAATATCTATTTGATTTAGCTATATCACCTATTATGAATGAAGTTCTCGAAGGCTATTGCACCATTTTCTCGTATGGGCAGAAGGGAATAGGAAAAACCTATACGATGGAAGGAGGTAGAAAGAACAGCAAGGTTTGATAACATATTTCAGCTTGGATGTTCCCCTTTTGTTACTTTCGTTTTTCTTCTAAAATTCGCGTTTGTTGCGAGTTCCTGAAGAATGGGAAATTTCCTAGCGATGCTGGTATTATCCAAGGTCCGTTCGATAGATTTTTGACATTCTGGAAGCTTAACATGAAGAATACAATTATACAATATATAAACTACGTTTTTGGAGCTGTATAATGAGGATACTACTGATCCATTACTTTTTTTCATAAAAATATATTTTATTCATTCCTTATCATTTAAAAAATAGTTTATATGAAGGTTTAAACAAATGAAAATTAAAAATGCATAATATTAACTTTTATTCAGAAATCGAGTAATGATATATATTTAATTGATCATCTATTGCGTAAAATTACCAAATACTATGCAAAATTCAAAATTCATTGGGTTTCTCGACGACGTCGGTGGTGGTGATGCAACAGAATGAGGTGTGAGGAGCACACAACAGAAGCATGTTGTCGTCATCCTCCTCCCATTCCACAAGCGGGATCTCTGTTTGGGTGAGTGTAGAATTCATTAAGGACAATTTTGTCAAGTAAAATTATGGATTGAGCCTCTGATGATCGCGAAATTCGCCTCTTTAAAAATGAGGAATTGTAGTATAGGAAGCGGATTTCGGTCGTCAAAAATACCACAAGCCTTGAATGTTGTGGACTATTTTTACTTGGCAAGTTTACCAAGGTCGAACTCAGGGAACGGTGATTTTTAGTTGCGCGGTCTTTAATCAAATTAAATAATTAATTAATGCTCGGTTAATTTCTGAGTTGAGAAAATATACAATGCAAAACAATGATATGCAATTAGATGCAAATAAACAGAGGTAACAGTTCAGTACAGGATCTGGGATTTAGATTTCTTCTCCAAAATATGTTAATCAATACCCTCGAAATTTATCGCAGATCGAAAGAAATTTTGTTCGGAAGTATTTATCAAAAAAAATTCAGCAGCAGGCAGAAGGAAAATAATTCTGAGAAACAATCTTGCAATTTACTTGGATAAGACAAATGATTCTATTGATAAATCTTTATTTTCTGATCGAAGCCTCCATAAAATTATCCTGTAAAAGAATGAGAGATCAATGTCTATCCTTCAAAAGAGCACCCCTGTGTAAATTGATTCATCAATTTATCCACGAAAATGCAGTACAAATATGTCAAATTTTAGCCTGCAAGAGTCAACTGAGATCCTCAAATAATAATTATCAACTAACCACCTCGGATCTGTTCACAAACAATGCTAAATTGTAGAGCATGAAAATAGCTTCAAAATGACATATTAAACGCTAAAATCGGAGTCCGTATGAGAAAGATATGATAAAATGAAGTTTCAGGGACTAAAATGTAATTAAAATAAAGTTTTCTTTTCAAAAAGGTCACTGGAGGGGCTTATCTGTAATTATAAAAAGTCAGAGAGGCTTTTCTGCAATTTCCCCTGGCGGGGGTATTCCTGTAGTTTCTGGAACCTTTGGGAGCTTGGTTGCAAATTACCCTCAGAGCACGTGACTTGCACGCGCACAGGAGGCTTGGTGGCGGAACCTGAGGCTTGGATGCGGAACCTGAGGCTTGGGGCCCCGTGGCTGAGGCTCGATGAACAAGCCTGTGGTTCCGAAGCTGTGGAGGCTCGGAGGCCCCGAACCTCAGGTGCGGACGGATGGTTCGGCGCCTTCCACGTGGCTGCTTAATAGCCGTTGGATCAAGGGCTTATGCCCGATCCAACGGCGGCAGTGTAGCATGGACGGGCTCAGGGCGGAGGAGGCGGAGCCGTGCGTGCGGGCGGCGAGGCGGTGCTTTGGCCGACACACGGCCCAGCTGCAGGCGGAGTCGATGCGGTGTCAGAGGCGAGGCGGTGGGGCGTAGTCGGCAGTTCAGCCGTGGTGGAGCGGAGGAGCGTCGGGTGGCCGGAACTGTAGGTATGAAGCGGTGCTCGAGGCGCGGTGGCTTGAGGCGGAGGAGCTCGGGGGTGGTGATTGGCGGTCGAGCTTGGGCGGCGGAGGTGCGGAGGAGCAGCAGCTCCGTAGATGGGCGTTCGGCGACTGGAGAAGATGGCGTTGTCGGCGTGGAGGACGGTGATACAAAGCGGAGTAGAAGGCGTTCGTTGGTAGAGCTCGATGGTGGAGTGGTGATCGTCGGGGTTTGGAGCAAAAGATCCGATTCTCGCCTCAGAGGAAGATGAAGATTCCTCGAAGCTTTGCAAGCTCGACGAAGAGCTGCGGCAGGAGGTTTGAACTCCTGGATCTCGCCGATGGTGTGAGCATGCCCCTGTCACCGGCGCTCAAGGAATGAAGGGCGGATGGTTCTTGGAGCCGGCGAGGAGGTGTCTTTATAGGGAGTTGGTCACGGCCGTTACGAGAGGAGGCGGAGTAACGGCCGGCGAGGTGGTGGTTGTTAAGGCCGTGCATGGCGGCGGCGGTTACAAGTGGGAGAACGGCAAGGAGAGGGGGGCGGCTTTGGCAACGGCTGGAGGAAGGGGAAGATGGGGTCACGTGCTAGGGACGTGACCTGGTGTGACCAGGAGAGAGAGAGAGAGTGAGGCGGAGTGCCACGTGGCACGCCCTGGAGCTGCCACGTGGCACCAAAAAAATTTCAGATTTTAAAGTGGGAAAAAGAGATAGAAGATGACCTCGAATCGAAAATTTTCTTCACGAAAATTGTTCGTCTCCTCGAGATCTACAACTTTCATGAAGGGCCCGGGAGCAAAATAGGTCACCTGTGCGAAGTGGTATTTTTGGTGGCTTTCCTTGTGTACGAAAAACCGATTTTTGGAGTTTTGTAATTTTTTTGGTGGTTTTAGAAAGGATAAAAATTCTAGAAAAAATACGATAAAATAGAAGAAAATTATTTACACATTAATCTATTTTTTTTTGGATTTTTAAAAGATAAGAAAATAGGAAAATAAAATAGAAGTGAGAAACGCACAACTTTTGTGCAGACCGACAACGGACACTTGGACTTGGTCAGTTTCTTTGATCTCAGTTTTGATCTGGATTTGGATTTTTACGTCGCTTAATAAAACTTTCATCAAAGAACATAAATGAAGAAGAAATCAAATTAAAAAAGTTAATTAAGCACATAAAAACTCAGGTCAAAATTAGCAAAAAGTTAAAATGCGCAAAAGAGGCCCAAAACCCAACTTTCACATATGAGCTCCGAATTTTATGAAATTGGTCTTGTTTTGAAGGTATTTGAAAATGGAGTACTTTAACAGTGAGTAGACCAAAATCAGACATTGTATGAGGGAGATATGCTCGTTTTAGTCAGTCAGATGTGAAATTTGACTTTGGGATTATTTGACACTTATTGGGGTTAGTAATTTTTTTGTGTTTTTTATTTAATAAGATTAGTAATATCTACACAATGGAGGTAGTTTTGGGTCAATCGGAGCTAGGATGAATTAACTAAAAATGTGAGAAGTTAGCAGCTTTTGGGCTAATTTACATTGGGGATTTTTAATGCAATTTATGCATGATGAAATGCAGATATTATTTACACATGTATGAATGCTAATAATGCTCTATTAATGATTAATTACAGGTGGATGATGGGGAACAGAGCCTAAATGACCAATTTTAGCATGATGAATACGAGATTCATCATACCCCTATACTTAGACCATGCTCGTCCCCGAGCATGAATGAATGACTTATTTGATTGCATCCCTGACTGTGTAAGTGATTTTTCAAGGCTTAATTCAGAGAAGACCCTTAATTCGAGTGATCCTAAAATTCTGAGCTCGCCCAAGTTTTAATCAAAAGGAATCCAACTTCTCTAATTTTCAGACTCTCTGTTTGTACATATAATATAAGGATATGATTTTAAGTGTACTGCATTTCATGAGAGTCGAGTCGGGGCATCACTCAAAGTTCCAGTCCCAAAGATCCTCCTCTATACCTAATCCTCAACACTAGAGAATAAGTCTATTCTTGCTTCATTCAACCGTCTCATTAGTTTGTCAGACTTGAAAGTGTATATGGACGACCAGTTGATGGAGGGCATAGGATTGTGTCTAATTTTCTCTCCCTTACATTGGAGCACGGTGCCTCTCGAGTGCCTTATTACTCAACACAAGTATATTTTTGTTTTGTTGATCAGTGTGTCCGTCAAGAGAATTTGGAGTCGTCTGCACTTGTTTTTCTGGGAGTACACCGGGGTGTGTCTCTTTTGAGTGTCTAAGATACCTTCGACACCCAGACTTGTATCGCTTACGATGCAGAGCCCTTTTATGGTGTCAGCCCGACTCCTTGGTCCTAATTAGCGCTTGGTCCAAGTGGACACTTTGAAATGTTTGGGAGCGCTCGCCATTGGTGGAAGCTCATTTGGAATTTGACTTTGGATGATAGAGCTTTTCTTTGACATTTCTCTTTTTTTTTGTTGGCTAGCTCCACTGCTTTTACCAAAAGTTAGCGCACACTGATCAACAATTTTCCTTAAGTTTCATCACACCCTGGCATTTAGGTCAATATCAAAAAGATAGCATATGAATCTTGTTCACATACTGGCTAGTGTTTTGCTGACACTCAGGTTTTCTGAAGCCTTCATTAACTTTATCCCATCCTCGAATATCATCAGACCGGATCTAGACTCAAATCTCTAGTCCTAGTTCCTCAAGTGATATCTCAACTCATCTCATCAATCATGCAGTTGTGGGAGTGATTGTGCTGATCATATTCTTTTTGAAGGTAGAGATGAAGAGTGCAATATAGCGCTCAAATCTTTCAAACTAGGGAAGTGTGGATTATTAAGTTCAAAACCCTAATGACTAAGGCAGGCTAACGCAGAATCTCAAGATCTCAGAAATCAAGTGTCCTCAAAAGTCCTCAAGCCTTGAGTGATAGTGAATGTGTCAGGAATATATCGACCAAGGGATGCATGAAATGCTTGATGAAATGCAAGAAGGATTTTTTTTTGGGTTTTTATTTTTTGTTGTTTTTTTGTAGTTTTTGTTGTTTTTTTTGTTTTGTTTTTTTTTGAAAAACAGGTATTATACACACTACTTGTACCCATCCCCGATGTTAGATAAAATCGATTAAAGTACGGGCTATGGATAAAGTAGATAAAATATATACAAATACACCCCCCTATACTTAGCTTGTGCTATGTCCCCATGGCACAAAGTGAAATGTTGACATAGCTCGTACTAAATATAGAGGGATTAAAAACAAAAGAAGAGAAGTGATGTATAAACAATGGTAGCGGTCCCCTATACTTAGGTTCAGGTCAGCCTAAGTATAATCGGATAAATACAGAAGGGGAACCAGGTAGATTTGCGGATGTACAAGATCAAGGAGGTTTGCGACGGACCTTCTTGCGGGAGTGTGGAGGGAGATAGTATGGAGATGTGGAGTGTGATGAAGAGGAGGCCGATGAAGAAGACCAGCCATCGTCGGAGTCGTCCTCAGGAGAATAGTAGTGGTCTGCAGAGGATCTCCAACTTTTGTCGATCAGAGGTAAGTGCCCTTGGACCAGAGTTGTACCTATTGCACTTATCTGATGAACCACATCATGATCGGACGAGGACTCGTCAGAAATCACCTGATGTGTAAGGTCAAAGGTGACTTTCTTGATCGGTTTGTTTCCTTGAGAAGTATTGGGAGGAAGTTGGACAGTCTTCATCTCCCTGTCTTGAGTAACCGATGTGGCATTTGTGAGTTCCTCATCAGATGAATCTCCGTAAAAGTCGACCAATTCTTGAAGGGTCATGCACTGCTTCGGTCGAGGGAGAGTGTTCTTGCTGATCTTGTTGTCTATGGCTGGGGGTGTTGATGTCACTTCGGAATGATCATGAGTTTTGGTGACATCAGATGTTTCTGGAGTCGGTTCCTTATAAGGTTCAAGTATGTCATGAATTACTGCCGACTCGAAGATTGGACCACTCAAATAATCGTGTTGATCTTCAATAATATGGTCCAATTCCTCATAAGCTCCAAAATCATGATTTTTCCTAGGAGCAGTGATAGGGTGGTGAGAATCCGAAGTTTGTCCAACAGTTAGTTCCTTAGGTGACTCTCCTAGGGTTTGTATCAGTGTGTCATGTGGAGATGTCTGATAGTGTGAATTATTTATCTCCTGATCATAACTGTTGGTTTCAAGTTGGTTTTCCTCAGAGCATGATGTGTCATTGGGGTCATTTTCATTGTGGTCTGAGTTCGGGAACTTGATTTCCTGCGTCTCACAATCGACGATCGCCTTAGCAGAGGCTAAGAACGGCTTTCCTAAAATAATAGGAGACTCAGACATCCTTCCGGGGTGCTCAATGTCGAGGACAATAAAGTCCATGTTATGTTCGTTACCTCGGAAATTTACGACGACAGAAACGATCCCCCGCGGTCTTTTGGTAGATCGATCGGGTAATTGAACGATCACCCTAGACTTTTTGAGTTGTCCGAGTTTGAGTTGGTCAAAGACGGACTTGGGGAGGATGTTTAATGTAGAGTCGTCGTCTAACCGAACATGAGTGAATATAGAATCCTCAATTTCACATGTGACCCGAGTCAACCGCTTGACTTTGCGGCTTTTGAGTTTATGATTCATCACCAAAGAACTAGCCATGGATATGACATGATATTCAGTCCTGGATCGTTTCTTGCCCGTCTTTTTGGGTATCAGTCGACTCTTCACAAATCTCTTAAGATCGGGCACATATTCTATGGCTTTGATTAATGGAAGCTCTAAGATCAGACTTTTGCAAAATGCTTCCATTTCAGAATTGTCCAATTTTTTTGAATTTTCAAATTTTTCAAATTTTTTGGTATTTTCTGTAATATGGTCAGTCGGGGGGTCAGAGGTCAGTGGTTGTGTTTGATTGTGATGATCCAGTGGTTCGCATGGTGGTGGCCTCACTTCTTCTGAATTTCGCATTGACTGGATGAGATCATATATTCTCATAGTTAAAGTGTCTGCTCTATGATTAATTCGAGCAATCTCATCCTCAAACATCTCATGACTAGTGATGGAATAATCAGTCTCTATGTGTCGTGAATATGGCATGTAACCTCGAGTAGAGTGTTGATTGTTCATAAACATTATGGTCTGGTCATTAGTTGTATTTCCTTGACTTTGGTTTTCTCGTGGATTGTCGAAGGAAAATTGATTATACTCAAGAGGATAGTCATCTTGAGTAGAGGCTGGTTCAAGAGGCTGTGAGATCCTAGTGACCGGAAATTGTGTTCTACTATCAATAGCGGTCACTTTATTGTTCATCCTTGATTCTGGTCTCTCTCTCGTGTCCATAAAATTGTCAGAATGTGAGAGAGGTCTATTCCAAGAAGAAGTGTGGTCATAGGGTGGGATGTATGGGCGGGAAGAGAATGATGGCTGATAAGAATATCGGGACATGGTCGTGTAGATCGGGAAAGAAGACCATTGTGCCGACATCTTGTCAAGAGGGATGGAATGATCAGCGAACCACGATTTGCTTGCAATTGCAAGGTCTTTGACGTACACAAATAAAACACAAAACAGACACGTTGATTCACCCACTCAACACTGGTGAAGGCACGTTAGGGTTCGGCCGCTTATCTTTTCAGTTTTAATTTAATGGCAAAACAATCTTGCAGATTAAGCGGAACTGTTAGGTACTGAAATATTTCTCAAAAACTGTCCCGAGTTCGTACAACTAGTTGCATCTACTCTCAGCCAGTATAGGTGGAAGTACGGACCGTTTAAACGGCTACCCGTGTTGCTTGAGGACGATGCCTTCCGCGGTGTCCTCTAAACCACTCACTCTGCTAAGGGAAGTCGGACCGTAAAACGGCTACCCGAGACCCTCACTGAAAAGTAGCTAATTATTTTTAAAATCAGTAGTCTCTATGAAATTCCTCAGTTTTGGCTCTACCCTAAGGTGTGCGATCTTGTCCTTACGCAAACAATGAGTGGGTTTCTCTCCACCAAACAAGAGTTAATTTTAGGTCAGTTTATTTGCAGTCACCTTGATTAGCAGTCCTAATTTTAGATTAAGGTTATCACTGTAGTTTATGTGAGCACAGAAATTCACGCCTAACGAGCAGTCCCAATTCCGTTAATTCCTAAGTTGTAAAACTTGAGGAGGGAGAATCGAAAAAGCCAATGCAAGCGTAAATCAATGATGCATGCTTAAGAGAAGGACTTACAGTGAATCCTCACGTTCTTCATGCGGGATGCAAGACAAGGAATTTTAAATTTACACTAAATGATATGCACAGATGAAAAACGCCCTAAACAGATAGTTCTATTAGCGGGAAGAATTGATTTAAAATTTGGCTAATGTTGAACGATCTATAGTGCGTTTAATTAGTGAAAAAGTGTGGCCTAGAGATTACGAGCACAATCAATAATAAACAAGCAAGCGTATATGTGCCAAAGTCCTACGCCACTCAAGTCGGGTCCCAACCACACAGAAGGGGTTGAAACAGACCCGACACACCACAGGAATGTTCAGTCTTAATTATTACAAGGGTTCAAAGAGAGGGACCCTGAGAATAATGCAAAAATTAAACCTATACTAAGCTCTCTCTCACAAAATTAAAATTCGGTCTTCATAGCAGATCCTTGAATTAATATCGAAATCCAGCTCCCAGAAGTCTGCGAAGAGAGAATTTGTGGTTAGTAACAGAAGTAAGAGAGAAATGCAAAATAAAATACAGAAGAAGAAAAAAAATGGCACAAAAATTAATTTTCACAAAAATCAATTACCAAAATGATTTAAAACCCTAAAAATTTGCCGTTCCCCGGCAACGGTGCCATTTGATGATCGCGAAATTCGCCTCTTTAAAAATGAGGAATTGTAGTATAGGAAGCGGATTTCGGTCGTCAAAAATACCACAAGCCTTGAATGTTGTGGACTATTTTTACTTGGCAAGTTTACCAAGGTCGAACTCAGGGAACGGCGATTTTTAGTTGCGTGGTCTTTAATCAAATTAAATAATTAATTAATGCTCGGTTAATTTCTGAGTTGAGAAAATATACAATGCAAAACAATGATATGCAATTAGATGCAAATAAACAGAGGTAACAGTTCAGTACAGGATCTGGGATTTAGATTTCTTCTCCAAAATATGTTAATCAATACCCTCGAAATTTATCGCAGATCGAAAGAAATTTTGTCCGTAAGTATTTATCAAAAAAAATTCAGCAGCAGGCAGAAGGAAAATAATTCTGAGAAACAATCTTGCAATTTACTTGGATAAGACAAATGATTCTATTGATAAATCTTTATTTTCTGATCGAAGCCTCCATAAAATTATCCTGTAAAAGAATGAGAGATCAATGTCTATCCTTCAAAAGAGCACCCCTGTGTAAATTGATTCATCAATTTATCCACGAAAATGCAGTACAAATATGTCAAATTTTAGCCTGCAAGAGTCAACTGAGATCCTCAAATAATAATTATCAACTAACCACCTCGGATCTGTTCACAAACAATGCTAAATTGTAGAGCATGAAAATAGCTTCAAAATGACATATTAAACTCTAAAATCGGAGTCCGTATGAGAAAGATATGATAAAATGAAGTTTCAGGGACTAAAATGTAATTAAAATAAAGTTTTCTTTTCAAAAAGGTCACTGGAGGGGCTTATCTGTAATTATAAAAAGACGGAGAGGCTTTTCTGCAATTTCCCCTGGCGGGGGTATTCCTGTAGTTTCTGGAACCTTTGGGAGCTTGGTTGCAAATTACCCTCAGAGCACGTGACTTGCACGCGCACAGGAGGCTTGGTGGCGGAACCTGAGGCTTGGATGCGGAACCTGAGGCTTGGGGCCCCGTGGCTGAGGCTCGATGAACAAGCCTGTGGTTTCGAAGCTGTGGAGGCTCGGAGGCCCCGAACCTCAGGTGCGGACGGATGGTTCGGCGCCTTCCACGTGGCTGCTTAATAGCCGTTGGATCAAGGGCTTATGCCCGATCCAACGACGGCTGTGTAGCGTGGACGGGCTCAGGGCGGAGGAGGCGGAGCTGTGCGTGCGGGCGGCGAGGCGGTGCTTTGGCCGACACACGGCCCAGCTGCAGGCAGAGTCGATGCGGTGTCGGAGGCGAGGCGGCGGGGCGTAGTATGCAGTTCAGCCGTGGTGGAGCGGAGGAGCGTCGGGTGGCCGGAACTGTAGGTGTGAAGCGGCGCTCGAGGCGCGGTGGCTTGAGGCGGAGGAGCTCGGGGGTGGTGATTGGCGGCCGAGCTTGGGCGGCGGAGGTGCGGAGGAGCAGCAGCTCCGTAGATGGGCGTTCGGCGACTGGAGCAGATGGCGTTGTCGGCGTGGAGGACGGTGATACAAAGCGGAGTAGAAGGCGTTCGTTGGTAGAGCTCGATGGTGGAGTGGTGATCGTCGAGGTTTGGAGCAAAAGATCCGATTCTCGCCTCAGAGGAAGATGAAGATTCCTCGAAGCTTTGCAAGCTCGACGAAGAGCTGCGGCAGGAGGTTTGAACTCCTGGATCTCGCCGATGGTGTGAGCATGCCCCTGTCACCGGCGCTCAAGGAATGAAGGGCGGATGGTTCTTGGAGCCGGCGAGGAGGTGTCTTTATAGGGAGCTGGTCACGGCCGTTACGAGAGGAGGCGGAGTAACGGCCGGCGAGGTGGTGGCTGTTAAGGCCGTGCATGGCGGCGGCGGTTACAAGTGGGAGAACGGCAAGGAGAGGGGGGCGGCTTTGGCAACGGCTGGAGGAAGGGGAAGATGGGGTCACGTGCTAGGCACGTGACCTGGTGTGACCAGGAGAGAGAGAGAGTGAGGCGGGGTGCCACGTGGCACGCCCTGGAGCTGCCACGTGGCACCAAAAAAATTTCAGATTTTAAAGTGGAAAGAAGAGATAGAAGATGACCTCGGATCGAAAAATTTTCTTCACGAAAGTTGTTCGTCTCGTCGAGATCTACAACTTTCATGAAGGGCCCGGGAGCAAAATAGGTCACCTGTGCGAAGTGGTATTTTTGGTGGCTTTCCTTGTGTACGAAAAACCGATTTTTGGAGTTTTGTAATTTTTTTGGTGGTTTTAGAAAGGATAAAAATTCTAGAAAAAATACGATAAAATAGAAGAAAATTATTTACACATTAATATAATTTTTTTGGATTTTTAAAAGATAAGAAAATAGGAAAATAAAATAGAAGTGAGAAACGCACAACTTTTGTGCAGACCGACAACGGACACTTGGACTTGGTCAGTTTCTTTGATCTCAGTTTTGATCTGGATTTGGATTTTTACGTCGCTTAATAAAACTTTCATCAAAGAACATAAATGAAGAAGAAATCAAATTAAAAGAGTTAATTAAGCACATAAAAACTCAGGTCAAAATTAGCAAAAAGTTAAAATGCGCAAAAGAGGCCCAAAACCCAACTTTCACATATGAGCTCCGAATTTTATGAAATTGGTCTTGTTTTGAAGGTATTTGAAAATGGAGTACTTTAACAGTGAGTAGACCAAAATCGGACATTGTATGAGGGAGATATGCTCGTTTTAGTCAGTCAGATGTGAAATTTGACTTTGGGATTATTTGACACTTATTGGGGTTAGTAATTTTTTTGTATTTTTTATTTAATAAGATTAGTAATATCTACACAATGGAGGTAGTTTTGGGTCAATCGGAGCTAGGATGAATTAACTAAAAATGTGAGAAGTTAGCGGCTTTTGGGCTAATTTACATTGGGGATTTTTAATGCAATTTATGCATGATGGAATGCAGATATTATTTACACATGTATGAATGCTAATAGTGCTCTATTAATGATTAATTACAGGTGGATGATGGGGGACAGAGCCTAAATGACCAATTTTAGCATGATGAATACGAGATTCATCAGCCTCCCATTTGATGGCATTAGGGACCGGAACGTTAAGTTAAACTTTGGTCCCCTATTTGTTACAAACTAAAGACCAGTCTCTAATTTGGGAATCCATGTAAAGCTTTTTCTCTTTTTTGTAATTTACCCTTATTCTTACGAGGAGGGTATAAGTATCCAATACAACACCAACAAGAAATTTCTTTTAATTTCTTTCATTTTTATTTCCTTGACTCTTCTTTTAAACCAGACTTTAAAATATGTATATAGATCATTTTTCTTCCGCCGCAAAGCGCGGGTAAGATCCTAGTACCATCGAATTCCAGGGTTCCTAGATTTCTAGGGCTTTGACTTCTACAAGACGAACCCAAAGATGGCCGCACTCCCCCTCTCAGGCGGCATCTCCAGGTGGGGGTCCCCGCAGCATCGCCCAATCTCTGTCACCGGCCGCATCTCCTTCAGTGTCAACAGCCATAGGCGATGTTGCCCGGCTGTTCACTCCTCTCCAGTTGGGTGGCCACATCTCCTTCATAGGCCTCGCGTGCCTCTAGGCAGAAGCATCACCTTCCCAGCAACGTCTCTTCTCTCGGATCTCATGCAGGCGATGAGAGATCGAACCCCAGGCAGGACCGCTCCAAGCACTCCAACCGATCGGAGGTCTCCTCCAGCAACTACAGGCGGAGGCTCGCTCCTCCAAGATCCTAAAGGCGGCAACGACACAGATCCGGGGCCCCCTCGAATCTTTGGCGGCGACGACAGGTGAAGAACATATCTTTGAGAGAAGGTTCCTAGGGAACCCTAAATAAGGGCCGAAAAGTTTTTTTTAAAAAAAAATCTACTGCAAGTTGGTGGCTCATGTAGGTTATACATTGTATAAAAAAAAGAAAAGGAGAGGGAGTGAGCAAGCCCAAGTGGGCAATAGGTTAAAAAGGGGGTGGGGAAAGAGCCTAACAACGAGCTGTTGTCCATAAGCCCAAATGGGTCAAGTTTCTTTGTTTCAAAAAAATGAGTGCGTACAAAAAAATGTATGCGGGAAAATGAATCGGTTATTAAAAAAAGTAAAATAGCCAAAATGATTCGAAAAAAATTGGTAAAAAGGAAAGCACGAAAAAATAAAAAATAAAACATCTTATTTAAAAAAAATAATTCAAAAAATGTGAGAAACAACAACAACAAAGCATTTTCCCACAATTAAGTAGGGTCGGCTACATGGATTCTTCGCCTCCATTCAGAACTATCTTGGGTCAATCCTGGGTTTATATCCAAAAAACTATTAATGTTTTCTCCTCATTTCTTGTCTTCTCCCAACTTGGTCGACATCATTGTTTTCCGATCAGTCTGGGAGAAAGACGAAAGGGTGAGTATTATGTAGATGCACTTGTCTATTCCAGATTCAGACCAGCCAGATGTTCGGACTCTACAGTTCAGTTTCAGACTTTGCGGATAGGTTCAGAGTCCAAGTTCAAGGCACTCCATATTTGAGTGACTCATTTTCTTTAATTTATCGAGAGAGAGGCTCCTTCTTCGGACACACACACGTATGCGGTCAGTTTGTGGTCCCCATCTTTTCTTTTTTGTCAGAGTTCTTGTTGGAGTATTTGTTATGTGCGCCTATTGAGTTGTAGCAAGGTAAATGGATCCTGGAAAAGATCCATTTACCCCATCCAGTGTTTAGTCCCACATTATCCAGTGGTGGAACTTGGAGGCTTTGGAGAGGCTATATAAGAAGCCCCAGACCTCCTGTATCCATTGAGAAAGTGCAATGCATAACACGCCCCTTTGAGGACTTCTCCCATGGTTTCATCCCACTCCTAACGGAGTAGGATTCCACGTTAAATCTTTGTTCTTCATTGTTTTATCTCTTTATTCTATGATTCCGCTTCCGCTTTCTATTTCTTAACATGGTATCAGAGCAGGTCGATTTTCGAGAATTTCATGTTTATCTTTATTCGAGATTCAATTTTGAAAGGTGTTTGTAAATATTATTTCAATATTCGAGAGTTGTGATTCATCGTGGAGGATCTCTCTTTTGTTTTCTAGGGTTTCGTTGGAAACCCTAACCACAATTTGTTCGTGAAGATCTGGCTCGCCACAAAGTTTTGAGGTGCAGTTTCTCCTCCATTGCGAGATCTTCTTCCTGGCCATGAATGGGTCAAGCGGCAGCAACGCCGCTCCAGCTTCTTCGCGAGATGGCGCATCTCCAGGCAGGGGCATCGTGTTTTCAGAAAGGGGTTCCCACGGAGAAAGCCCTAAGTCCCATGTGCATATCCCAGCTGTATCGAAGCCCGAGCTCTCTAGATCTGCAATCTCTCAAGGCGGCAGAACTCCAGGGTGCAATAACAGAGGCACCGCATCATGAGCCAGATGGAACCCTATCCATACGGGTCCTGCATCAAGATGGCGCGATTCTTCGTGCGCGCCCAGGAGGTGCGCTCCAAGAGGAACCTTCCTCCTCCCAGGCGTGCAACACTAGACCGCAGGCCTCCAAGTCCCAACAACAGTCCCATCAGCAGCCCACCTGGCGCGCGCGTGCTCCTCCTACTGGCTGGCGCCCACGACCACGCCTCCTGGCGGTATACCCAATCACGCGACCCCCCAACCGAGCTCTGCTCCTCCGAGCGGCGCTAGTTCCCTGAATCGTGCAGCCTCATGATCCCCTCACGATGCTCGCGCATAGGAGTTCTCCCATCCTCAGCGGCGATATGCTTCTGCACAGCTTCACTCTTCGCGCACACATGCGCGTACCCAGGCTTCGGCGTCCTCAGGGCCGATCTTCGCACCCAAACGGCGACACCAGCAGCCCAGGCACCCTCGGCGACACATCGTATCCCCATCACAGGCGCTGGAGGCAGCCCCGTGTGCTCCAGGTGGTGGCTCCATCCTCCTGGCGGCGATTGTAGGCGCAGATCAGAAGGCCCATCAGGGGCGGCGGTTGTTTGCGAAGGGATTTCCCAAGAGGGAACCCTAGGGCGACTCCCTTTAAAAAAATGGGGTTATTGTTTGAGAACCCCTAAAAATACAGGGGAGGGTCGAAGGTCTTAAAAAAGAGAGAGAGAGAGAGAGATGAGAAAGAAAATGTGAGAGAGGAGTTTGGGCCTAAAATTCGGCCATATGTTGTTTCACAAAAATGGGGGAGCGTACAAGAGAAGCCGTATGCAATTTTCAAAAAAAGGGGGGAATTCGAAAAGGCGCGTACCAAAAAAAAGCCATACGCAAAAGGGAAAATTTTACAAAAAAATGAAATGAAAGAAAAGCCGTAAAAAAATGGTTGAGACGGCTTAAAAAAATTGTTAAAAATGGCGGCTCATATATAAATTTTTTTGAAAAGCCGCAAGAAATTTTTGTGGATATTCATGTTTACCCCTATTTATCTTGTCTTCTTCCAACTTTGATGATGTCATTTTCCGACAAGTATGGGAGAAAGGGGGAGTGTTTTGTAAAGTCACAGGTCTTGATCCAGATTCAGATGCCAGTCTCCAAACCAGCCAGATGTTCAAACTCTAAAGTTTTTCAGACAAAGATTCTCTATGCCCAAGATTCAGACTCGACGTTCAGATTCCGAATCTACATGTGTGATGCGCAGTTGTTCAGACTCGACACATTGATCAGAGTCCAAGTTCGAGGCACTCCATGTTGAGGCCCATTTTTCGAGCTCTCCAGAGAGAGACTCAGTTTCAGACACGCACATGTTTGCGGTCTTTTTTAGATGAGCACATGTTTGCCATCTTCAGTTTCGAGGTCCCCATCATTATTCTTGTTTTATCGGCCAGAGTTTTCATATGAGCCGTAGGGACTCCAAAGTAGAGAACCATTCCCTATGCCATGTTGGTAAGGGTTTTCATGTGGTATCATAGGTGCACCAGAGTAGTGCACTTTGCACCATTCTCTGTACCTGATGGGAGAGACCCAGTTCTCCGACGAGGAGACTTATTCAGACTTCATTCTCCAGCGATCGTGGACTCTGACGAGGATTGCACAGCCATGGCTCCTTTTTCAGTTCGACCCTTTTTCATAGATGGAGCAGTTGTCCACATTATTGTGGCGGGTCAGAGTACTCCGACGAGGAGACTCATTTTCAGTTGCAGTGACTCTGACAGGCGCAGTTCAGAGCACATGCTCTCCGACGAGGAGATTCAGCAGACTCACACTCCAACCCGTTCGTCCTCCTCACCTGCATGGCATGAGAAGCAACGTCCTCGACAGCAGCAGTTATGCGCGTTGGGTTGATATTGTCCGCAGTGTCTTGTAGCATTGAGTTGAGTTTCTTTTTGTTTGTCCAAGCTGAGCATTGCATGCTCCAGCTTGCGGGGGAGTGTTGGAGTATTGGTTATGTGCGCCTATTGAGTTGTAGCAGGGTAAATGGATCCTGGAGAAGATCTATTTACCCCATCCATTGTTTAGTCCCACATTATCCAGTGGCGGGACTTGGAGGCTCTGGAGAGGCTATATAAGGAGCCCCAGACCTTCTATATCCATTGGGAAAGTGCAATGCATAATACGCCCCTTTGAGGGCTTCTCCCGTGGTTTCATCCCGCTCCTAACGGAGTAGGGTTCCACATTAAATCTTTGTTCTTCATTGTTTTATCTCTTTATTCTATGATTCTGCTTCCGCTTTTTATTTCTTAACAGTTCTCATGTATTCCATAGGGACTTCAGAGTAGAGATTTCATTCCCTATGCCATGTGGGCTAGGGTTTTCATGTGGTTTCATAGGGACTCCAAAGTAGAGATCCCATTCTATGAGCCAGTATATGAGAGACTAGTTCTCCGACTATGAATCTTTTCAGACTCCATTCTCCAGCAATTGTGGACTCCTTCGAGGATATCTCCGGCTTTTCAGTTTGACCCTTTCAGAGATGGAGTAGTTGTCCACATGTTGTAGCGAGGCAGAGTACTCCAACGAGGAGACTCATTTCAGTTGTAGTGACTTTGATAGGCGTAGTATAGAGCACATGCTCTCCAAAGAGGAGATTCCGTTCAACTCACACTCCAACCCATTTGTCATCCTCACTTGCATGACATGAGAAGCAACGTCCTCGACTGCAGCCGACAGTTATGCGCATTTAGTTGATATTGTATTAATGTCTTGTAGTGTGAGTTGAGATTTCTTTCTATTTGTCCATGCTAGAGCAAGCAAGGTTGTGTGTTCGTGGCACGTGGATTTACCCATGCATATGGGTGTATTATTAGGATACTTTCTCTCCAGTTGTCAGACATTCTATTCTGCATATTCTACTTTCTGTTGATGTGACACGTGATTGGCCCCTTTACCAGCTTGATGTGAAGAATGCCTTCCTCTATAGTGATATACAGGAGGAGGTATATATGCAGCACCGACCTCTATTTGCTGCTAAGGGAGAGTGTCAGTAGGTTTGCATGCTTCGTAAGGCTATCTATGGCCTTAAGCAGAGTCTAAGAACATGATTCCAAAAGCTCTCGAACTTGATAGAGCAGCAGGGGTTTGTGAGACCGAATGGCGATCATTCTTTATTTGTGCACAAGACCCAGAGAGGTACTATTGTCATTCTTGTTTATGTTGATGATATTATTGTTATAGAGGATGACGAGCAGGGCATTCAGGGTGCCAAGGACTTCCTAGGTCAGCAGTTTGTGACCAAGGACCTTGGTAATTTACGTTACTTCCTTGGACTGGAGTTTACCAGGAACCAGCGAGGCCTTGTGATGACCTTGAGGAAGTATGTTACGGATCTTCTTTCAGAGACAGGCATGGCATATTGCAAACATGCGACTACCCTTATTGACCTGAGCATGAAGCTCTTTGATGATCTGAAGAGGTCGACAAGAGGAGGTACATGGAGCTTGTTGGCAAGCTACTATATGTGACTATTACCATATCGGACATATCCTTTGCTGTGAGCAAAGCGAGTCAGTTTATGGAGCAACCCAGACATGCACATATAAATGCAGTCCATATGATTCCGAGGCATCTGAAGACATCACCATGTACGGAACTTCTTTTTAGTAGAGGCACAACTCTCTCAGTTACAGCATGTGCAGATGCAGATTGTGCTGGGTATCCAAAGGATAGGAAATCTACTTCAGGTTTCGTTGTGTTCATAGGGAATTTCCTAGTTTCATGGAAGAGCAAGAAGCAGACTTTGGTTGCCAGATCGAGCGCCGAGTCAGAATACTGGGCCATGGCATATGCTAGCACAGAGATGGCGTCGGGTCAAATATGTTCTTACTGACCTGACTATAGAGACACCTCTCCTCATGCACCTCCAATGTGATAATCAGGTTTCTCTTTTCATTGCCAACAACCCTGCTTTTCATGAGTGGATAAAGCACATAGAGGCATGGAAGGCCGTATCGATATCGATATCGTTTCGATATCGTATCGATACGATATTTCGATGATATATCGATGATATATTTTCGAAATATCGCCCATATCGACGAGCTTTTGTGAGGAAAATGCCTGGAAATCGGGATATATCGCCATATCGGTACCCATATCGGTCCCATGTCGATATCGATATATCGGCGATATATCGCCGATATATCCCGATATTTCCTTCCATGCATGGAGGTGCATTGTCATTACACTCGTGACATGATACAGAAGGGTCTTATTGCCACTATGCATGTCAGTTCTGGAGATCAAACAACAGATGTTTAGGGCCTTATCAGAGATATTGTTCTAAGTTGAGTCCGATTTATATCTACGCTCCAGCTTGAGGGGGAGTGTTAGAATATGCGTCATTATCATGTAAGATGGGTAAATGATCCTTCCAAAATCCATTTACGACATCTAAAGTTTAGTCCCACATCTACCAGTTGTGTGACTTGGAGGGTCTGAGGAGGCTATATAAGAAGCTCCAGACCTCCTATATCAGATGAGAAAGTGCAATGGATAAATCAACCATTTGAGGCATTCTCCCGCGGTTTTATCCCGCTCCTTAGGGAGTAGGGTTCCACGTAACAACTCTAATGTCTGGAGATATGGACGCACCTGGCGACAATCCCACAAACTATGAGCCATCTGAATGCATCCGAGGCTTAGATCTGAAATCAAAACATCTATCCCTATGTAGAAATTTTGGAACAGCGTAGCCAGTGGATGTTTTACACCCTCAAATATTCCTATCTGCAACTCGTAACAAACCTAGAACTCGATCTAGATCTCGGACGGATAAAACTGGGGCTGGATCAAACTCTACCAATGACACCCAGTTTTCTATGGGGCATGCAATGAATGAAAAAGAAGATGTTTCATAGACAGTTTCAGTCCCTGGCCCTATTTGGAATCCAGAGTCAGAAACAAAATTCTGTTGTGAGGCACTATGGGACAGCGAACTTAACTGGAAGGAGCAATCTATTGAACCTCCTGACACCAAGGAGCATCCAATGGAACTACTTGGCCAACCTGATGCTGTTGACCTACTTTCACCAGAGGAAGCTTCTCCTAAGTATCAAGATTAATGGGTAGCCAAAAAGGATTCTTTCCTTGGAATTCTGATATGCAATCACTCATGTAGGTCTGTCTAAAGTTCTCAGGTGATTGCACCTAAAGCTGAGCACAATGATAGGTTTTTGGATTTGATACTGGTTCATGGAAATGGAAGACTCAAGTTAGCAAGATTTTCATGTCTGCAATTTGGCAGCCATCTTTTGCTTCCTTACGTGGAGCATGTTAAGGTATAATTTCTATCACTATTTTCTCTCCTTGTATGAATCATCTACAGGATATAACTGGTATTCATCTTGATGTTCTTACTCTTAGGATTGCTTTTGATTTGTTAATTTGGGTGCACAAATCTTTAAGTGGTAAGTTCCCCCACCACTGCACTTGCTCTCACTGAGATTACAATTATCATAATCAATAATCTCCCATACCCATGTCACAGATAAAAGGGAAACAAGGAGGGAAAAAAGGAATAATGCCACTACCAAATTATGGCCATGCTAGCGCAAACTTTTGACAGATCTGGCATCTACAAGGAAAATTTTGTAAATGGTAGTTGAAAAATAAACAATTTTAATGTGGCAAATATAAAAAAGGAACTTAGTTGTCTGCTATAGTTGGGTAGGGTTGGGTTGGCCCAACCCGGGGTACCTCTCCTTCCAACCCTCCCAATCCTCCTCACAGTTTACTATTCACAGGGATACCTCAACCAAACCCAACCCTACCCAACCCTGCAACCAAACGAAGCCACAGAGTTTTCTGCTCCTTCCTGCAGTCTGGTTGTATGTCATCGTTTTCTATGTGCATACTTCATTTGTTCCCACGTATGAATGTCTAATAGGTTATCCAAAATAGTCCGGGGAGTGTCATTTGGAGTCAGTGCCAGCAACGAAGTTGAAGAAGACATGCCCCTTCTTCTAGAGACCTTCGCCACCTTTATCCAAAGTTTTTAGTTTGATGTGTTATCCAAAGTTCCATGTTGATGGAACGTTCAGTCTTGCCCGGGCCCTCTCATTGATCCTAACCAAGGGTGGATCTGAGTAAGCTCATAGCCAAAGCAAGATATGGGGTCTACCTTCCTTTCTTTCTTTGTGAAAGAATTCTGTCCTAAAACTCTTGGATATCAACATTGCAAACCTTGACTATACGGCGGAATTTCTTTGGATGGATGCTTTTTAAAAAAATTGCTGCTGCACATATAGTTCATACATATTCCTTGCTCCATCATATTTGATTTTTCAAATTATTATTCTTATGTTCATGTAATTTGTATTTTGAGATCCTTTTCTCGATTTTACATATACTGGTATGTGATATCTATTAATTTGTCTTCTAAGGTCAAGTCTGTGAAGATAAAACCAGGGAAATAATGGTTGTGGCATCGATGGGGAGTTGCTCCGAGTAGACAGCCAAGTAATCTGTTCTTTGCTGCCAGATCAATGCCAAGTACTTGGTGCTCGTGCTGAGTGTCATTCTGACTTGTAGAAGTCCAATCATGCTTTCATTTCGCGGTTTCTTCTACCCTTTCTACTTCACTGCTAAAATGGTGGAAAGGTATGCACGCATACATCCTACCGAGTCTTCACAATTTCCAAGTTTATTTTTCTTGTCGTTCGAGTATAATACATAGTGCTACTTTTTCTTCTCTATTCTCTCCATACAGATTCAAAAGGTCATAAAAGAGAGGCTTTATTTTTGTAACAAAATAGCAGTAAGTTTGCAACAAAAATAGTACCAATGGTCACAATGCGATGAAGGTATGAATAATTAAGAAAGCAAATAATTAAACAATAGAAAAAAATGCAGGAGTATAGTTGTCCAACCTGTGCCTTATGTAGTGAAAATAGCTCATGTGCTATTTAATGCAAGAATACACATTTTTTTTAAAAAAATGCATGCTAGAAAGTCACTTCTCAGGTAATGCCAAATCATGCGGGGTGCGCTATCAACTCCTTCGACTTGAGAAGTCGTTATCGGGTTTCAAATCTCGACTATGAGAGCGAGATGAAGGTCATGGAGGTGTTGGATTCATGTAGCCAACCAAATCTTCTTTGCATAGGGTAATGTCGTATTGAGCTCCACTACAATGCCTAAACCCAAGGCAAGGTTCTCTTAACACGCGTGTACTGTTCCTTAGTACTCTACATTCCATATGACACTCATGGGTTGATTGCACAGTCATCAGTCAGTAGCATGCATCACATTACTAACTCATCTGCTTTCGATTTTTACCTTTTTGCAGCATCCTTCTGAGGGTGTCATGCTGCTCGCGAGATGCGGCACGTCATCGCAGGAGGTGTGGAAACTGATATACGATGGCGTCGGAGACGTTGACCGATTAGAGGGCAGTGGATTTCAGCTTGTCTGCTGGTGTTCTTCAGATGGGAGTTCAATGCAGCTTGGCAATGGTGGGTCAAGTTAAATGGCACCTCAGAATTCGTTATTTCCCTGTTCCCAAAATCTGACTACAGTTGTTATTGTTTGTTGAGAACAGATGATTATTCGCACAAAAAACATCATTGGATTATCTTCATAGAGAAGATGGAAACTGATATTACAAGGTCATTAATAAGATGGGTAACTCTTATGTGACTAGCAGGTGTTTGGATAATATGGATGCTTCGAAAGGCAATTAATGCGACTTGATATTGTTTAGATGTTTTATTGATTATCATTAGTATTAGAAATACATGTTTTTGATAGACTTTTTAGATTTCAAGATGATCAGAGTCAATGATGGGACCTACACCATTGATCATCCCCAGATTGTAGGGGCGGAAATGGTTTAACTGAAAGGGATTGATGGGTTGTATTCCTTAGGTAGGTTTGGTTCGCGGGTTACCTACGGGTTAGGAGAGTTTACCCCCCTTAATCCACATCCCCTCTCTCCCCGTGGGCCCCACTTTATTCCTTTTTTAAAAATTTAAATAAATCATTTTTACATCATCAATCCTATCAAAAAATAATATATTATACCATCATATCATATAAAAATTATAAACTACTCCACTCCTACTCCCTTTTCCAAACTTCAATACAATCACATCACAATAACTACTCACTTTTTCAAACTCCAATACAATCATATCACAATACAATCATATCACCCTAAACCCACTTCTAACCCACCCCAGTTTAACACTCTATCCAAACACCAAAACACAAAAACGGATTATCCTCTACCAAGTTTAACCCGCCTTAACCCGTCAACCAAACACACTTGTAATTTTTGTAATTACAATATGATCCTTATAAATTCATCGACCGATGCAATCTTACAAACTCTTCCATCACAACCCTTGGAAAAGGGCATATGTGTTGCAGATTACAAAGGTCATTGCGTAATCACGAAGATTCCAGGGGTTACAGTGTAACTGAACATGATTTTAGGGTCTCAGTTTAAAAAGGCCTTTTCTTTATCACATTGCGTTGTTGAAGACATTGGGAATGACGACCGACACCATCAACGGTATCACATTGATTCCATTATTTTTTTAAGAGCTTAGTAGGAAACCTATGCAAATAAATTACACATGCCACGAATGCTATATATCTTCAACAGATGAATCCAAGTAAGATCATAGATAAGGCTTGGCTCATGAGAGGAGTGTATTTGCTAATTGTTTATATAATTTTAAGGGGTATGTGTGTAATTATACAATTTGCAGAGGAGTGCTTATGTTATTACAGAAGTTTTGAGGGGTTATGTGAAAGACTTCCAATTTTAAGGCTAAGAATCTGGACGCGATGTCGGGTAGGAGGAGAAAATATGCTGATTAGACATACTAAAATTAACTTCTATTCGAAATCGGGATCATCCGTACACAAGATAAATTATAAATTGTACAACAACAAGACTTGATTGAGATAATAAGTTGATGTAAGATGTCAATGATAGAGTTATCACGCGTCAGATGAATGAGCTTTTCTAAGTGTTATAAAAATAAGGGTAAATTACATGGGATCCTTGTGAGCCCAATCCCAATATTATCTCAATCTTTTAAATGTAACAAAATATATCCTGACTCCGTTTCTATAAACGGTACCATTAGAAAAAAAAGAGAATCCGATATTAGACTAAAGTGTTCATTCATAAGTGGTATTCTTGGAAGTGTCCATTCTCGAAAATGGATAATTTAGTCAATCTCTCTCTCTTTTCTAGCGATGCCATTTATAGGAACCGAACTAGGATCTATTTTGTTACATTTGAAAGATTGAGATCGTATTGGGATTGTGCTCATAAATGAGGATTCGATATGTAATTTACCCTAAAAATAAATGTTCGTGGATTTATGGGGAAATTCAAGGATTGCAAACTGCAACTATATGAATTTATAAACACAATTTCTTAAATATGTCAATATAGCTTAGCATCTTTTGTTAAATATATAATAATAAAATTATTCGTTACGAATGATCTTTTATGTCAAAATTAAGCAATGAAAGCCATATCTATTGTTAGTGATGTTCTTTGTAGCAACACTTATCCGCTGTTATTTTTTTCAATACTTGAACTAGCAATGATTAACTCAAAATTTGAATAATAGAATTGATAAGCCTTGCTATATAAACGGTTGCTAATAATATAATAATGGATCTGCCATTCCTCGCTAATTTCTAAAAAAATATATAATTTTGCAATGAATAATGCCTGATTTATTTATTTATTTATATTGGAGATATAGTGTCAAGTTTTAAAAAGAAGTTACTATAGATATATTTTGCTTTGATCACAATTTGGATAAAGGATAAGAAATAAGATGGCGTAAAGTATAACCGAGGGTTGTCTTTCTTTTTTCTTATAGGTTGGGTTGAAAGATAAGGAAGGGGAAATAACTGTAAAAAAGATACAATGAATAATGTAATCATGATATAATTACTTATCTTATGATCAAGTATTCCTCGATATATTATCGGTTTTCATAATATTTCATTGGATTGATTCCCACAATCACATGACATTGCATGTAATCATCGTATGTCATTGATCAAATCTATGGAGGTATCTTATGAACGTATTGTAATAATTATAGGCACTATATATAATATTCATTTAATGAGCAAAATCTATGGATAGTGCTCGGAATTATAACAAGTTCTATCATTTGTGTACATTTTATTATCTATTTTTCCCTTCTCTTTTGCATTTTCCCTCCAAACTTAACAAATTCATGAATCATGATTGAGTTTGAACATTATTGTAACAATATACAAATATCCAATATGCTTAAGTTGGGGTTATAGGTAATAATTCCCATAATTCCTTCTCATACTATGGAAATGAAATTATATTTTATGAAATTAGAACGCAAATACCCTTCATTGAAAGGCTTCTATTTCGTTATTTCTATATTTCGTTATTTTTTTTTTCAGAAAAGAAAGTTAGTGACATTCATCTTAGAAAAAAAAAGAGCTTAGACTTCCCAAGGAATATAGTTCCCAAGTTAAACTGATCTTACGATGGAAATATCCACCCAAGCAACGATTGAACAAAAATAAAACAGCCCCTCAAAAGAATATTGTCCATTTTTTTGGTTGCTTTGATCACTTGTGTCGTTCTTAATTTCTGCAATACTAATTATGTTCCTCTCTCTCATTTTAATATAGTTGTACTCTTGCTTCTTATAAAGTTAATAGTTCTACCCTTCCGGTAAGATAAAGTAGGGGTATAATTGATATTAAAAAAGAGCAAAATTGTGAATTTTGAAAGAAGTTAGGGGAATAATTGACACAAAAAAAGAGGGACATAACTGATATTGCAGAAGTTAAGAAGGGTATAAGTAATAAAAAGAGATATTTACTCCTATAACCTTGAGTGATTTCGTAATTACAATCATAACCATGCGTAATCGCGAATTACACACAACATCCTCAATAGTGCTTAACTCTTACACCCGTAAACCCGTGTTAACTTCCATCCAATTTCCCGTTAACCATAACGGTATTCGTCAAATATTTTACATTTTCACCTTTTATGTTCTCATTATTTACAAATAAACAACTCCATCTTACCCCCTCCCATTGACCACCTCCTCCTCCAGCACTCATCTCCTCTCCCCCTGCCAACCACTTCCTCCCTTGCCAGGTCATCAAGCTCCTTCCCCTCCTCCTCTGCTTCTATCTACTCAAGGCGTGCACCCCTTCAACGGCAGTTGGCGGAGGTAGTGAAGAAGTTGGAGTTGGGGGTGATCGCGATGGCCTTGACCACATCATCCTGGGCGGGTTATCCGTGAGGTGTTATATCTTCACAACTTTATCCCAAGAGGCAGAGTAGAGGAAATATGTGTAGGCGGCGAAGATGGAGACGGTGTCAGCATGCTTGATCCAGAGGAGGCACCGATGGCAGCGCACCTGAACATAGTTGCGGGGGAGGGGAGCAGAGGAGGCCATCAGTGAAGATGATATAGAGGGATGAGAGGAGGTGGTGGAGATGGGGGAGTCGGAGGAATGGGAGGCGAGGAGTGACTTGGAGATGAAGGGACTGTTGGGGAATGGGAAAAGGAAGGAGGAGGTGATGTGAAGGAAGGGGCATCGTGGAAGGAGAAGGAGGCCGAGGCTGAGGCCGAGATGGAAGAAGAGTATGGGGAGATGGTCGGCGGATGGGGCGAAATGGAGGAGGAAGAAGGGGAAGGGGCGAGATGGAGGAGGAAGAAGGGGAGGGGGCAGCGGGGGGAGGGTGTCGGGGAGGAGGCGGAGGGTAGTAGTCTGGAGGAGGAGGGCGGCAACCTGGAGGAGGAGGCCGGTAGCCTGGAGGAGGAGGGCGGAGGTGTCGGGGAGGAGGCTGAGGGTAGTAGTCTGGAGGAGGAGGGCGGCAACCTGGAGGAGGAGGCCGGTAGCCTGGAGGAGGAGGGCGGAAGCTAAGGAGCGGGAGGGAGGGTGAGGACGTCAGGTGTTGGAGAAGGAAGGGGAGGGGATTAGGGGTTTCTATTTTTTATTTTTTGAAATTTGTTAATAGTCATTGTATAGATCATGGGTCAGATTAACCCAATGATATGGTTGGGTTAACAGAAAAATTAACGGAGGGTTACGTGTGTGAGACAGAGTGACTATCTAGGATTTCTCATGTAATTCCCGATTATGTCGAATTATGATTGTAGTTACGAAATTAGTAAAGATTATGAATGTAAATATCCTTAATAAAAATCCTTTTTTTAAGTGACATGAATGCCTATTCCTCCGTTTAATTCAGAACTACAACTTAACTCGATACCACTACAATAAAATGATTTAACTCGTTTATTAAATTTGTTGTGTGGATTTCAACCCCTTCAAGGCTTAAAGTCCACCAACCACCAAATTCTGACGACCTTTGCTTTTTTAATTAATATGTTAATATAATATACTCACCATAAGAAGTAGGAAAAAAAATGGATCACCCGTTCAGTCAAAAAAGCGACAATAGATTTAGACATATATTTTCTAAAGTCCGAGAAATGAGATGTGATTGATGGCATATATCCCCATTTCGTCTAATCGGTCAAATGCACACAACTTCCGAATCGGTGTGCTGCGGTCCGAATCGGATGCTACACAAACAACGACCACCTTTACTCACACACGACACGTAGATATATATTTGCGAGGGACCTTTCGATTATGGTTGGATTTCTCCGATAAAAGGAAATTTAATGATGTTGAGCATTAGTTAATTACGATGCAAACGGACATATATGGATATAGATAGTTTTATATTCTTATTCTTTTTAAAATCTGGATATATATATATATATATATATATATATATATATACACACACACACACGGAAATATATATCTTGTAGATATTGACAATCATAAATCATATCCTTAGATATGGATACGAAAATGGATAATCTCAATTATGATACAAGTATTTTACAAATGAATATGAATTATCCTATAAATATCATAATTATTCTAAGACTTAAATCCAATGCAAAATTAATCAAACTATAAATATAATAGAATAAAAAGGAAGTAAAAATCAAATGATTACACAATAAGATATATACTTGCATAGATTACCGAAAAAAATGGTCCAACTATACCTCATTTCTCAATTAAGGACCTCATTTTTTTATGATCCAAAAAAATATAGGATTTGTGATGTAATTGGAAGATGTGTTTACGATAATGGTGTAAAATCTCAAAAAATCAACTGCTAATTAATATCAATCATCTAGTTTAAATCAATATATCGTGCAATAATAAATAATCAACTGCTCTTGCGAGATGAATCCTGCATCACTTGATGGATAATTTACAGAATTCAAATGACTTTAGAAATTTTATCACAATATAAAAATATATTTTATATTTAAAATATCATATTTATTGTTCTTGTTTGTACTCATGGGAACATTATCATCTCTCTCTCTCTATATATATATATAGAGAATTTATCCAGAGAGCACATGGCCCATTTGAGTTCGGATGAGCACCCAATCCTAGCCGTCCATCGCAAAAAAATAGGAACCGATTCAATCCCAAAAAAATAGGAACTGATTTTTTTATGGAAATAAAACAAAATCGGAAATTAGAACATTGCTAAAAATAGCCTTGCATTTGTGGAAAGAGGAAGGCGCATGCATTTGATTGCTAAAATCTATCGTTTCATTCCAACGCATGGCATTTATTTCGTTCCAACGCAAGATGGGAGGTATGTGATTCGATTTCATAAGTTAATCGCTTATTTCTGTCATAATTTCGTTGTTTTAATGATTTTTTGATTTTTAGCAATGTTTGTTTTGGGATCAATACAACGAGATGATGAATTCATTAATTTTTTTATGAATACTGCATATTTTTTATCGTAAGCGATGTTTTATTCGAGAAGTATGATTGGAATATGAGAAAGTTGTATTCATAATATCGATTTTTATTCATTTTGATACACGATTTGTATTCCTAATTGATTTTTTATCTAAGGTATTTTGATTTCATATAATAAAAAGTTACATTAAATTTGTAACTTTATTGTTGGCTTTGAGTAACTTTTTTACATGTATCAGTAAGTTTTATATATATGTTAGTAAGAAATTCCATATAACTTGTACTAGTAGCTATCGGATAATGTCCAGTAACAATTAATATACGCTTTGGTAACATTGTAAACCATTACTAGTATTTTATTAACTTACATATATAACAAGTAAAATTACACTATCCATCAGTAACTTTTTAGCATGTAGAAGTAACTTTATAATAATAACAAGTAACTCTGGTAACATTGTAACTTCATTACTGGCTGTCAGTAACTATATTATAATAATCAGTAAGTTTATAAATACAACACATTACAAGTTACTTGTCATATAACAAACGTTACTAACAATTCATTAAAAGTTACTTGTCATTGAATGATTCTTACTGAAGCGAGTATATTGCTGGGTTACCATTCTTTATACAATTCTTACTATTCACGGATATAAAATAGTACTGAAGTAAGTATCTTCCTGAAACGTTATTGAAAAATTTGTAATTAATGTGTATTCTTTTCTAATTTCTTGATATTTTAATTTTTTAAATGGTCAATTAACTTATTGTTTCTTGCAGAACATTGCAACAATTTGGTGTCTTGAAGAAGCTGTTGTTATGCCGAGGAGCGAGAGCAAAACATCATCTAAATGGAATAGAAGACAACAGTTGAAATTTGAATGTTTACCGTATAACAATAATTAAGTAATTTATTTGTGGCTTTCAGTAACACTTGACGTATTACAAGTAACTAAATAAGCTACATAAGTAAAGAAGGTTCTGATTCGATAGTATTTTAAAACAAAGAATGCAACAAGTAAGATATATAGAAGAATCAGTAACATGTAATAATAACAAGTAATTACTGATCTCATAATAATAATTACTTGAGAACTGAATATGTATTACTTGAGTAACATGAATAAATTACTGATCTTTGTGCATTGTAAGTCACGGGCATTGCTCAAGTAAGAAAGTAACATATAATCATTAACATATTCACCTTCTATACGATTAATATGAAAATAGTACTTTGAAAAAGAAGTTATTAAATACATACACATAAGGAAAAACGAATTCATGAAATAAATAGAATGCTTCGTTGACGAAAAAGGAAAAAATATTACAGAAATGAATGCAATACGCATTACATACACAATGGTATTACTAATCCTTTGTTATGTTATTACTGATCTCGCAACACACATTTACTTGACCATTGTATACGTATTACTAAATTCTGCACATGTTAACTATTTAGATGAAAATTACTGATCATTGTCTTCATATTACCGATCTCATAACAAGCATTTACTTGACCAAAGTATATTTGTTACTATCTCGTCGTTTGGATCTTAATAATCAACACGAAATCATTTATTTGAATCTTTTCTTTCCAAAACCGTCATCCCTTTTATTAAGGACATTGTATAATTGGAAATAGAGTCATTGTTAAATACGTGGTAGATTATAATTAGAAATATGGTTATTACTAATGCCGTCACCTACCAAATGGAACCAACGCATACACGTGGCGAGCCCATGTTTGGTGCTCACCACAACCCAAATGGGCACTGTGCTCTCTGGATATGCCCTATATATATATAGAGAGAGAGAGAGGGCTTATCCACTGCGCACAGGGCTCATTAGCATTTCAATGAGCACTCATTTTAGGCCTTACACGTGTATTAACAATAACTATATTTCTAATTATAGGCTACGACGTGTTTAAAAAATCCTATATTTCCTATTATACAACGTCCTTAAAAATTGGAAGACGGTTTTGGAAAGAATCAATTCAAATAAATGATTCCACGCGGATGATTAAGGATCCAAACGCTATTACTGATCATAACTTACTGACCATGACTTACTGACCATAACTTTGTTATTACTGATCTCATAGTAGCTATTACTGACCATTAGTTATGGTTTTACTGACATCACAACAAGCACTTGAGCAATGCCCATGACTTACTGACGATAACTTTGTTATTACTGATCTCATAGTAGTTATTACTGACCATTGGATATGCCCATGACTTACTTGAGCAATGCCCATGACTTACTGACCATAACTTTGTTATTATTGATCTCATAATAGCTATTACTGACCATTGGTTATGTAAATTACTGACCGTTGTTTGGATATTACTGATCTCACAACAACCATTTACGTGAGTATTGTGTCGAAATTACTGAGTTCTATTCAAAGTAGTAATACATATAGAAATTACTGACCATTGGTTATGGTTTTACTGACATCACAACAAGCACTTACTTGTCTATTGTGTATATATTACTGAATTCTGCAACATATACAATGAATGTAAATTACGGACCGTTGTTTTGGATGTTACAGATCTTGCAACAATCATTTACTTGACTATTCTATATATATTACTGACATGAGCATTTGGATCTCGATTTTCTGTAAGAAATCATCTATTCGATTGTTTTCTTTCCAAAACGATCTTCCTATTTTATAGGACGAGATATAATTGGAATAACACTTACTGTTAAATCGCTTTGCATATTAATCTCCTTCCAAAAACAACATCCTTCGAAATAGGTAACCACTCAAATGGGAATACACGTGTATGGCCAATAAATGGTGCGCACCGAAACGCTAATGCGCCCTGTGCGCATTGGATAAAAATCCTATATATATATATATATAAAAGATCTTTCTAGGTTTTTTATTGAATGCTCTATCCATCAACTAAGCTTCCCTCAATCTTGATTTTTTTCCCTATTGTCTACGTATTTCGAATTTCCAACAGCCAGTGCTTTGGAAAACATAATCACATCCCCTTCCCCTTCTAAAAAAGATTATGACTCTACGACGAATTAATATCTAGATCTGCGAGGTGTCTTTTGCAATATCCCTCGATAAGATATATTGGTTTTAGTGCATGCATGTGAATGATATAGTATGGCATGTGCTCTCACAAACAAATATTCTCTCGGAGGAAAGCTTTTGTTGTTTGTTAATTGGCTTTTTTTCCAATAAAAAAAATCTCATGGGAAGATAGCACACCCAACTGGTGCTACCAAATTTCCTGTTGGGTGATCTCCGTCTTTGCATGTGGATGGTGTGTGATTCTTTATCCCAAGAAATCACAAGAAAAAATACGAAAAATTAAATAGGGTTTTTATCGTTTATGTCTTTCTTAACTACTGCAATCTCAGCTATGTCCATCTCTTTTTTTAGTATCAATTGTGTCATGGTTTCGCTGTTTTGTAATATATATGTTATGTCTCTATTATACTTTAATAGAAGGGTATAAGTGTAATTTTTGTAAGAAGTTAGGAGCACAACTGCTATTACAAAAAAAGTGATGAGCGTAGTTGGTATTACAAAAGTTAAGAAGGGCACACGTGATAAAAACTCCATTAAATAATAACATGAAGGGTAAATTTAAAAAGAAATCTAACTTAACATATACCACAACTTAAGACATTGTCTTTAAGATGTGATAAAAAGGGCCCGATCTTATGAAAGTAACCATAAATATTAACCTTGTTAAAAAATAGTATGAAGTGTTTAATCGGCGATCCCATCGAGGTAGCTCGTGTGGCATGCAGGACAACATGGTGGTGACTTGGAGAGCGGATGCGGTGGAGGATGGAGTCGAATTGGTTAGAATGGCACCACATTAGGTAGGAGACAACGAGGGCAGCAAAGCAAGAGACGTTGTGAGAGCAACAGGCAAGGGCACGACAATGGGAGAAGAGAATGGGCTCTAGAAGGTTAAAGGCATCGAAGAAGACGGAGATGATGTCTTGGGAAAGGGATTCAGAGCATCACATGGTTTTATACGAGAGCTCCAGCTAGAATAAATGGAGCCCCTCGATGCACAAGAGGATATGTGAGATATGGAGGGAGCTGAGGAAGGGGTGATCATGTGAGAAGATGTGGAAGGCGAGGAGGAGTCATCATGGTTCGAGGTCCTCTACCTTAACATCTCGATGCATCACCACTAGCTTGTAATTGTGGTGCATTTAGCTCAATCGCCTTGTTGTCCTCACCTCTATCACCATCCTACTCTTCTAATCCAATCTTCATCCTCTACTCTCCCGCAACCACTCGTCATACTCAATTCTCCAACACCTTACCATGAGAGCATGCCATGCATGTAGTAATTTCACTACATTGTTGTGATGAGACGAGGGTGCCAAACATGATTGTGGGGCAAAGTCGCACTGCGAGGTGAAGCTTAGATCGTGCATGAGTGACTCCTGAACTCTCGGGGAAGATGGGGTGGATGAGAGCGATGAGGTGTGCATGGATCTTCAGGAGAGGAAGCACTACTCGCGACAATCCACTAGATCCTTGCAACAAAGGGTGGTGGGTTGAAGGAGTTGGAAGCAGAGTGCATTAAGCGCTTTCCTTGAGAATCGTTAAGAATGGCCTCATCAAAGAATGTATTTGTGATACAAAAATCCGATCCCTCTTTGTTATGTCGCAAAAATGACGTCTTCGATTGAGAATGATGCATAAACCAAGTTATTTTTGTAAATTACCCTATAACATAAATGGAATATTTTTCTCCACATGACTACGCTCGCAACCTTTTTTATCGTCTGATCTATATCAAGAGATTAAGGCCGACCAAGAAAACAATCATCTTAACGAAACCAATTCTGCATCAAAGGTCGACAACTTTGAACTATGAAACATGGCAATTGGACCGTATTTTAGCTACTGTCGGAAATATTAACCTTGTGGTGAGGATTTTCAGTTACAAAGTATCCACATATTATGGAGAAATAAAAATCAGAATAAATCATGATTTATGATGATCTAATTCGAAAAGAATAAGAGAATTTGTAGATAATAAAATCTCAACTGAAGGAGAAAGGAATTCAACGAATGAGATAGTGAACAGTTCTCTATATCTCCACGGATATGGAGATGAAAAAAACTCTTACAGAAGACCCAAATCACAATCCTTCTACTCCATCTCAAAAGTTCTTTCCTTGAGCTAGAACATCTGCAGCAAGAGTTCCAAACTAAGGCCGATCACATTCATGATGGTTGAGCTTAAGGTCTGTTTGGTTCTTGGGATGGGGTGGGTCGGGATAACCTGATGTGAATATTAGCTGTATGGGATGGTTATAAGGGTAGGAGAGTGTTTGAATAAGGAATGTAACATCACTATTATTTTTGTGATGGAATTTCAACCCAAGAATAGAGAGGGGTAAGCCGGATTACCCCAGTTACCAAACGGACCCTTAGGATTCGTTTGGTTGGAGGGTTGGGCAAGGTTGGGTTGACCCAACCCGGGGCACCCCTCCTTCCAACCATCTCAATCCTCCTCACAGTTTACTATTCACATAGGTACCCCAACCCAATCCAACCCTACCCAACCCTGCAACCAAACGAACCCTTAGGGTTAAATACGACCCGCTCCACAAATTTCACATTTTACATGCATAGCATCTATCCACCTAACCTAATAATAGCCAACTTAAGATGTGTGATATAAAAGTTATAGTTGGCCCCTGAAAACCTTGAAATGCCAGCCACTTATATAAAAAATATCATGCATGCCCACTAAACTTTGTAAGCCAAAAATTTATTTTCTTGAATATGGATACCATCTGGAAGTTATGTCTAAAAACCACTCTTTTCCTACAAAGGAGTCATTTCACACTAAAAACGAAAAGGATTCACAAGGCAAACAATTGTTGGAAGCAACCCCTATGCTTCCCATCATGCATCTAGCTCGACCCTTCGATTGCGCGAAGGTTCGTTGAGCACAAGGAGAGGTGGCACTCCAAGCATGATGTCTATAAGAGTAGAGGTCTACTACTTGACGGGTTAGATTTAAATATTTTGGATGGTTGCTCAAATTTCAATTAGGCTAGAACTTAATAAATTGTTATGATCGACGATATTCCTCGATCGTAGCTCCTAACTTGTGGCCATTTTGTTACAAATTATGCTAGTTATGGAAAGGGTTGTCTAAGAGATAAAGTCACCCCAACAAATGATCTTGAAGAAAAGGGTTATCTATAAGTATTTGTTAATAATATTAGGAAGATGACTAGACATGCCACACCAAGAATGATGTGAATATAAGTGAAGGATATTGTAGTATTTTGAATATAATATCACATCGTATATTCATAAAATATTGAGTATAATTATAAACTACTACTTGACAATGAGGGTTTAAGCATTTTGGCACTATTGCAAATAGGCCTAATTGGACCCTTATTTAGAAAATTACTAGGATTATTATTCAATTTTTTATTATTATAAAGTAAATATTAAAAAAATAAAAATTTAGTTCTTTCAATCTAATATACCTAATATTATTCCATTCACAAGTAAGTCTCAATATACATCACAGGTAAGATGAGAAAAACCTAATACATGACCTTAGGTCCATTTCAAGACCATTGTAAATCATGACCTTGATGTGTAGGTAGATATAATAGTGATCATTCCTCAAGAGACGGGATGACACTAGCTTCGGGATTTTTCTCTTGAGAGAGAAGCTCTGACTTCTCTCATTCACATATGGGGAAATTCTTTCCCATAACATCGATAGTTTTCTATCCCTATATCACAATGGTTGATTTGCAACGTCCCCCCCCACTTCTCTTTGATTATGTTTTCCTGTTCTCCTCCCTCTTCATGCATCAGTGAGTGTCGTCGGAGGCTCGTCCAACCATGGTATCCACTTTGTTTCTTGGCGGTGGATGCTCCTAATGGATCACTTGCTTTTCTTGACGAATATGCTCTATGGAGGTATATATGGTGCTCCCCTTGTACGGATCATCTCCTTCTTCTCTAGTCTCATCTCGTCTGGTGGGCTCCTCTCCTCGAGGTGATCATCTCTTGACTTTGTAAGATCGTTCCTCCCTCTTGTGTTATCTTTTCTTTCGGATAATGGTTGTATCTTTCTTCGTGCTTATCTTCCTCTTTGATTCTTACCATTGGTCCTTGTTGCTGAAACCCTTCTTGGTGAATCCTTAAGTACCTCTATTTCACATTAAAATATGAATACTTTATTCATCGTATATTCATTTTCATAAACTACATTCCTAGACACATCTCGTGATGCTAACACTTGATATACAAGCTGATGATATAATACCTAGTGTTATTCCAAGTACTAAGTTTGTATATAAGTACGAAGCAAAAAATACTAGTTGTGCCACCTAACGACCCCGTTGCAAGGTCCTAAATTCAACCTCCTTGAATCCAATCTTACATGTTATTCTACAATTCGACTTGATGGGATGAAACCATGATAGAACTCCTATCATGTTGTGAATTACTACGCATATTTTAAGTAGAAAATATCGACATCTATTAAGAACGTCATGAACATGTATTATCTATCATTAAGGTTACTAATATGATAATCAAGATTGAGTTTAATCACAACTAGCACATAATATTCATAACATGATAGATAATGTTTATTATCACTAATTAATTGGATTAATACCAAATAAACATCACTAGTTAAACTATGGTTCATGGGATAGACATGAGAAAAGCCATAGGTTGTATGCCCATAACTTTCGCGGTTATATGACCGATGATTAGGATGCTAGCAAGTCAATTTTTATTTTCTTGCCATGATGATCAGGTGATGAGTGGGATGCCAGTTAATAAAGTTGAAGGTTTATAAACTCCTACATTTTCACTAAACCATCAACTCCATACTACAACCCTAGGCCTAAAGTTGAGAGAATGAGGGAGGTTGAGAAAGAAGTAAGAGTAAGGTGTGAGATGCTCTTAGCATTACGTGGAAGAGGTTGGTAAATCAAACTTGAAACATCTTTTCAAAACTCATTCTTTAGAACATAAACATTAACATCTAGTGAAGAATTTTGAGTGACACCTTACTTGGGTATAGTGGCTATGTCGTTGATGAACATGCATTCCTTCGCATAATTCATCCACTCATGATGCTAGAACCATATTAATTCTTCGCTAAATAATAATATTGATGTATTAGTATTAGCCCACAATATGAAAACCTGAGTAAATCCCTAAGTGGTTGTGGACGTCAAGGCTATAATTGAACATGTTCTGCTTCACATGATTCACCCACACATGATGAAGTACATATTGATTATTCATCATATGCTCGTACTAGATCACATGTTACAAGGGGAAACTCTACCGAAAGTTTTAAGAATTTACATTACCAGTGTTCTTGTCAATCTTTGCATTCTTCATGATCTTCGAACATTATTTGTGTTCTTTATACATTCTCTGCGTTATTGATTCACTAACATATTTTAATCACAATCTGTCCTTTTGTTGTCTGGTTTTCAAGCTAAATCAAATGATATTTTTTTGTTATTTGCATTCTTCGTTAGAAAGAATATTTACATGCTAATTATGGTTGAAATTAAAGTCCCTTTTCTAAAATTGATTCGATGGATTTGCACATATATATGACATCATGAATCACCTAAGTTTTGAGAAGTTGGATATGTTCTGGGGTATTCGATAAATTACATCAACTTAAGTATATGCATAAGGGTTTAATATGGTTTCCCCCGTGTCATATTTCGGCGATTTTTTTTGGAAAATACTTTCATGTATTTTCATCATTATATGCTTCTAGTATGTCCTTCCAATTTCGTGAGAAACATATGGCTTCCATATAGTACATGTCGATAACAACAATTCTAATAGCGTTAAAATTACATGTTCTAAATGGAGGGTATAATAGTCTTCGTTTTTTATGAAATAGGAATACCATATTAGTGATATAGTGGTGAAAATACATTACGATATTTCCCAATAAAAATAAAAAAATTCACCATGGCACTAGGGAAGCCATATTAAATCCATCCTACGCGTAAACATGTATATATGAGCATATATGCATATAGTTTTAAATATTGTCAAGATATGCATGTATATTAACAAATCAAAATAAATATTGATGATTGTAAGCATAGGGAATATATTACATCCATATGATTCTAACCAGTTATATTTTACTCCTTACAGTAAGGATGACTAGGAGAAGAACGTACAATTTAAGCATGGAACTTGTAGGAATATTGTTAACAGAAATTAACGTGGAAGGTCAACCCTCGATGATACACAACAATCATGAAATAAAGAGTTACTTGAAACATGTGATATTTTGCTACATCAAGTAGGTTGCTATCACGTCTTGGGAGGCACAGTGAGAGGATAGATAATAGGTGTGTTACTATAACATACATAAATATTGTGAAAAAAAAAACTAAACACTTAAAGATAAATAAAAATTATCAAGGTAGCGTTGCAGGATTGATTGATACGATATGTGATGACGTTACCAAAGTTAAAGGCAATCTCCAATTATAAAGTCCGAAACCTTAAATTTCATGATGTGAGGAGATATTTATTAGCTTTGACTAATATCTGACATGGATTAGAATGTACAAAATTAATCAAAAAAATAAATGAATGAAAATCACAACATAAAAAAAGGTAATTTCATTGAAAAATGGAAGAAGTTTTTTTATAACTTTCACTACCAGAATTTGCATATTAAGCGACGTTTTGTAAACGTCGACCTTGCCATTTTTAAAAGTCGTCATTGGATAATGCGACGTTTATTAATGTCGATCAAGATATGTCGTCTCAGCCTTGTCGTCTTTGGGTATCCTGACATAAAAAATAAATGTCGTAATAGACTTCCACCAAGGCCGACGTTTTTAATGTTGGCCTAGAACTACAAACCTCAGTTAATTGCGCCGTTATGTTTTTAGTCGACGTTTAAAAGTCGACTTAGGTTAAACAAGGACGTTTGAACGTCGTCAATACCATCAAATTATGTCTTTTAATTTATTCTAGGCAATCTTTCTACAACTTTTAATTTACTGGTGTGTATTTTAACACCTTTGGTAAGGTATTCGTGATATAATCTCCCGCTCCTTTCAGGAAAAAATATATTCCCATGTATAAGCTCTGCCACGATTCATGAATAAAAAATCAAATCACCACATGTACACACTAATTGTTACAAACCTGCAGGTATGTCTAAAAACCACTCTTTTCCTACAAAGGAGTCATTTCACACTAAAAACGAAAAGGATTCACAAGGCAAACAATTGTTGGAAGCAACCCCTATGCTTCCCATCATGCATCTAGTTCGACCCTTCGATTGCGCGAAGGTTCGTTGAGCACAAGGAGAGGTACAATTTGTGGCACTCCAAGCATGATGTCTATAAGAGTAGAGGTCTACTACTTGACGGGTTAGATTTAAATATTTTGGATGGTTGCTCAAATTTCAATTAGGCTAGAACTTAATAAATTGTTATAATCGACGATATTCCTCGATCGTAGCTCCTAACTTGTGGCCATTTTGTTACAAATCATGCTAGTTATGGAAAGGGTTGTCTAAGAGATAAAGTCACCCCAACAAATAATCTTGAAGAAAAGGGTTATCTATAAGTATTTGTTAATAATATTAGGAAGATGACTAGACATGCCACACCAAGAATGATGTGAATATAAGTGAAGGATATGAATATAAGTGAAGGATATTGTAGTATTTTGAATATAATATCACATCGTATATTCATAAAATATTGAGTATAATTATAAACTACTACTTGACAATGAGGGTTTAAGCATTTTGGCACTATTGCAAATAGGCCTAATTGGACCCTTATTTAGAAAATTACTAGGATTATTATTCAATTTTTTTATTATTATAAAGTAAATATTAAAAAAAATAAAAATTTAGTTCTTTCAATCTAATATACCTAATATTATTCCATTCACAAGTAAGTCTCAATATACATCACAGGTAAGATGAGAAAAACCTAATACATGACCTTAGGTCCATTTCAAGACCATTGTAAATCATGACCTTGATGTGTAGGTAGATATAATAGTGATCATTCCTCAAGAGACGGGATGACACTAGCTTCGGGATTTTTCTCTTGAGAGAGAAGCTCTGACTTCTCTCATTCACATATGGGGAAATTCTTTCCCATAACATCGATAGTTTTCTATCCCTATATCACAATGGTTGATTTGCAACGTCCCCCCCCCCCCACTTCTCTTTGATTATGTTTTCCTGTTCTCCTCCCTCTTCATGCATCAGTGAGTGTCGTCGGAGGCTCGTCCAACCATGGTATCCACTTTGTTTCTTGGCGGTGGATGCTCCTAATGGATCACTTGCTTTTCTTGACGAATATGCTCTATGGAGGTATATATGGTGCTCCCCTTGTACGGATCATCTCCTTCTTCTCTAGTCTCATCTCGTCTGGTGGGCTCCTCTCCTCGAGGTGATCATCTCTTGACTTTGTAAGATCGTTCCTCCCTCTTGTGTTATCTTTTCTTTCGGATAATGGTTGTATCTTTCTTCGTGCTTATCTTCCTCTTTGATTCTTACCATTGGTCCTTGTTGCTGAAACCCTTCTTGGTGAATCCTTAAGTACCTCTATTTCACATTAAAATATGAATACTTTATTCATCGTATATTCATTTTCATAAACTACATTCCTAGACACATCTCGTGATGCCAACACTTGATATACAAGCCGATGATATAATACCTAGTGTTATTCCAAGTACTAAGTTTATATATAAGTACGAAGCAAAAAATACTAGTTGTGCCACCTAACGACCCTGTTGCAAGGTCCTAAATTCAACCTCCTTGAATCCAATCTTACATGTTATTCTACAATTCGACTTGATGGGATGAAACCATGATAGAACTCCTATCATGTTGTGAATTACTACGCATATTTTAAGTAGAAAATATCGACATCTATTAAGAACGTCATGAACATGTATTATCTATCATTAAGGTTACTAATATGATAATCAAGATTGAGTTTAATCACAACTAGCACATAATATTCATAACATGATAGATAATGTTTATTATCACTAATTAATTGGATTAATACCAAATAAACATCACTAGTTAAACTATGGTTCATGGGATAGACATGAGAAAAGCCATAGGTTGTATGCCCATAACTTTCGCGGTTATATGACCGATGATTAGGATGCTAGCAAGTCAATTTTTATTTCTTGCCATGATGATCAGGTGATGAGTGGGATGCCAGTTAATAAAGTTGAAGGTTTATAAACTCCTACATTTTCACTAAACCATCAACTCCATACTACAACCCTAGGCCTAAAGTTGAGAGAATGAGGGAGGTTGAGAAAGAAGTAAGAGTAAGGTGTGAGATGCTCTTAGCATTACGTGGAAGAGGTTGGTAAATCAAACTTGAAACATCTTTTCAAAACTCATTCTTTAGAACATAAACATTAACATCTAGTGAAGAATTTTGAGTGACACCCTACTTGGGTATAGTGGCTATGTCGTTGATGAACATGCATTCCTTCGCATAATTCATCCACTCATGATGCTAGAACCATATTAATTCTTCACTAAATAATAATATTGATGTATTAGTATTAGCCCACAATATGAAAACCTGAGTAAATCCCTAAGTGGTTGTGGACGTCAAGGCTATAATTGAACATGTTCTGCTTCACATGATTCACCCACACATGATGAAGTACATATTGATTATTCATCATATGCTCGCACTAGATCACATGTTACAAGGGGAAACTCTACCGAAAGTTTTAAGAATTTACATTACCAGTGTTCTTGTCAATCTTTGCATTCTTCATAATCTTCGAACATTATTTGTGTTCTTTATACATTCTCTGCGTTATTGATTCACTAACATATTTTAATCACAATCTGTCCTTTTGTTGTCTGGTTTTCAAGCTAAATCAAATGATATTTTTTGTTATTTGCATTCTTCGTTAGAAAGAATATTTACATGCTAATTATGGTTGAAATTAAAGTCCCTTTTCTAAAATTGATTCGATGGATTTGCACATATATATGACATCATGAATCACCTAAGTTTTGAGAAGTTGGATATGTTCTGGGGTATTCGATAAATTACATCAACTTAAGTATATGCATAAGGGTTTAATATGGTTTCCCCCGTGTCATATTTCGGCGATTTTTTTGGAAAATACTTTCATGTATTTTCATCATTATATGCTTCTAGTATGTCCTTCCAATTTCGTGAGAAACATATGGCTTCCATATAGTACATGTCGATAACAACAATTCTAATAGCGTTAAAATTACATGTTCTAAATGGAGGGTATAATAGTCTTCGTTTTTTTATGAAATAGGAATACCATATTAGTGATATAGTGGTGAAAATACATTACGATATTTCCCAATAAAAATAAAAAAATTCACCATGGCACTAGGGAAGCCATATTAAATCCATCCTACGCGTAAACATGTATATATGAGCATATATGCATATAGTTTTAAATATTGTCAAGATATGCATGTATATTAACAAATCAAAATAAATATTGATGATTGTAAGCATAGGGAATATATTACATCCATATGATTCTAACCAGTTATATTTTACTCCTTACAGTAAGGATGACTAGGAGAAGAACGTACAATTTAAGCATGGAACTTGTAGGAATATTGTTAACAGAAATTAACGTGGAAGGTCAACCCTCGATGATACACAACAATCATGAAATAAAGAGTTACTTGAAACATGTGATATTTTGCTACATCAAGTAGGTTGCTATCACGTCTTGGGAGGCACAGTGAGAGGATAGATAATAGGTGTGTTACTATAACATACATAAATATTGTGAAAAAAAACTAAACACTTAAAGATAAATAAAAATTGTCAAGGTAGCGTTGCAGGATTGATTGATACGATATGTGATGACGTTACCAAAGTTAAAGGCAATCTCCAATTATAAAGTCCGAAACCTTAAATTTCATGATGTGAGGAGATATTTATTAGCTTTGACTAATATCTGACATGGATTAGAATGTACAAAATTAATCAAAAAAAATAAATGAATGAAAATCACAACATAAAAAAAGGTAATTTCATTGAAAAATGGAAGAAGTTTTTTTATAACTTTCACTACCAGAATTTGCATATTAAGCGACGTTTTGTAAACGTCGACCTTGCCATTTTTAAAAGTCGTCATTGGATAATGCGACGTTTATTAATGTCGATCAAGATATGTCGTCTCAGCCTTGTCATCTTTGGGTATCCTGACATAAAAAATAAATGTCGTAATAGACTTCCACCAAGGCCGACATTTTTAATGTTGGCCTAGAACTACAAACCTCAGTTAATTGCGCCGTTATATTTTTAGTCGACGTTTAAAAGTCGACTTAGGTTAAACAAGGACGTTTGAACGTCGTCAATACCATCAAATTATGTCTTTAAATTTATTCTAGGCAATCTTTCTACAACTTTTAATTTACTGGTGTGTATTTTAACACCTTTGGTAAGGTATTCGTGATATAATCTCCCACTCCTTTCAGGAAAAAATATATTCCCATGTATAAGCTCTGCCACGATTCATGAATAAAAAATCAAATCACCACATGTACACACTAATTGTTACAAACCTGCAGGTAGAACATATATATACTCAAAAGAACAAATTTAAGAATATATTTAATACTACAACACGATCTTTTCATTCCCGAAGAACAAACACAAATGATCGACCATATATTCAACGGGATATTGTAGGTGTCCGAGTTGTGGGGAAATTTGTTGTGCGAGGCGCCATTCTTGGGTGGAAGATGCTCCATTGCCTTTTCAGATACTGCTCGACCACACTTTTCCCTCGAGCTCTCCATGGGGAAAACCGACGATATTCCTAGCAAGGATGAACGACCACAAGCTTGCTCATCGAAATTCTCCAGACCTTATCTGTGCAGGAAAAAGCTCCATCGATGACATCTGCTTCGAGCTTTTGGGTTGACAGTGAGTGCCACTTGCGCTAATCCGACCTCACTACGGCCTTCGCATGCGGCTCCCATCATTGTGACAGATCCCTCCTACATTCCCTTGCATTAGCTGTGCCAGCTCTTCCGCCACGCCCCTTTCCTTTATATCACCATCCCTCCAAGCCGTTAACAACATCCAACTGCCATTAGCGTGAGACCGATTTGGAGTGAGGGGTGGAGTGGTGAGGGAGAAGGAAGTTGGGAAGGAGGACACGAGAGGAAGATGACGTGTAGGTTTATACTTGTAAAAGGGAAGGTGAAGAGTCGTGTCTTCAGGCTTTAGATAATGTCAGATTATACTTATCAAAAAAAGTGCCAGACTTAAGCCAACATTTACTAAATAAATGTCGTTATTTAATATCTTTTAGTGACATAAAAAATTCAACGTCGATCTAAATTCTGATTTACCGACATTAATATTAACGTTGTCATTGTTTTGATCAAAGCCAACATTCATAATATTGACATGTCGGCTAAGATCAAATTTCTTGTAGTGAATTTACATACATTTATTTAATTTTATTTTCTTGACTAATGCATACTTGCTCAACTCTATCCCGTATTTTCCAAATTTCCGACATGCATTGGTGAGCCACTATAAAGTTAGCAACTGATCAATCACTACTTACTTTTCTTTCGATCTTGTTAATGTATGGTAATTCTTTTTCGTTCCTTCTTCTTCAGCTTAATGTACATGTGGATGATTACAATGGAGACTAACTATCCAGTCCCATACAAATATATTCCCATCAGTTTGCGGTTATATATGTTTTTGAAGGTGTGTGTGTGTGACTATAAATATCATTTTTCATATTTTTTGGATATAAATATAGATATGGTTTATAGTTTTTCCCTTATGTATATCTTTATTATCGAATGTCTTTATGTATATTGTATATACACATATCAATATGTCTATAGGATTATGCTAAAAATGTTATAAGGTGGCACATAATATATTTCATCTGAAGTCATAAATATGCGAAGAAAATAAGAATCTTTATATTATTTAATTATTTACTAGACAAGTAATCTAACTTAGCATATTACTTTATTTTCCTGTTAATATTTGTAGTTTATGTATGTTTGATTTAACTTGTGTTACTTTCAACTTTACAGTTTTTATTATAAATGTTATGTGACATTGATATTTGAAAGAGAATTCACACCAATTTATTGAATATTTCTATCTGAGTCGCGATTAACTGTGTTCCATATCCATGCATCAATATTTAAATATGTGAATTGTGATGTTCAATATTCACAAGATATTTATTTTTGTATATGTATCTATATTTTAAATTGAATATGGATATTGTAACATTTATATCTATATATGTATATGCGTGTTTGTGTCCCTAGTGGAGATGATTTGTTAAATACTAGGAATAGACTTTTATCTTGTGAATATAAATATATTAAATGCTTTCTTTACAACATATGCTAAATGCTTTCCACAATAATCTAAATTGCATTTTTTTTATTATAGTCTGTATCTAAGTGAGCTTTTATTATTGAATAGAGTTATTGGAGAATAACCATACCTTGTAGATGGGAAAAATCCATTGACCTGAAATTGAGTTCTCATGGATCGATACTAGACCTTTATTACTTTGTAATTTATTCAATAATATTATTCATCGAAAATCGTCGCATTTCTGCTAGTTCAGGGCTTGAAACTTGGAATGCTCGCTTCAATTGGTTTAAAATCCTTCATAATAGACTTCTGCTTTCGCTTTGGCCTTTGATGAATAAGTTGAAAGAGGTGATATCTAACATTAAACTCTCTCTTACTTCCTCTACGGAAGATTCACTTACCTTCCCCACCGATGCTGGGTCTACCATTAGATCCCCATGTCGACAAATTTACACCCTCCTGACTGATGGTGGGTTTCGATTCAACTCAGAATGTAACTTTTGGAGCAAATCCTTTGATCCTCGTGTTTCGTTTTTCTTATGGATGGTGACTCATAACAAACTACTCACTCAGGATCTTCTGGGAAAGATGAATATAACAACTGTCAACCGATGTCATCTATGTCGAACTAATCTTGAAAGCTACAATCACCTTTTTGATTGTTGCATGGTGACACGTGAAATCTTTGCAGCATGTAATCTAGAAGCAAAGTTTGAGGATTTCATTAGCTTGACTTCCTTTCTGACCTTGGCAAACACGTATATACCAAATTGGTACGGGTTCGTGATCAAATCAACTCTTTGGTGGTTCATCTGGAAAATCATATGTGAGATCGCATTTCATAATGCTCATTGCAACATCACTCTTATCATATCAAGAGCATCTCTTATTTGTAAGACTCGGATTGGAATGAAATTCGATGCGGAGACAAGTCGTTATCAACATTGTGAAGAGGCTCTACTGTTGTAACCCTTCACCGATTATACCCCTTTTTTGTAGGTTTTGTGATTGCCAACTCATATACTCCGTCACCGACCCTAGTTGTATTAAGCAACAAGTTTTTACAAAGAAGATTATGTTGTGGTGGTCTCGATAATGTTTTTGTCGTCGGCTGCAGACTTTCTTTTGATTAGATTTATTTTTGTTGTTTTTGTGTCTAGTCTATGCGGGCCCATGCTGCTCTCGGTTAATTTGTATGAACGATCAAGATGGCACTTGTTCCGTGTCTTTACTACGGGACTTTTGTATAATTTCCTGATGAATGAAATTGAATATTTTATCTAAAAAAATTATCTATAAGTGGCATTTAGAATGTATTGAGATCTTTGTTCTCAATAATAGACTACATAATGGATACCATTCATAAATAAAAGTCCTAGCGTGCATCATGTCAAATCCCATAGGAACTGAGTCTTGACTCATCACAAGCTCTTGATAAATCATGATCTGGCAAGACGATCAATTATAAATGATGTAATTGCTCCAAGAGTTGAGACAATGACAATATGTATCCGAGAATAATTCGATACTCAAGCTTTGAGATCTGATGCATGCAAGCTTGAAGATGCCATAGTTGATGTTTATATGGACCCTTCCACAGAAGAGTTTAGAAATCAATTCTCCATGTAATTTGTTCCTAATCCAGTAAGAGGAGCAATAGAGGAGTCCCTTTGCAGACATCAGTCATTGCTTGACATGCATGTGTCATAAGGTTAAGATGCCATCGTTCAAAGGCATAGAGACGCCTGTTGAGAATCACACACGTGCCAACAAAATGCTGGATGTTTTGTGTTTACTATTGTCTCTCCGATCATGCAATACGATGGCATGCATCTACCTCTACACAATTGGTAGAGCTCATTCCGTGCTACTTTTTAAAAAAGGTTTCGGGCACAATTATCCCTCCGTCATTAGAAAGAATTAAAGTGGAGGGCAACTGTCTACCCAAAATCGTGTTCTTTATGGAAGTGAAATATCACCAAATTCACTTTACAAATATATTACGTTGCTCATTGATTTACACGCTTCGTCAGAGGAGTGTCACACTAAGTTCGTTGTTGATCGTTCGATTGCTTACAGTGAGCAATCATTATTAATAAACTAGTTGCAAATAGGATAAATGCCACCAGAAGCTTGATGTGCTCAGCTACACCAATAATATTTTTGAACAACTTTATTATCATGTCTTATAGTCTAAGTCCACTGATTAACTGTAAAGTCTAACTTTAGGGACTACAATGTATTGAAAAATTACAGCAAAAGATATCCATAAAAAATACTCTTCTTCATTACCATCCTCTCTTCACGCTCTTCCACTTCCACTTTCTTCAATGGATCATATTTAGATCATGTATATACTCACGCTTAATTAACAAGGTACATTGAGATCAACTAAGTTCACAATTACATATGCATGTACCAACACCTTTAAAAACTTCATGCATCTACAACACCACATGAGTTGATTATCATTTTTAAGCTTGAAAGGGAGAGGGAAAGTGCTCATCGGAAAGGGGGCATCAGATTGCTCGTTGAGGAGCTCGACGAATGGGGAAGGTTAGGCGAGGTGGGAGGCATTTGGGCAGGTCATGAAGAACTAGATGGGGAAGGAAAGACGAGGAAGGGAACGAGGAGGAAGAGCGCGAAGGACAAGTTAGGAGAGGCTAAAAAAGAATAAACTATTTGTGAAGGGTTTTTTGCAAGTTTTCACCAGTTCTGATTTTTATCATTAATTCAGAGAGATCAGAAGGTACACAGATATAAAGTCCCATAAAGAAAAATAGAAACTAAATCTTTCGACCACAAAAGAAAAAAAGGGCCCAAAGGAGAAGGAAGTTGCTCTCTTCATTAGTACTCCCTCCTCTCCTCCCACGCGTGAGAAGAAGGCCCACGTCATCGCTATGGCCGACGGCGACGCCGAGGAGGAGGCGAGGCGTCTGGTCGAGGCGGCGCGAGAGCTCCAGGATGCCGCGGCCGCCCTCATCTCCCGCTCCTGGGCGGAGGAGCAGTCCCTCCGCCACCGCGCAATCGCCCTCGACTCCGACCTCCGCCGCCTCCTCTCTTCCTCCCCGTCCGACAAGCTCCTCGAGGAACTCGATCGCGCCGCTTCCCTCCTCAACGACGGCGACGTCGCCTCCCTCCTCCCCTCCAAGGCCCCCGGTAAATTTTTCGCCTTTTTTCCAGGTGGAAAGTCGTGTTTTTTTACTCCGGATTCCTTTCGTCTTGCGATGGTGCAGGCGGATTCCTGCGGGCGTTCCTCGGCTCGCTAAATGTGCGTGCGTCGAGGAAGGACGTGCGGTTGAAGGTGAAGGAGGAGTACAACAGCTACAGGGTATGGTTTTTGATGACTTCCAATTTTAATTTCCGATTCATTAAGCAACGATCAGTAGATCGATGCAGGGAATTGGTATTGTGATGAACAGCTAGTGAAAGGAGATGCTTTTAAATGCTACTTGATAAATGGTGGTTGCGTTGCTTTGCATGTGTTTTTTTTTTGTGTGAGATTTGACGTTTTTTAAGCATGCGATGTTGGATATTAGACAGTGTCTATGGAGTGGGCAAATTCATATTTGACCTAGGGCAACTGGCCCATAGAAGCTTGCCGGGTGTAGGAGTGCGTGTAGCCCTGAAAACATTGAGAGAGTTGATGTCTTGATTCCAATTTGTAGGAATTCACCATGTCTCACGTGGGATCTTAAAATGGGAGTACTGGCATACTTGTGATTCTTTCATGGATAAAAGGATGAGATGTGAGGAGTTTTTTAAATCTATTAAACAGGAATGTTTTGCAGATATGTAACGATATGTGTATGATGAGTGATGATGTTTGGTATTGTCAAAGAGGTCCGTTTAAAAGGCTAATGCTTTTATCCAAAAACAGCATATCTTTCTGCTCTGGAATCTGGGGGATTTACCAGTCATAGACCAACAACCAGAAAAGAAGCAATTTTAGGATTCTTACTGATTAGTTTCTTGTGGAATTGAAGTGATGAGTTTTGGTGTCCAGTAGTTTGTTTACTATTTGTTAGTCATGATGATGTGGTAGGAATACATCAGTGTTATTACTTCTCTAGATTTCAAATGTTTAGGATGAAGGCGGAGGGCAGCTTTGGATCTCTGTATTTTGACTTTTGGATGAAGTTTTATAATTTTTTGTTCATTATGTTGTGGGAGGGGGATAAGTAGTATGAAATTCTTCTAGATATAACCGATTTTGAAATTTGTTCACCTTTTCTTGTTATTCATGTTGATGTTGAAGTTGGAAACTGTAGTAGCTTATCTAATTTTTCTTCCTAGCACCTTCAATTTATATCCTGTCTAAAATAATACTTCCACGAAGTTAAATTAACAAATTTTCAATTAATAGTTCGTGCCTATTATTACAATACAACAACAGCAGCAGCAGAGCCTTGTCCCACATTAACTAGGGTTGGCTCCTATTATTACAATACGGATTCAAATAACTTCCTAAATTTCTTGGATTTGCACATTGTAAGCGCACGCGTGGGCTCTTTTGTGTACATGCATTTGCAATTACAGGTTTCAGAAAAGTTAGCGGGCATTGAGGATCTAAATAATAGATACTTAAATGTTGGTTTATTACACTGGTCGAAAAATCTATTGGCACTTGGCGGAAGATGAGTTGGGTGTATTCAACAAATTCATAAAGATGAGTTAGATAGGTTCAATGATTCTAAGGGAAGGTGATCATAGATAAATGTATCCTCAATGGGTAATAGTAATTCACCTTTTTATTTTAAATAAGATGTCTCATTTTGTTGATCCAGTGATATATATATCATTTGAGTCACAGATATACTTGTTTTTCCTGTCCCCCTCTTGCCATCTATTTCATGGTCTGATGTAATCCTTTAATCTAGCAATCCTAGTTCAAGAATATAGCTCATCGCAGCTTGAGGATCTTGCTTAAATATCCATATAGTGCATTATTATTTTTAATAGCTGCAGAGTACATTATCTTGCGAAAGTCCTTCCCATATGCTATACCTTTTTTCTAATACTTGGAGTGCCATCTAATAAAGATTCTTTGAAGATCAATTCTGAAAATTGATGCCCCTACAATAACAACAAAGCCTACTTCCACATTAAGTAGGATCCACTACATGGATCATTTGCATCTCTTCAGATCTATTTTGGTCATTTTTTGGCTTAGATCCAAATAATTAAGATCCTTTTGGATAATCTCTTTCTTACATTTCTTGGGCCTTTGTCTCCCTCTCTTAGTCGGCTGAACATCCCAAATCTCACATCCTCTAACTGATGCATCAACGGACCTCTTTTGTAAATGGCTAAATCACGTTAAGCGGCTCTCTCATCTTATCCTCAATTGGATCTACACCAACTTTCATTGTGAAAATTGATACCTTGCTTTGAAAAATCAATAAACACTCATTTTATTACAAGAAAAGAAGGCAAATAGGTGGTGTAATAAAAATTGTCGGTCTTCTGGAAAGGTGACTGAACACGTTGCTTCTCTCTTTTTTTTGAAAGAAAAAATGCCGCCACCGCATAGGTGTATGCCCAAAAACTTCACAATTTATCACCTTTAGAAGAGATTACAAGCATGTATAAGACAAGCATAGAGGGAAGAAATACATCACCCAACCATGGCCTAAAATTTCAGCGAAATTCAGTTGAATTTCTGTCGAATATCGATATCCAATCGAAATCAAAATTCGATCGAAATAACCGAATATGGGGTCCTAGTATAAAAAATGATTGAAATGACCGAAATTCCAATCGAAATTCCATCGAAATTCTATTTTGGTCGATACCGAAATGGTGATCGAAACCGACATTTAGGGCATTGCACCCAACTCTCAACAAACGTCTTAGCACGTGCCACTGCACTCTCATCATACATTATGTCCCCACAGAACGCAACCCCATTCTTGGCCACCCAAATTGCCTAAAGAAGCACCAAGCACCCAAATCGGTCTCGTTCCAATCCCCTCCAAACTTCTCCAATGGACTTCCAGAAGCCATCCATACTACCACACCGAACCGCCTGGTTCCCGAAGATGGACCAAGCCTCCATAGAGCTCCTGCACCCAAAGAATAAGTGATCCGCATCTTCCACCTCCGTCAGACACCACGAGCAAGATGAATTAACATGTATGAGGAACCACGCCGATCGATCCCTTGTTAAAAGTCTACCCTTCGACAAAGCCACAGAAATATGTTCACATGTATTGGAACCTTCCAGTTCCAAATCATCCTGCAGTCCATCCCGAAACATCTCGAGTCATAAACCTGAGGCCCTTTCAAAACCTTGTATGCTTTCCCAACTGAGAAACTCCCGTCCTACTAGCACCACCAACCTCTGCCCTCAGTGGGCCCTGCCATGTTTTCTAGGGCCATCATCAATGGTACCAACTCCTCCACTCTTTGATCTGACAAGGCCGAACGAAATAAGGGGAAAATCATGACCATCCCTCACCTCTCCCACACAAGCCTTCGGATTTGTAGCAAGAGCCAACATACACAGAAAACGCTCGCCTAACACAGTGCCTTCAAACCAATCATCAGACCAAAATCGGAAGCCCGAACCATCCCCCATGATCGACCTTAAGGAAGGGCGAATCTCATGCGCCAAACCACAAATACCCCTTCAAAAGCAAGACGGGGCCAGGCCCAGATCCTCAGGGTTGGGAAAGGAGGCACCCACTCCATAGACCTTGCAAAGATATGTGCAAATCAATCTATCACAAATCTCCCCAAATACGTGCAATCCACTTACAAAGAAGAGCCTTGTTCATCTCCTCCAGGCTCCGGACCCCAAGATCCCCATCCTCCTTAGCGCATGCGATTGTTCTCCATTCAACAAAGGCCATACCACGGTTACCACCACTCTTTCCCGAGACAGACCAAAAAAACCTTCGCATGATGCCCTCCAGTCTCTTCCTTACACCAACCGGCAACAACTTGGACGAGAGGAAGAAAATTGGTATGGCTGAAAGGACAGACTTTAGCAAAACAAGTCTTCCATCCCTAGAAAGGCAAGCCGCTTTCCACCTTGTTGCTAATCTCTGCTCCACCTTCTCGACAACAAGTCCCCAATCCACTGTTGTCATCTTTCCTGCCACCAAAGGAACACCAAGGTATCTAATAGGCAGATGACCTCGAGGTGAGCGTAGCCAGCCCTCGCAAATCTCATCTTCCTCCAACATCCCTAACATAACAAACTCAGATTTCTCCATGTAAATCCTCAATCCCGACACCATCCCAAACATGTCAAGAACGATTGCTTCTCTCTTTATTGGAAGATTGCGAGTCAAATCCTACAATTCTTTTTTTAGAGCTACACATTAATTTGTTGTCCTCTTTTTTTAGAGCTACACATTAATTTGTTGTCCTCCATCCTGTAAAAAATGCTGTCTTTTCCTATTGATTGCTATAATTCTGTTCATGTTGAACCCTATTTGAGGTCTTAACTTAAATACACAAAAAAATATTTTTGTTTCTGGTTTATATGAATTATATTCCTATGCCAATGTTTTGTTAACAGTTCTGGCTTAATCTATAGGAATAAAAATATGAAAAATGTTTTTTTTGGAAGAATATGAAAAATATTAAAAAAATCAAGCACATTTTGAGGATTTTAAATCGCCTTGGTTGGAAAAGTTAATCCAAATGGGAATTGTGGTAGGCATTATTTGAATAGAGCTGTGTAAGCTGGTTGCTTTTCCTATACTCTTTTTAAGGAAACCCCCCTGTGAGTTGATTATGAATGATATGTCTGTTTTGTTCACTTTTGGTGATTTTGTTTTATTCTAATTAGTAAAGTTCTCTTCTTTTGTGCTTATCTTTCTTTTAGATGTTGAAGAATAGGTTCATGATTACTACTAAAAAAATAGGTTCTTAATTACATTCATGGATTGTGAATCTTACCGAGATGTTAATTCATGGTTGATCATAAAGTCACTAACATATAGTTCTCTTGTCCTCGCAGGATAGGACAGCGTTTCTTTTTCTTCTTTTCCCAATCACTCTACTTTCTTTAAGGCACCATCTTTGGCAAGGATGCATGCCTGCATCGGCAGTCCAGCTTTACCAGGTTTCCTTACTTGTCATTTCGATTAATTTGTTTTAATAGCAAGTTAGTATCTACATTGCTTATCACTAATGCAAACTATTTGCAACCCCTCAGGCTTGGTTATTATACCTCTACACAAGCTTGGCTTTGCGTGAAAATATATTGAGAGTAAATGGAAGTGACATACGCCCATGGTAATCAACATATAATTTGCATCATATAACCTTTTTTTCTTACTTCACAGATGTTTGGAAGTTGCTCCGCGTTTATCAGGAATTTCTGCATAAAACTATCTAATTTGTTTTTTGAAGAAGATCATCTATTAACTTGTTAAGCTTTATTTAAGAACTTTGATTTTAAATGGCCGGTACTTGTTCTCCCGGTATACATTCTTTGCAACCTGTTTAATAGTTGATGCTAAAATATGGTTGTACTCTTTGTAACAGGAGAAGGTCCCAGTTCTTGTTCAAGTATTGTTAGTTGCTTGTCAAACAAGGGAACATTAGACGTGCTCTTTTCTTCCAAAAGTTTTTCAATTTTGATTTATTTCTTCGTTGTTGGTCTTGGATAGTGTTGAAATTTTGCTGGATAATACAAGTGGGATAACTTCTGTCTTCTGGGCGATTCAATTTTTAGGTCTTGAAAGAGATGATATGGAGAAAAATACTGATATGGTAAATTATAGGAATATAATGAAATATGTGTTGGTGGTGATATATTGAATGGTATTATTTTGATATTGTAAGAGAATAATATTAAAATAAACATCAAACTAATTGACAGTAGAAGTACTAATAGCACACATAGTCGATTCTCATCCTTTAGAGTCAAATAGAGACTACAATCAGAATAAGTAGGCATATAGTCTGCAATGCTTCATTGATGGGTACAGTAACTAAAATAGTAGTGCGTAAAGAAATGGCAGATACAAAACAACCATCCTTGATGCATCAGATGGGCACCACAGGTGAATATTATATCTTAAGGACCGGAACTTCTTGTTTCAGTGGGAGAAGCCATTAGATTTGATCAAACATTAACAAGTAATTCAAATGTGAATGCCTTTGATTGGGGGTTGGGGTTTGGGTGACTGGTAAATGATTGAAATATGATGAAATAGAGAGGTTAATGGAGATTGGTGAAATTGTGAAGTAATGCCTCCCATGTTCCCTAGGTTTGTCAATTAAGTGGGAGGTTAGTCTTTAAGATGGACCAATCCCTTTGATAACTTGCAAAGCGGCCAAGAGCTTTAAATAATCAATGCAAGCTCTGTCGATACCATTACAAAGTAAGAAAAATGGGGTTCTTTGCAAATTGAGTGCTAATATGGGCAGCGGAAATCCAGATATTTTCGTGTTGGATTAACTCCCCCAAATAGGGCTTTGGGTTAAAACCTGAATACTAAGCTAATCCCTCTACCGTAGAAGCTCTAAGACAGCATTTTCTTTGGAGGGTACAATTGAGGACAACTTTTAACTTGTGAGTGACAAGCCTCACGTGTTGAGTGGGGAATAGGGATGAGAGGTGGAACCTTAACAAAATAAAGTGGAGATGATTTTGGTGGAGACAATTTCCAAACCAAAATGACAATTCATAAGTTGATCATCCCCTCTATAATGATCGAATAGCCCCTTTATATGTAGAGGTGGATTACAAAATAAATAAAGAAAATAAAAATCAACCACCTAACAACCCAAATTAACTCCTAAAATATCTAACGACAATTATCTGCCATAATACGTGAGATTCTAATTGATCTCAATTTATTTAACAAAAATAAAATTGAGGATTGACGGAGAAGCCCTATTTTATTAAAATTTGAAACCTGGGAGTGCATCAAGTAACCCTTGGGCTTATTTATTTTGTGAGCGTTGGAAAAAATGATATTGAGATAAATATGCATATTATTGGAGTATGATGAAATGGAGGTTGGTCAAGATATACAACAACAAATGTTTGCTTAAATCCATGTTGGAAAGAATGATATTGAGATAAATATGTATATTGTTGGAATATGATGAAATGGAGGTTGGTAAGATATACAATGACATATGTTTGCATAAATCCATGTTTGGTCAAGATAATACCAAATGATATTTTTGTGGTTTTGGAAGAGAAATATTATGACAAGTATCTATGTGACATCTAATTGATAGTAAAGTTCTGATAACTCACAAGATGAGTGGTAAATGGTTGGGATATATTGGAATAGAGGGGTTTGTGAAGATTGTTAAAATTACGAGGTTATTCCACCCGTAACTCTGAGATTAGTTTGTCGATTAAGTGAGAGGTTGGTTTGCCCTTAAGGATGGCTCAGTCCCGTTGTCAACCTTCAAATCAACCGTTTCCTAAAAAACCCTTCAATTCAAACAAGGGGAGGATTTTTTCTGGAAACTGATTTTTAAATCTGTTTTCTGTGGCCAGAAGGTTATTTGGGAGGGTTTCACTATTTTATGGACAACCATTTTCTCTTAAGATTTGGATTTTCCTTATTGTTAATGAGTGCGAAGGTTTAATGCATAGTTGTGAACAACTTCTGATTTTTTGGTGCCGTCAAATTACTTGGCTATTCCTTGCGAGGGTTTCAGAGGAGTTCTTGCATTTACATACTCTGATTGCGAGGTTGAGGCCACATTCTGTGGAAGTGATTGTTGAATTTGGGCTTATAAAAAGTTTTTAGTGAGGAAGACTTGTCACTTAGGGACAACTTTCTCCTAGGATGGTTGTATTTGGGAGGTAAAAGTCCTATAAATTTAAGATCCTCGTCTAAGTGATGAGATGGTTGTATTTGGGAGGTGAAGGCCCATATAATTTAAGATCCTTGTCTAACTGATGAGGAGACAACTTCTTATGAAGGCTAATTGGATTTCTAATATCGATGCTGGTCGCCCTCTTTTGCGAATTGTTCCATCGTTGATCATAGATTTTTATATGAAAAATACGAATCGGAGTTTGAAGAAGGGGAAGGGGTTGTCGACCCACAACCCATAGAGGAGGATTTATTAAATCACATAGTTTGGGCTCTGAGAATATGATGCCCTTCTGGCAATCTTTTTGATTGCATCGAAAGGCCCAATGAATTGGGATTTCCCTATTTAGCTAGGTCCTTCTGGGCAAGCGGATCACTATCATAAAGGGGATGAACTTCAAGAGAATGATTCAGAGTTCTTGCTGAGTGGAACCATGCAAACTGAACTAAGAATTCTCTTTCTTCATCATCAATCAAATCACTGTTTGCGACCCATGATTCTATTTTATCATCAATCCATTCATCGTTCACGCTTTTTCTTTTTCTTATCAATGAGTAGATCTCTTTACTTGTACGACTTAGATGTCTCTTATTTATCGAAAAAGTGATTCGATTGATGGGATTTGGAATGATAGTTATGAGATCGATGAGATTGATATTCAAATATTTCTTCTTAGAACGTATTGATTTGACCCCATAAGCGAAATCGTCGCCCAATAGCATGTTGCCGCCAGAAGCAGAATCCTGTATTTCTTCCAGAGAATCTCCTAATTGTTCCGGAGCAACTAGAAATAGATTCTTTAGTCAGAAAGAGTTAAGTTTAGATGTAGGATACCTATCCAGAAATTTTAGCAACTCAATCATGTATGATGGAATCATCAAAGATTTGATCTTTTCTAACTCTGTCTGTAATTCACTAGAGGCTTGGAAAACAAAGAGAAGATGTATACGAACAAGATATCCAACAATAAGAAGAAAGTAAAGGACTGAATAGAGGAACTCCCAAGCATTTGTTGATCTCAGATGTGTCCATATCAACAGAAGGGGTGCCTCGTTATTTCGATGAATCATTTCTTCGGACAGAAAAAGATTCTGTAAACACTTACTTGAAATCTCACTTATAAGATTTCATTGTGGAAGAATTGCCCACAATTTTTTTTGAGGAATTGACCGTGATATACCTGATCCATGTATAATATCACGAAAGAGCTTTCATGGTATCATTGTAGATGAGAAATCATTATATTCGAGTAAAAAAAGAGAATGAGTAGTCGAAAGATGAAATCTAGAGCTTCATCATGGGTGGATGTGAGGGTGAGGCTGCATATGGTGTGTGCACAGGGGGGAGGGGGTAGTGTGCTTGAAATGGAGATGCAAGCTTCGTCAACACCACTATGGAGTCCGGAAAAATGTTCAATTTAGGCTGAAAATGGTAGTTAACCACTATGAAGTACCCACTTAATGGTCTAGTGGTTGTACAATGTGTCTACCACACAAAAGACCAGGGTTCAAATCCCACTCTTGCAGTGGTTGCGTTAGGTAGTCGACGACCGGTGTACAAAATAGTCGAATTTTTCAACATGGATTTGAGCAAGAATCTATGTAGCCGACCCTACTTATAGTGTGAGTACATTTATTTAGGTCACTCCTCCAAACGTAAGTGTTAAAGCCTGAAAACTAGGTTAAGCACCCTACCATAGATCCTGAAGGCATTATTTTCTTAGGAGGCTGCATATAGTGACAACTTTTTGTTAGAAAATAGAGAATATGGAGATGCAATGATAAACATAGCATAAGATCATAAATATGAAACATGGAAGAGCGCAAAGAATTTTTACGTGGAACCCTACTCCCTAAGGAGCGGGATGAAACAACAGGAGAAGGCCTCAAAGGGCTGATTTGTTCATTGAACTTTCTCAAAGGATACATGAGGTCTGGGGCTCCTTATATAGCCTCCACAGAGTCTCCATGTCCCACCACTGGTAGATGTGGGACTAAACTCAGTGATGGGTACCCACCTATTACATATGTGACGCATGCTCCAAATACTCTAACACTCCCCCTCAAGCTGGAGCATGCAATGCTCAGCCTGGGCAAATAGAAAGAAAACTCAACTCACAATACATGACACTACAAACAATATCAACTCAACGCGCACGACTGTCGATTGCTGTCGAGGACGTTGCTTCTCATGGCGTGTATGTGAGGAGGACGGACGGGTTGGAGTGTGAAACTGGGTCTCTCCCATATGGCTCAGAGAATGGTACTCTACTCGGGTTGAAACAACAAGAATGGTGGGGACCATGACGAATGATGGCATGCGTCGTCGTCAAGTTTGAACAACTATCAAACTGTAGAGTCTGGAAATCGGCTGGTCTGGAGAATCTGACATCTGAATAGACCTGTGACTCTACATATACTCCCCCTTTCTCCCATACTTGTCGGATAATCAATATCGACAAAGTTGTGAGAAGACTAAGATAATACATAAATATGGAGAGAAAATAAAACATCTCTAATGCCGATATGTTATTTTTTGGCTTCTCAAATAATTTTTTTCTTCCTTTTATTTTTTTCGACTATTTTTATTTTTAATCGTTTCATTTTTCTGCTTTTCTTGCAATTTTTTGCAATTTGCTTATGGGCTTTGTATGTACGCGCCTTTTATCCTTTTTTTTTTGAAAAATGAAAATGTGTTCCGATTGGACCAAAAATACAATAGTTAGCCCAATTGGGTTTATAATACTGTGGAGCTCTCTCTCTCTCTTTGTTTTTATTTCTCTCTCTTTTTTTAAAGAAGCAACTCGTTGGGCATGCTTTCTTTTTTTATTCAGCCTCGACACTCGATTTAGGGCTCCCTCATGGGAAACTTCTCTTGGAAACACGCTGCCTCCCCCTCGTGAACTGGAGAGGTGCGGCAGGGTCTGCATCACCAACGAGGAAGTCACCTGTGATGGGAGATGGGGCTCACGCGGTGTCGCTTGGAGTGTGGAGGGGCAGCGATGCCAGCCCACGTGAGGGTTCTGGGCAAAACTGCTGGGAGATGAGCACGCGCGAGGAGGCGTGTGGCGCGGTTCATTGAGTGCGAATCATGATTTGGGGCCATAGAAGCTGGGCTATCGCCTCCGGTTGCGCGACATATTTGGAGCTCTGCTTGGGGTCGCGTTGATCGCGCGATGGAAGGCCGACTGGAGTCGACTGCGGCGAGGGGATGATGACTTCGGGCTGCCATGAGGGGAGAACACATAGCCATGGAGTCGATCTGGATGTCGCGAGGGAGAACGCTAGGCATCGCTCCGCCTTGCGCCTGGAGATACCGCTGCCTACGACTCGCAAGATAGGGCAGGGTGCAAGAGCTTCGATTGGATCTCACACCACTGAGGGCGCCACTGGGGGGAGCACCTGGAAGATAATAGACCTGCTAGTAGAGGGACTGTGATAAGGAGGAGGGGGCAGGAGAACCGTCACACGAATGGAGATGCTGTGCGTGAGAGGGAAGTGGAAGATAGCAACCGCCCGTGTTCTGGAGATGTGCAAACCTCTAGAGTTGCACGTCTGATGCAAAGAGGTGAATGGTTGGAGATGCACATACCCGGGTGCCGCCATATGCGGCTAGGGTTTTGTGAGAAACCCTAGACAACATTCTCCAAGAATTGAACAGAATAGGGTTTCATGAAACCTGAAAACAATTCTTGAACATATATCAAATAAGTTACATAAATCGAATCTCGAATAAATACAAAAAACTTGAAATCCTTGAGAATCGACCCGCTCTGATACCATGTTAGAAAATAGAGAATACGGGAGCGGAATGATAAACAGAGCAAAAGATCATAAATATGAAAAATGGAAGAACAAAGATTTTTACAAGGTCCTCTCCTGGAACGTTCGGGGCATGGGGGATGCGGCTAAGAGAAATACCCTGGGCTCTAGATTCAGGGAATGGGGGTGCGACGCTGTCCTCCTACAAGAAACCAAGTTGGCCTCTCTGAACGATGATGTTTGGCGCTCCCTCATGGCGGGGGATCTTGATCAGTTCTCTGCTCTTCCTGCGTCGGGGAGTGCTGGCGGTCTGCTTATCGCCTGGAAGTCTTCTCGGTTCTCCCTTGTCTCTACTGTGAAGGGAAACCACTCCATCTCGGTTCTGCTCTCCAGGAAGGACGACTCTCTCTCTTTGGTTCTCTCTTGCGCCTACGGCCCTTGCGATGCGGCGAGAAGGAAGGAGTTATGGGATGAGCTTCGCAACATCTCGGTGGACTACGCGGGTTTGCCTTGGCTTATCGGGGGAGATTTTAATGTCACGCTTCGTTCGTCGGATAGACCCCGGTCCAGGGGAGGATCTGACCCGGGATCGGCGGAGTTCAAGGCCTTCGTCAATGACTTGGCTCTGCAAGACTTATCGGCGACGGACGTCAGGTTCACTTGGAGGAACTCCTCTTCGAAGTCGTGCATTGACAGGTTTCTCGCGTCGATGGCTTTCATGGATCTTTTCCCTTTGGCGGTGGTCCTCTCACGCCCTCGTGCGTTCTCCGACCACTCTCCGATCGTCTGGGAGTCCCAGGTGTCTTCCCCGGTGGCTGGGTTCTTCAGATACGAAAGGTGTTGGATGCTTGAGGATGATTTCCGCGGGTTGGTGGCTTCTTCTTGGGCGGAACCTTGCGAGGGTCGATCGGCGGTTGTCAGGTTTCGGAAGAAATTAGAGTGTCTGAGGGGCGTCCTGTCCCAGTTCAAGAAAAGATCGCGGGAGGCTAGGCTTTCGGCGAGGAAGGAGGCGGAGGCTATCATCGCCGAGCTGGACTCCTTGGAGGGGCTGAGGGAGCTCTGTGCTGACGAGCTGGCTTCCAGGTCGGCGGCGGTGGCTGCGGTGGAGAGGGAGGAAAGGAAGAGGGTGGCGGAGTGGCGCCAGCGGGCGAAGCTGAGGTGGATCAAAGAAGGAGACGCGAATTCCTCTTTCTTTCACAGAGCAGCTTCAAACAGGAGGCGGTCAAATTTGGTTCGCTCGATGTCGTTTGGGGGGCGCGAGGTGGTGGGCGACGAGGCGATTGGGAATGCGGTGGCGGGCTACTTCAGGGACTTCTCTTCGGCTCGTTTACCTCGGCGCTGGTGCTGGCTGGGGGAGGATGCTCCTAAGCTTTCCTCCGCGCAATGTGCGGAGTTGACGTGCGGCTTCTCCATCGATGAGGTAAAGGCTGCTGTGTGGGATCTCAATGCCGATGCCTCGCCGGGTCCCGATGGCTTCCCTATCGCTTTCTACAAGGATTTTTGGGATGTGGTGGGTCAAGAGGTTTGGGAGGTTGTGGCGGAATTCTCTTCGGGGAACTTGGGCTTCGATGGGATTAATAGGGCTCTTATCGTTCTTATCCCGAAATCTCAATCTCCAACTGCTATTGATGACTTTCGCCCTATTGCTATCTCAAATGCTTTGTACTCGATTGTTGCGAAAGTGCTGGTGAGGAGGCTGGCGGTGGTATTGGATGGTCTGATCCATCCCTCGCAGGTGGCCTTCATCCCCGGCCGTTTGATCTCTGATGTGACGGCTCTTGCCTCTGAGATGGTCGACAGCTGGGTGAGGCGGGGGAAGCAGGGCTTTCTTTGGAAGGTGGACTTCGCAAAGGCGTATGACTCCTTGGATTGGAGCTTCCTCTGGGCTGTGCTGCGTGCTCGCGGCTTCCCGAGTGTGTGGATCTCCTGGATGCGCCGATGCGTTTCTACGGCATCCTTCTCAATCATGTTGAATGGCCGTATCGTTGGTAGCCGGTTTCAGCCCAGGAGGGGTGTTCGGCAGGGGTGCCCTCTGGCACCCATGCTCTTCGTCATTGCCGCTGATGTGCTCCCAAGAATGGCGGATAGGGTGATCACGAGGGGCTTCTCATCGGGGTTCTCATGTAACTACAAGAACACTCCAACCCTCCAGTATGCGGACGACACCATCGCCTTCATAGAGGGGGGTCTGGAAGAGGTCAGAGGGATGGCTGTCACTTTCGCCATCTTTAGTGAACTCTCGGGGCTACGGATCAACCATTCCAAGTCCAAGTTGATCCCTTTCGCTTGGGATGATCGGTCTGCGGCGGCTTGTGGCGTGCTTCTGGGGTGCTCCCCTTCTGCTCTTCCGATCGATTACCTGGGTCTACCGCTGGGCGCGAGAAGGTCGAGATTGTCCCATTGGAAAAGGGTGATGGAAAAGGCGGAAAGAAGGCTTGCTGGGTGGAGTGCGGCGATGCTATCCCGGGGTGGGCGTCTTGTGCTTATTAGGTCGGTCTTGGCCGCTATTCCAATCTATTTTCTGTCGAATTGGGCTATTCCGGTGGAGATTAAGAAGAGGCTTGAGGGCCTTATGCGGAACTTTCTATGGGGAAGAAGGGGTTCCGCGTCGCGGGGCATCCATCTGGTGGCCTGGAAGGATGTGGCGAAAAGGAAATGCGATGGTGGGCTCGGCATTCGTAGCCTGGATGTGGTCAACGATGCGCTGATGCTTAAATGGGTCAACAAGCTTTGGGGTAGCGCCTCCGGGTTCTTTCCCTCTATGCTGCGTGATATTCTCTCCATTGGGGTGGACATGCTGCGGGACGCCGACTCTTCGCGCTCTGGGACGCCTTTCTGGAGGGGGATCGCCTCGACGGCTAGGCGGTTCTCTCATCTGTTCAAGCCGGTCCTGGGTGATGGCAACTCGTTGCTTTTTTGGCACGACGAATGGGCGGGGGACGCCACCCTCGGTAACTCCTTCCCTCGTCTCTGTGCCTTGGCTTCTGACTCTGGGGCATCGGTGGCTTCCGCATGGGACGGGGACAACTGGTTCCCTTCCTTTGCTGCCAACCTCTCCGACGAGCGCTTTGATGACTTCTTAAACCTCCTGCAGCAGCTTAGGGTTGCCCCGACGCCATCCATTGGCAGGGATCACTGGGTCTGGCGTGACGGCGCCTTCTCTTCGAGGCGGGCCTTCAAGATGATCTCGCATCAACCAATCTCTGATCGGAACCCCCTTTGCAAAGATTTGGGGTGGCTGTGGCGATTAAATTTGCCGGAGAAGGTGGCTTTTTTCCTGTGGCTTTTGCGCCGTGGTAGGGTATTGACCTGCGATAGATGTGCTAAGTTTCTATCGGGGGTTGACTCCATGGAGTGTGTGCTGTGTGCCGGCGATCTGGAGACTTTGCAACATCTTTTTTTCTGTTGTCCGTGCTCTGCCACCATTTGGGAGGGCCTCAATGTGGCTTGGATTGACGCTTCTTCGGCCGACTCGTTCTGGGTCACTTTGCGCTCTCGTGCTGATCGGCCAAGGAGGGAATTGCTCCGCCCCCTCGCTTGCATCTGGGCGCTGTGGCTAGCTAGGAACGCGAAGATTTTCAGGGGCCAAAGGTTCTACATGGAGAACGTTTTAGCGCATGTTGATTTACTTCTGGGTGACTGGATGCTCCGGTAATGCTGTGGTCGCGTGTTGGTGTTTGGGTTGTGGTCTGGGGTATCGACAGGGATCCTCTCGATCCCTGATGTTTGCATCTCTTTGTACTTCTCTTCTCCACTCCCTCGTTTGTTTTTTTTAATAAAATTTGGGGCGAACACCACCATGTGTCTCCCCCGAAACATTTTGATTTAAAAAAAAAGAATTTTTACGTGGAACCCTACTCCTTAAGGATCAGGATGAAACAATGGGAGAACGCCTCAAAGGGCTGATTTGTCCATTGAACTTTCTCAAAGGATACGTGAGGTATGGGGCTCCTTATATAGCCTTCGCAGAGCCCCCACCGGGCAAATGATTGAAATATGATGAAATAGAGAGGTTAATGGTTTGGTGAAATTGTGAAGTAATGCTTCCCATTTTCCCTAGGTTTGTCAATTAAGTGGGAGGTTAGTCCTTAAGATGGACCAATCCCTTTGATAACTTGCAAAGCGGTCAAGATCTCAAATAATCAATGCAAGCCCTGTCAATACCATTACTGTTGGAGTATTTGTTATGTGCGCATATTGAGTTGTAGCAGGGTAAATGGATCCTGGAGAAGATCCATTTACCCCATCCAGTGTTTAGTCCCACATTGTCCAGTGGTGGGACTTGGAGGCTCTGGAGAGGCTATATAAGGAGCCCCAGACCTCCTCTTTCCATTGAGAAAATGCAATGCATAAAATACCCCTTTGAGGGATTCTCCTGTGGTTTCATCCGCTCCTCACGGAGTAGGGTTCCGCGTTAAATCCCGCGTTCTTCATGTTTATGTTTCTTTATTCTCTGATTCCGCTTTCGTTTCCGATTTCTTAACCTGGTATCAGAGCGGGTCGATTCTCGTGGATTCTTTTTCTTCTTTTGGTCGATTCGAGATTCGAGATTATTTTGAAGTTCCTGTTCATGATTCACTTTTTCGGAAGAAGGGCTACAACATAATGTTTTTTTAAGTATGCGCATCTCCGTGAAACTTTAAGTGCCCTCTGATCGTGCATCCAGGCGAGCCCTCACGGCTCCTTGCACGACATCCAGGCGGCGAACACCCTCCTCCATCCTCTGGATCGTATGCACATCCATATCCATGCTCAGGCGGAGCAAAGGGGGCTCCAAGGCGACGCATCCTCGCCTCTCATGCCTTACATGGTGGCGCAAAGCCATCCAACCCTTGTTGCACCCTCCCCATAGCAGTGGCAGCACACCGCAGGCGGCACCATTGAACTTGACAAATGAGGAGTGCACGACGGAAAGCACCCCAGGAGGAGAACAGGGAGTTCTCCCTCGAAGCCCCGATCGAGCCCTCCAGGGCTCTGCATTCAAGATCCCAGATCAACCTTTCTCGTGCTCCCCAGATCCAAGATCCCATGGCACACACCTCCTCGACAGATCCCATCGCGTGCGAGATTCCCTTCCTGGCACACATCGACGAGCGCACACTCCTTCACGAGCGCAATCGGCGGTGCTCCTTCATCCTCAGTAGGAACCGACGGCACACTGCATCCCCATCGCAAGCGCAGGTTTGCGTCAGCCTATTTCTAGCAAGCCGCAGGTCCATCAACTCCATGCGCATAACAAGATCCAGGCGGGCAGATCCGGCCGCCCAACAACGCCCTCCTTCCTCCCGTCGCTGGCGAGGGCGAGTTCCAAGGAATGCAACGGCTTTCCAAATCTTTGGCGGCGATATTCCATAAGAAGGGTTCCCACGTTGAGAACCCTAATGGGCCTGCTCCTTTTTAATTAAAAAAAATTTATTTGGAGAGCAAGGGCCCCGACGGTTCTTAAAAAAATATTGGTTATTTTGTATGAAGGGTTCAGGTGGACCGTTTATCTTTGAGAAAAAAGGAGAGGAGGAGTATTCAGGTCCAATTGGGCCTGCCTTGTATAAAAAAATTTTGTTCAAAAAAAAAGGAGAGACGCATACAAGAAAAGCCGTACGCAAAGCAAAAAAAATGATTGTAAAAACAAAAAAAAGATTTGCGAAAGCCGTAAAAAAATCGTTGAATTGACTTAAAAAAAATATATGACGACTTATATATATAAAAAAGAAAGAAAAACCACAAGTTTCATGTTTTGTTTTCCCCTATTTATCTTGTCTTCTCCCAACTTGGTCGACGTCCATGTTTTCCGACAAGTATGGGAGAAAGGGGGAGTATGGTGTAGAGTCACAGGTCTTCTTCCAGATTTAGAGATTCATCAGACCATCCAATTGTTCAGACTCGACAAAGACAGTTCAGATTTCAGACTCGACATTCAGATTTGTCAGAGTCCAAGTTCGAGGCACTCCATGTTGAGGCCCATTGTTGAGTTCTCCAGAGAGACTCAATTTCAGACATGTATATGTTTGCGGTCATTTTCAGATGAGCACATGTTTACCATCTTTTGTTATGGTCTCCATCTTAGTCTTGTTGTTTCGGCCAGAGTTTTCACGTGAGCCATAGGGACTCCAGAGTAGAGGACCATTCCCTATGACATGTTGGCAAGGGTTTTCATGTGGTATCATAGGGACACCAGAGTAATGTACCATTCTCTGAGCCAGATGGGAGAGACCTAGTTCTCCGAAGAGGAGACTTTTCAGACTCCATTCTCTAGCGACCGTGGACTCCGACGAGGATTGCACAGCCACAACCTTTTCAGTTCGACCCTTTTCAGAGATGGAGCAGTTGTCCACATTATTGTGGCGGGCCAGATTACTCCGACGAGGAGACTCATTTTCAGTTGCAGTGACTCTGACATGCGCAGTTCAGAGCACATGCTCTCCGACGAGGAGATTCAACGGACTCACACTCCAGCTCGTTCGTTCTCTTCACCTGCACGGCGTGAGAAGCAACGTCCTCGACAACAACAGTTGTGCGCGTTGGGTTGATATTGTCCGTAGTGTCATGTAGCGTGGGTTGAGTTTCTTTTTGTTTGTCCAAGCTGAGCATTGCATGCTTCAGCTTGAGGGGGAGTGTTGGAGTATTTGTTATGTGCGCATATTGAGTTGTAGCAGGGAAATGGATACTGGAGAAGATCCATTTACCCCATCCAGTGTTTAGTCTCACATTATCCAGTGGTGGGACTTGGAGGCTCTGGAGAGGCTATATAAGGAGCCCCAGACCTCCTGTATCCATTGAGAAAATGCAATGCATAACATGCCCCTTTGAGGGCTTCTCCCGTAGTTTCATCCCGCTCCTCACGGAGTAGGGTTCCACGTTAAATCCCACGTTCTTCATGTTTATGTTTCTTTATTCTCTTATTCCGCTTCCGATTTCTTAACAATTACAAAGTAAGAAAAATGGGGTTCTTTGCCAAATTGAGTGCTAATATGGGCAATGGAGATCCAGATATTTTCGGGTTGGATTAACTCCCCCAAATAGGACTTTGGGTTAAAACCTGAATACTAAGCTAATCCCTCTACCGTAGAAGCTCTAAGACAGCATTTTCTTTGGAGGGTACAATTGAGGACAACTTTTAACGTGTGAGTGACAGTTCATAAGTTGATAATTTCATCCCCTCTATAATGACCGAGTAGCCCCTTTATATATATATAGCGGTGGATTACAAAATAAATAAAAAAATAAAAATCAACCACTTAACAAACCCAAATTAACTCCTAAAATATCTAACGACAATTATCTACCATAATAAGTGAGATTCTAATTGATCTCAATTTATTTAACAAAAAAAAATCAAGGATTGACTGAAAAACCCTATTTTATTAAAATTTGAAATCTGGGAGTGCATCAAGCAACCCCTGGGGTTATTTATTTTGTGAGCGTTGGAAAAGAATGATATTGAGATAAATATGCGTATTATTGGAGTATGATGAAATGGAGGTTGGTCAAAATATACTACAACAAATGTTTGCTTAAATCCTTGTTGGAAAAGAATGTTATTGAGATAAATATGTATATTGTTGGAATATGATGAAATGGGGGTTGGTCAAGATATAAAATGACATGTTTGCATAAATCGATGTTTGGTCAAGATATGGTCAAGATAATACCAAACGATATTTTTGTGGGTTTGGACGAGAGGATATTACGACAAGTATCCATGTGACATCTAATTGATAGTAAAGTACTAATAACTCACAAGATGAGTGGTAAATGTTGGGATATATTGGAATAGAGGGGTTTGTGAAGATTGTTAAAACTACGAGGTTATTCCGCCCATAACTCCGAGATTAGTTTTTCGATTAAGTGAGAGGTTGTTTGCCCGTAAGGATGGGTCAATCCCATTGTTAACCTTTAAATCAAACGTTTCCTAAAAATCCTTCAAATCAAACAAGGGGAGGATTTTTTCTGGAAACTGGCTATTAAATCTGTTTCTGTGGTCAGAAGGTTATTCGGGAGGTTTCACTATTTTATGGACAATTATTTCTCTTAAGATTTGGATTTTCCTTGTTGTTAATGAGCGTCAAGTTTAAATGCATAGTCGTGAACAACTTCTGATTTTTGGTGTCGTCAAACTACGTGGCTACTCCTTGCGAGGGTTTTGGAGTTTAGACTTGTATATTCCTCCTCGTCTTTTCGGAGGAGTTCTTGCATTTACATACTCTGATTGCGGGGGGTTGAGGCCACATTCTGTGGAAGAGATTGTTGAATTTGGGCTTATAAAAAGTTTTTAGCGAGGAAGACTTGTCACTTAGGGACAACTTTCTCATAGGATGGTTGTATTTGGGAGGTGAAGGTCCCTATAATTTAAGATAATCCTTGTCTAACTGATGAGGAGACAACTTCTTATGAAGGCTAATTGTATTTCTAATATGGATGCCGGCCGCCCTTTTTCGCGATTCCGAGCCAGTAGATGTGGATTATCTCTTCAACGGAGTTCTATAGACAAGTCAACATGCCAAGGTTGGACATCGAGTCCTTGCTCTTGTTTCGGATCCATTTATGGGGAGGGTGGGAAGTGTGGTATGGTGGCTGTGTTTTAGCGAAGGACCCATCTATTGAGTATGGCAGTATGCAAGGTTGCATGCATGATTTGAACTTAATGGTTGCATGGGTATGACGCCTCCGGATTACGTTGGCCTAATTGAGAATGTTCTAAATAATGTTTGTTGTTTTTGGAGCTCTTGCGTTGGGAGTTGGGTCATCTATCGAGCCAATTGAGTTGAGACCATTTTGGCTTGAGCTTAGCAATGGATTTAGTGACTGAGCTCGAGCTTGTTTGAGCTAAAAAATGCTGGCTCGAGATCTCATTAATGAGCAAAGTCAAATTTGCTTTGGTTAAGCACACAAGTTCCTAAGCTATTTTAACTAGACAATAAATGCAGTTTTAAAATTATTTCCATATATAAGAAATTGTTTTGTGCTGTAAAATTCATTTCACAAATTTGAAATACTATCATTACGATTTTAACTTTAATATATTTGGATTTATTTTTTCTTTAAGGCATTAAAATATCGTAACATGCATTTCATGCTGATATATATTTGTCGTTTCTAAGCAATGTTAGATTGTTGAATATATATGAATATATATGACTTCTTATCTTATCGAGCCATCTTGAGCTAATGAGCCAAGCACAGCTTTGGCTCGAGTGTGACTCGACAAGGGTAGCCAGCTTAAATCTTGGTTTGAGCTCTATTCGATTGCTCATTGAGGGTTTACAGCCCGAGCTTGAGATAAATCCATCGATCTTGACTTTCCCAACACCCCAATTTTGGAGGGGTGGTTGTACTAAATGTGCCATCTATTTCTCCTATAGATTGTAATAAATTTCTTCGATCTCTTTTAACCTCTAATTGTTCATTTTCAGCCACCACCCATATTCCAGGGGACTTGAAACGATATATTTTCGGAAGTTTCTCATTTGGTTTCATACCACCTTTTTTACTTATAATGGTCGAGGAGTAAAATTTATATAAATGGCAAGCACTAGTTCTAAGTTAGACAATCTAAACGAATGGTTGGATTTTGATTGTGCAACTTGATCCTTTTTTTCCAGATATAACCTGTTTGCTGATGAACTTATCCTTCCTCGCAACAAGGATGGACCACTAACGTTGATACATGTTATATTTCGAAGGCAAGCAACAATTGCTATAGGAGAAAAAAAGATTAACAAATTGAATATTATATTCCAAGAATTTTCTCCTTGTTTGCTTATGCCTACTATCTTTAATATTATTGATGAAATTCTGCTACAAAACTATATGTAATTGTTGGATAATGTAATAGAGTGGTAATTGGATCTCTCCAGGATCCAATTACCAACCAATTATGTTTAGTCTCACATGGAAGAGTGATGGGACTTTAGTCTGTCTGTGGGGCTATATAAGTGATGCAGCGTGGAACAGAAATATAGGGCTGCATATTTAGTTAATTTTATCCGTTAATTTTATTTACGTTTATTTGAGTCGTCGTAATCTTAATTAAATAAACGAGATCGCCTGTGATCTCAATTAGTTAGAGATTTGAATTTCAAATTAGTCGGTTAGTCGGTTAGAGTCAATTAGGATAATTAGTTCAGTTTGAATTTGAATTTGATTTCTATTTTTGTAATCTCATCCCTCCTATATAAAGGGATGATGGGGCTATTGTTAGAGACAATTCAGTGGATATAAAATTTGAGATTTCTCTCTCTCTCTCTCTCTCTCTCTTTTCTCTCTCCTTCCCCACGTGGTCTTCACGTTTCTCTTCTCCAACACCCGTCGTTTTTCCGACGAGCTTCTCTTCTCAACCCCTCCATTTTCTTCCACCAAACAATTTCCACCATCAATTTATTTTTTGCGAACTTCGATTTGCATCAATTGGTATCAGAGCATGGCCTACAGATCGTCCTCACGGATCTGACGATCCGTCCAGACGTTCGCACCGACATGCATCGAGGGACTATCGTTCGTCCGAACAAAAACGACGAGCCAACAACGCCTACAACAAGGAGATGATGCGCATGCTACTTGAGATACAAACCACATTCCAATTCAAGTCTCGAGAAATTATGGCTAACTTCGAGGCCCTACGCACCGCCAAATCAAAGGCTCCAACGATACCAATCACCGAAGCCGTTATCCAGAGTATCGACGAAGAACACCTTGCCGTCAATGATGATCTACTCGTTGTCCAGACCCTTCCAGAAGAAAAAAGTGACGAAACGCCCGCTGTCCAGCCTATTTCCGAGGAAAAAGAGGCCGTCACCAATGATTTCTTCGCTGTCCAGCCCATTCCGGGAGGAAAAAGTGTCGACCTGCTCGCTGTCCAGGTAATTTCAGGGTCGCCAAAGCCGCAGGAACCGAGCTCCAGCCCTTCCGCGACCCTTGTACAGACCTCCTCCACCACCCTTGCACCCCCATGCCCCCCTCTCGCTGCACCTGCAACCCAAGAACCCCCACCGCCTGCTCCCGTAATCCCAGTGGCCGACCCCGCAGCTCCAGCGGCCCCTTCCGCACCCCCAGACCATCCTCACGCACCTCCCGCAATACTCGCCATAGCCCCTGCGCTGACACAGTCCCATATACCCGCACCCCCAGCGCCTTCTTCCGCCACAACCCCCACGCCCTCGCCACCCCCTCCCGCCGCAGCCTACACACCTCAAGTCGCCTTCCTCACCCCCACCCTTTCTCGTTATCCCGTGCCGCCCCTTCCACCTCTTCCCATTGCCGTCGACATTCCACCACTCCTTCCCTGCATCCTGCGACGCCACCCGATGCCGCCGTTACCCGACCACGAGCCCTGGCTACGCGATCCCTGTGGTACCACGCACCGCAACAGTAGAAGAACTGCGCGCCACCGCCCCCTGTTCCCATCATGCGGCCGCCTCCCATTTAAGAAGGGCCGAGCCCTAACAATAATTGAGGATTTTTACTCTAGCGGGTCCCTTGACAATAGGAGAAAAGGAATATTCTGGTAATATTTTAAGGGAGCCCCTCCTCCAATGATATTTTACCCTACGGGCCAAGTAGAAAAGCTAACTTATGAGTTTTTAAGTGACGGGGTAGAATATTTGCAACCGTACCCCTCAATGGAGAAGAATTAGAAACGTAACATGGAAAATGAGCAAAATTGGGAGATCCAACCAATCAATCTATATGGAATTCTCCACCGACAGATCGAAGATCCAGCAATTCGTCGGAGACGAATTTTTTCAAGCGGAGGAGAGTTGATGCAGCGTGGAACAGAAATATAAGGCTGCATATTTAGTTAATTTTATCCGTTAATTTTATTTACGTTTATTTGAGTCGTCATAATCTTAATTAAATAAACGGGATCGCCTGTGATCTCAATTAGTTAGAGATTTGAATTTTAAATTAGTCGGTTAGAATCAATTTAGGATAATTAGTTCAATTTGAATTTGAATTTGATTTCTGTTTTTGTAATCTCATCCCTCCTATATAAAGGGATGATGGGGCTATTGTTAGAGATAGTTCAGTGGATATAAAATTTGAGATTTATCTCTCTCTCTCTCTCTCTCTCTCTTTTCTCTCTCCTTCCCCACGTGGTCTTCATGTTTCTCTTCTCCAACACCCCTCGTTTTTCCGATGAGCTTCTCTTCTTAACCCCTCCATTTTCTTCCACCAAACAATTTCCACCATCAATTTATTTTTGTGCGAACTTCGATTTGCATCAATAAGGAGCCCCACATCCCATGTACTCAGTGAGAAACTTCAAAAGAAGATCTAGCCCTTTGAGGCATTCTCTCGTGGTTTCATCCCGCTCCTTACGGAGTAGGGTTCTACGTAAAACAAGATGTTTATATTTGTTTTCTTATTTCTGATTTTGCTTTTGCATTTCTTTATTTTCAACATGGTACCAGAGCGACGGTCCTAGATCAAAGCCGTGACTTAAAACCCGCTCCCCACCTCTATCCCTAGGATTCTCGGCGCTGCTCCACCTTCTCGTGCCGCTCGTGCTGCTGCCCCACCTTCCTGGGGCACCGTCTAACTGCATGGATTGTTGCTCGCATCGTTTACGCCGTCGCTCCACCATCCAGGGACATCGCCCAGCAGCCAGCGGCCTACGCCGCGTCGCCTAGGGGCTCGTAGCCCCTCTTGAAGGTGCTGCCAAGGAGGAACGATGATCCTGGAAATTTCCAGCACCCTCCACGCACCTTGTAGGGCATCCAACCCCTCTCCAAGCTGCTACAACAATTTGATTTGACTATAAACGATCTGAATTGTATTCTTTCCACATGGTATCGGAGCAAGTCAGTCTTTTAGGAAATTTGATTTTCTTATTTTTTAAATTTGATTATTATTATTCTAGTACTGGAGTTTGTTCAAAAACCTGGAGTTTTCTATAGCCCTGAATCTAAGCAGCAACAGAAGTTGTTTGTTTGGATTATTCGATAGATCTCCACGTCAACACATCAAGGGCACACATATCCAACAGAACCCTAGGTGCAACCATCGTGTCCTGACGGCATCGCCATTCTTCATAATCTCTTTGGGTTTAGGGAACCCTAATTCTATCTTCAATAGTACCAGAACTCTAGATTTCCAAGCAACAATCCAGGTCGAAGATCTCCGGACAATACTCTAGAAGCTCCAAGTGTCGTCCTCCTAGTCTCAAGGTGGTAGGCGTTCTCTCCAGGCACATGGACCCTCCGCCTCCAATTCCAACATCATCTGAAGGCACTCCCATCCTCACTATGATCCCGCTACAAGCATAAGCAGAGCTCTTGAGCAGACTCAGGCCTCCAGCCCTCGTAGCCATTGCGCATATGCATGCCTTGTAGCCCTCGTAGCCCTTGTAGCAGGGGCCACATCTTTTTACTCTTGCACGAATGATTTTGCATCCCTGTTGTGTCCTCTTTGGTACCTGTTGGCGCAACTAGCGATGCGAAGACCTCCAGCACCACCTCCAAGGTGGAACCTCATCCAAGTGCAAGTAGCACAACCACCGCGCAGCCTCACCTCCTACTTCGCAGGCCAAGCGACGATCCCTCTCGCAAGATCTCCAGCTCTTTGCCGCGCGAGCCCTTCTCCGTCAAGCTACAGGTTGCGGCACCCCACGGATGATGCAACCTCCAACTGCATCTCCTCTGCCCTCTGCCTCCCTCGACGACTGGTGCCTCTCGATGGGTTTACAAACCCCTTGGTCGTGCAGAAAGAGGTTCCCAACATGGGAACCCTAGCAATTGAAGAAAGGGGGGTACGATATCTCTTTCTGATGAGGCGCATGCTATTTGGGCTCGAGGGCCACATCTGATCTGTATTTAGAAAAACAAGAGGGGGAGAAATTTATTGTATTAAAAGAAATGGAGGGGGGCTAATCATTTGGGCCTAATTGGCCCAAAGAGAGAGAGAGAGAGGGCCTTGATTTTTAAAAAGGGGAAACCGTAAAAAATATAACAACACCAAAAAAGGATTTTTTGGTTTGAAAAAAGGATACATGCAAAGAGAAAGCCGTATGTAAAGAAAGGAGCTGAAAAATGGTTAAAAAAGGGAAGCACAAAAAGATGCATGTTTTGTTTTCTCCCAACTTGATCATCCACACTCTTGTTCTATCAAGTATGGGAGAAAGGGGGAGTCAGAAATGAACATATTCTTCAGAACTTCTACTGCCCGACCACGGCTGATAGACCGACACTCCAAATTGCTACTGCGATCATCTGTCTTTACCGAGCATCGATTTCTTCATCGAGGTGTACTTTCACCACCCGAATACTACTTTGTGACGGACTTCTTCTACTGTGATTATTCTCTATGCACGACAGAGATATGTTCCGGTGACATGCAAGCACGACAGAGATATGCTCTGGTGATCTAATATCATAGCGACTCTACATGCATGGCAAAGAATACGTTCCGGTGACCTGAAAGTCTCAGACCCATCCTCGATCGATGTCTTCTACCAACAACGAACATATATTCTTCTTGTGATGCATCATATGAAGATGTGATGTATACCTTTTCTTTTCGCTGCAAGCTGCAGCTTTCTTAGCTCCAGCTTGAGGGGGAGTGTTGGAGAATGTAATAGAGTGGTAATTGGATCTCTTCAGGATCCAATTACCACCCACTTATGTTTAGTCCCACATAGAAGAGTGTTGGGACTCTGGTCTGTCTGTGGGGTTATATAAGGAGCCCACACCCCCTGTACTCAGCATGGAAGGACATATCGATATCGACAACATATCGATACAATGTCGATACCGATATATCGCCGATATATCGGCGATATATCGACGCATATCGCCGAAACCCGGTATCCATTAGGAATTTTTCTCCTGTCGATACCTGATATATCCATATCGACGATATATCGGTGACCTGTCGATACCGATATATCGCCGATATATCGACGATATATCGCGATATGGCGATCCATGGTACTCAGTGAGAAACTTCAATAGAAGATCTGGCCCTTTGAGGCCTTCCCCCGTGGTTTCTTCCCGCTCCTTACGGAGTAGGGTTCTACATAAAACAAGATGCTTATGTTTGTTTTCTTGTTTCTGATTCCGCTTCCGCATTTCTTTTTTTCAACAGTAATAATATCCTTTAATGATTTAGTGACAAACTTTTTGGGTGCATTCGACAAGGTTGTGAAACTTTCATGTGGCAGGAGATGATCTATGTGGCCTTCATTCTATTGCTTTTTTAGTTGCCTCACTTGCAATATAATTGAAGAGTGACTCTGATGGAGTGGTTGCAAATACTTTTAGGTGGATATATCATCACTATTTTGCTATGGTAATGGCACTTGTGAGTCTCACGTGGGAGATCAAAGGTCCGCCTGATTGTTCGAAGCAACAGGTAATGAATTAATGCTATGGACACATTCATTAGCCTGAGCAATATTAAGGTCTAATTGTTTACTGTGTTCAGAGAGGAGTTGAACTCTTCCTGTATTGGGCAGTGATGCAGGGGGTTGTCATGATATTGCAAAATAGATATCAACGTCAAAGACTCTATACTCGCATTGCACTGGGAAAGGTAATATTCCATGCAATGTCTCTTTTTGTATGTCATTATGCAAAATTCCTATATATTGTGTGAAATGATGCTGAAAGGCTGGAATCTCTTGTGAGCTTAATCAGGTTAAGATCTGTCTTTGATATGTGGAGGGAGAAGTGAACTTAATCATACAGATAAAAAATCAGCCTTATCTAGTTTATATTGGACTCTTACTTTATTTGAATGATTTGATAATCTTTTATTTATCAGATCTGAAAAGGCTCCCATTTTCCAACCTTCTAATCGAGCACATACAGAGAAATAAAATGATGCAATTTAGCTCTCGTTTTCCAAAACAAATGATGCCATTTCACTCCAATTTCCCACCTAATTAAAAACATATATAAAGTAAACATACGACATTGTTTGCTTGAACTTATCTTTACTACATAAATCCGATCGATCTTCTAATGGAGTTCATGAACTTGCGTAACCTGTCTGTAGTAGGCCTATATTCAACTCCACAGTGGAGAGATGGTTTTATTGCTTAGTTTTTTAAAGAATGTTCCATTTGTTTGAAGTCTGTTCAGTTCCTAATCTGTTATTTATAGAATTACACTTTCAAATATCTTCAGATTATGTGTTTCTATCTTTATTTTTGGCTAGTTTGTACATATGATACACATAATGAACATTAGAGTGAATAATAATCCGATCTTAAATAAATGAGTTGTAATACTATAGTAGTTTATTATAACTGTATATTAAAGGTAATATTCCATGCAATGTCTCTTTTTGTATATGTCATTATGCAAAATTCCTATATATTGTGTGAAATGATGCTGACAAGGCTGGAATCTCTTGTGAGCTTAATCAGGTTAAGATCTGTCTTTGATATGTGGAGGGAGAAGTGAACTTAATCATACAGATCAAAAATCAGCCTTATCTAGTTAATATTGGACTCTTTTACTTTATTTGAATGATTTGATAATCTTTTATTTATCAGATCTGAAAAGGCTCCCATTTTCCAACCTTCTAATCAAGCACATACAGAGAAAAAAATGATGCAATTTAGCTCTCGTTTTCCAAAACAAATGATGCCATTTCACTCAAATTTTCCCACCTAATTAAAAACATATATAAAGTAAACATACGACATTGTTTGTTTGAACTTATCTTTACTACATAAATCCGATCAATCTTCTAATGGAGTTCATGAACTTGCGTAAACTGAGTCTGTAGTAGGCCTATATTCAACTCCGCAGTGGAGAAATGGTTTTATTGCTTAGTTTTTTTATAGAATGTTCCATTTGTTTGAAGTCTGTTTTCAGTTCCTAATCTGTTATTTATAGAATCACACTTTCAAAAATCTTCAGATTATGCGTTTCTATCTTTATTTTTGGCTAGTTTGTACATATGATACACATAATGAACATTATAGTGAACAATAATCCGATCTTAAATAAATGAGTTGTAATACTATAGTAGTTTATTATAACTGTATACTGAAGACTTATGGAACATGGCAAAAAAGGATTTGTTTTTCAGATGCGATATACCTATTAAATAAAAAGGATTTGTTTTTCAGTGGCAAAAAAGGCTGCAGATGGTTTACATTAACAAGGTAGCCATGACGTTTGTAGTCATCTTTTTTACAAACGTCTACAAGCAACTGGGGATCCTCTTTCAATTGGGGTCAATGGTCATAAATCTAGCTTCACTTCTCTTGGTGTGAGATGCTACCTTAGACTTCATCTCCAATCACATGCTTTTAGAACCACTGGCCCATTAAAACTTTTCGATTACTTTGAATGATGTCCCTTGTGCGTCGTTTGACTCCTCACCCTCACTTATTGATGCTGGACGATCTAGTTCTGCCATGATTGTTATTTAGACTGTCATTTGCCAATTTCTCTTCTTTAGCCATGTTTTTTTCGACAATCACTAGGTCCTGTTGGTTTCCTTTGACGGAAACTGGTTGGTTAAGCCTGAGATTTCGTCCCATTTACACGATTCTAGAACCATTGGCCCACTAAGACTTTTCAAGTACTATAAATGCTGTCCATTGTACCTCGTTTGTCTCTTCTCCCCTTCTTGATGCTGAACCATCTGTTCTGCCAGGATCGTAGTTTAGACTCTCTCCTTTGCCAGTTTCTCTTCTTTAGCTTTTTTTATTCAACAATCACTAGATCCTGTTGGCTTCCTCCGACAGAAGAAATCGGTTGGTTAAGCCAACAATAATTAACATTTTTATTCCAAGGGAGCACAGATGTCTGCCAGTTTTCCTTATTTTGTGGAGTGAAAGATTTAACGCTGCCCTATACATCTCTGGTCCCATTCATGGTTTTAAAAAATGCACCTCGACGCGCAAGCCTCAAGCAGCCCAGGTGAGGCATGTGCCTCGAGGTGCTGAGGCGCCGCCTCGGGCTGCACATGTTTGGCACCTAATTTCTTACATTTTATATATTAATTTTTGAATTTTAAGTATATTATTGTTAAAAATTTAATTTGTTATATACTCACATATATTTATTCTATATCCAAAAAATTATGTGTCAGTCATATAAAAATACGCACCCCCCGCAAGCGAGACCCCCATGCATGGTAGGGTACGGTGCGACAGTGGGGTGCATACACAGTTCTTTACTGGGTTTAACAAATCGAATGGTTGGGATTCAAAGCATATCACTATATAAATGTTAGTCATATAACATATATAATACAACATAAACATATTGTATATTGTGTTTGTTAATAATATGTGTTAGTCACATAATTTTGCTTCACTCATGCACATAAAGAGAGGTATTGTATATCAACAAGAACTTCCCTCCGCCAACATTAACGGAGGGATTCAAAGCATACACAGTTCTTTACTGGGTTTAACAAATCGAATGGTTGGGATTCAAAGCATATCAATATATAAATGTTAGTCATATAACATATATAATACAACCATTCGATTTGCTTCACTCATGCACATAAAGAGAGGTATTGTATATCAACAAGAACTTCCCTCCGCCAACATTAACGGAGGTCATAATAAGCTTTGCATCGTATATGGATGACAATATACGTTACAGTTCAAAGCAAATCATGCAAAGAATATTATATATTATCATGTTCATAACATATATGGTGATTATGTTGGGGGACATATAAGTTTAGGATTTTTATAAACATATATATAATTATGCTTAATTATATTTATGTATATTTTCCTATATAAATTGAGGCTTATGCCTCGCCTTGTCAAGGGAAAACGCTTCAATCCGCCTCAAATTTTTCAAAACGATGGTTCCATTGCATCTTCTACCAATCCTATGCTATGAAAACTTTACACCACACATAAGGCATTTCCACTCAGTTGAAAATGTCAACTTCTTTGGTTCAACTCCATTGGCTCCTTTATTGGTTTGTTGACAGAATACACTAGTGAGACATAATTTTGAAGAAATTGGAGACGATTTTGTAGTGTATTTTTATGGGAAAGTGTAGTGGTTTGGGTTATTGTTTGTATTAATTTTTTTTCTGCGTAACTGCGATTTAAACATCAAACAATATTTAGTTGTAGATTCAAGGGCTTTGGTGACATTGGTGTTATTTAGTTATGTAATCTTGTTGGTAGGCCCAATTTTTCTGATATTACTCTGGCAGATTATCCTACATTCCCAATAAATTACAAGATCAACAAAAGGGACGAAACAAGGAAAAAAATAGATAATAAAAACAGGGAAATTCTCTCACCTGATGGCAACTCTCATGTAGAAATCAATAAATTTATAAAATGGATGCGGTGAAGGTTAAAGACCGAATCGCCTGAGTTTGTTTTTTGATATTTATGTTGGGGGGTAGTTGAGTATAGAATGTTAACACGAGTGTTTCACCTTTAACATGCAAACTTTCTCGAAATACATGACATAAGTGGACACCTCTAAATTGCCTGGTGTTCCGGTGTTGAATTAGGTATCTCTGTGTGACACATCATAGATTATAAATAGGGTATTTTGAGGTCATAAAGTAGCTACCTCCGAACTCTCAACTGCCTGTGTTTGGTGCAATATCCAACATCTTACCAGTTTTGTGTTGACAGAAAATTGACAGGTGAAGACTAGGTTCCATTTTCTTTCAATAAGTAGGAAGATTAAATCCTAGCACTGATAACTTCAAGTTAGTGTTTAGTGCCTGGTAGTCCCTTCGAAACCTTCATGTTACCCACTGGCTGATGGGTGTGGGCCTGATGCAATAAATCATGAGACCAGTGGAAGCTACTACTCTTTTTGACCACTTAAATGCAAATATTTCTGCACAGGCAAAAAGAATGGATGTTGTTGGGGGAGAGACTGCTGGTGTCGAGGGCCAGCTGTTGCTGTTGTGCCCCGTTCTCTTCACCTTGCAGGTCCTTTATTTTTACCCGTTGTACGCATAAAAAGCTACTCTAAGTAAAAGTAGCATATCATGCAGTTGATTTTTCATAAAAAAAATCTGTCCTCGCTAACTTCCAGGGCTTTGAAGCCTATATCGGTTTGTTGCTACTCCGGACCGCTTTGTGGGGTTTGGCTTCTGAATGGCAGGCAAGAATAAGTCTCAATCGATTTACTTGTCGGATTCTCATGAAACTGTCGATTAACAGGTTGCTTTTGCGCTGCACAGGTAGCCGTCTGCGGCATCTTACTTGCCATGATGGCTGTTGGCAACTTCGTAAACACTGTCCAGACACTGATGACAAAGTCCAGATTCAAGGCCAAGATGAAACAATCTAGGAGCAAGCAGAATCTCAACGGCCTGAAATCTGCTCACAAGGAGTAAGTTGTGGAGTTTTTCTGTGTCCAGCAAGCTCCCCTTCAGAAGTTTTAGTAATGATCGATGGTGTTATCCGTTTTGTAAAGCTTTGTTCAATCGTTTCACCTCCTAATTTAGTAGGTGATAAGTTGCGTGGCAACATATACTTTCCCTCCGATAAAAGGTTTTGGTTCTTGACTGAGGTTGCGATCAGCATCACTAATGCGAGTTATGAACATGATAAAGTGAAGACCAAGATTTTGATCTACTTGTAATAAAATAATTTAGGACGTTACAGTTTTGCAAAAGTACATTAATTTGTTTCCTACATGTATTTTTCATTCTACTCACCACAGAATCCGACCCAAACAAATGACACTCGTTACATTCTAGGATTATGATACTTACAATAAATTGTTATCAAAAACCGATATACGTACATCCATGCACACATATGTATATGTGCGTGAACGGGCCTGGGGATCTTCGTGGAAGGCTCGGCCGACAGGGACCATATGTTCAACTCGAGGATGCTGTATAGGCAACTATAAAGACTAGTGTATCAAAGACGAAGAAAGGTACATAATCATTGACAAAGACCAAGGTGTAGAGCTCGGTTTGCAGCAAATCTCTTGACGCACCTTAGAGATGTCAGCCTTCCCTAAGCCAAGGGAAGTACTTTGAAAGCTGCATATATGTATTCACATATACAAATATATATTCATGTATGCACAAACATACACAATTGCTGGATCACTGTCGGTGTGATGCAACTCACATTTTTTTCGTTGTGGTTTTCTTCAAGATTGTCACGATTTTGGCTTCAAATTTTGTAATAAGAAATTTTCCGTCCTGATTTGTAAATGGTTCTGAGGCATCTCATTTTTCGAACAGTTTATCATCAAAATTTAGATAATATGCACACGAATATTATAGTGGTTACATTTTCTTCGTAGCAACCCCTTTCCTGTTTGTTTTGTCTGGAGAGTAAACGAATGAGTAAGCTACAGTCACGGTTTTCTTTTTTGGCAAAATCATCCAAGAATTTCCCTAGATTTTGTTTGAAAGTTTATCAGATCTTATCACTATAAGGTTAAAAAAAGGAACTTTGGAAATGGAAGAAAAGAGGATAGATCAACACATACAGATTCCGAAGGGATTCCTGATAAAGACGAGAGCATCCCAACAATCAAATTTAATTGTTGAGGAAGAACAGAATCTGAATTGACGTAGATGAAGTCGTCGACGATAATGGCAGTCTGTTTTTGACAAGAAATGCGAGCAGTTGGATTTGGCTTATGTATGCGTGCAGCAGTTGCCGCGTGCTCGTATGAAATGTAGATCTCTGCATGTGGAGTTTCCCTGTGGGACTATTGCTGCAAGCAAATTCAAGGAACCAATTCAAGAATGCAACGACCTAAATAGCACATACTCTGAACTTTATTTTAATACAAAGGGTGAAAACCCGCTCCATATGTGCCTGACCCGATCCGAACCATGACATCGGGTTAATGGATCTACCCACTCCAATCAAAATGGTTATCCATTAGATTGGATACCTGTTTTGTGAAATGGATATCGGATTACCTGTGGGTATCCGTGGATACAAATTAATAAGATATAGGGCAATCAAAATCTGTTAAAGTGAAAACTCCAAAATGGGGATTTGTGGATTGGGGTACATATATCAACTGATATTAAAACTATTTGACCGTATCTGTAAAAAAATGGAGACAAGTCAGAGATTAATCGTATACGAGTAATATCAGAAATACTTTGTAGATTAGCTGCATGAATTGATGGAAAATACACCATAAAAATATAATAAATGTACCTATATCATAAAAAATATACCAAATATGATGAAATATGGTATAAAATTATGTGATAATGATATATTGATATAGATACCGATGTTTATAGATATCAAAATGATATACATATCCGTGTCCATTTTAAAAATAGATATGGATACGTATGTCAAAATCTAAATACAACAAATACAACGACGAATCAGACATGGATATACCCATACATGTTTACATCCCTAGCCTCGAGGGTTGAGGCGGAAGTATGCGTATATTGTATCCGATTTGCGACCATATCCATTTTTATATAGATCTTGACATGATTTTTTATTATATAATTATTAATTAAATCATAGTAAAATAAATGTCTAAAATCGACATTTGAAAAAAATACATCGAGCAACTGATTGGAGAGGAAACGTCGAAATTACATATTTATCATTAATCGAAAGGAATCTCCGAACGATGAATGGATGAAATTATTCCAAATCATTATACTGTATTTTAAATCTCAACTCGAAACCTGAACATTAAACCATTATAAATTAATATAATCTCAACTTTAATTCTTGGATAATAAATTATTATGATTTGACGGTTCCAAATCGAATCGGCACGTGAGGTGCCGATTTGAACGTGTTCCCACATATACACGCTCGAGGTACCGGAAAAATCTGATTTTGACATAGACACATATATGGATATCACTTAATATCGGCAAATAATTCAAACAATATTTGTATATCCGTTTTAATATATAATTATGGTTGTAGACTTATTTTTAACCATATATAACATAATTTTATTATCTTCCTTTACCAATTTGGTATAATTATTAAAGCATTTGCACATTTATTATATTTATATCAGATGTATTCCATCCAATACATGCATATTTATGCTAATATATATAATATTTCCAATATGAGTCGTATGAGATTAATATTCATTTTACATATGTATCCCTTAACACGGTAATATAAATTTCATATCTGGATTTGCACTCTAATTCGTATTTACAAATAGATAAGGATATAGTATCATCTACATCCATATACGTATCTATATATTTGCATTCATAGTAAATACCACCAAGTAGATCAACGGGCCTCGTCCAAGTTAAAGGGTCGATGAGATGGGTCGACCCATGGATACCCATAGATCATAGCTTCGGAGCTCCATATATCACGGGTCAAAACGAGTTGGGTACCTGATCCAATGCAATCTTTTGGATATCAATTGATTTTGGATCGATTGGGTCGGGTCGGGTATCCATCAAATTCAAGAACCGTACACAGCCCTACCAGCAAGGGTTTCTATTTGTATTTGGATTTAATATTCAACAAAAATGATGGTATAATATTCATGAAAATATTGGCTAAAACAAAGTATCTATTAAAGAGTCATATCTTACTTTTCTCGAAATGGGGAGAACGAATTTATCATTGATTTCTACGTGTACACAATCTATTTCATTTTTTTATTTTTTTATGGAACTGTTGATCCTGACTTTATTTTCTTAACAAACAATTAGAGGCAACATGACGAATGTTTTACTTCACCCCAATTATCCAGACTTCGATGAAGGTAATCCACACTTTTTAAACAATAATATTCACTGGTATAATATTTTGAACAAAGAGCGAACCACATATTAGATCAAGCTGCTATAAACACAAGGACCCACTAAATGTTTGAACTGTCACTATAAGAAAAATGAGTTGTGGTCATGAAATGTGGCTACGGAAACTTGTGGCCACGATAATTCCGTGGTCACTAGCTTCTCGTAGCTACAATCCGTAGTCAAAGCCTTCATACAAGAGTTGTGGCCACGACAAGTTCTGTGTCACTTGTAGTGGCAACGACATATTCGTGGTTAAAGAACTCTCGCGACGAGACTTGTAGCTACAGCTATTGACCATGACGTGTTGTGGCCAGAGCCTAATTCTGTAGCTACAAACCCCATATCCGTGGCCACTGTTCTTTAGTCACAACTTGTTTTCCTTGTAGTGTATAAAGCCACATATGCTTATTCACTTTCTGTTCTATTTAACTTCACTTCATATGAATAACTATCTCTACCAGTCACTTTAAATTAGAATATGTCTTTGGAGTACACTCTTGAATCTCTGTTGTCAGTTTCGATGTCATCGTTCCTATCCTTCGACCATTAAAGTATCCACTTATTTGTAAAAATATCGATATAAGTACTGATATAATATGTAATTCTCGACCTCTTTTCATAACATCATTAAAAGCTCTCTGATAGATTTTATTCCTATGTCTATACCAAAGTCCATTATCCTTACAAAATGTAATGTATGATTGATTACTATCATTTTGTGCTATGATCCAATCAAATACTTCTTTTTCAAGTATAAAAATCACATATCATGCTATCAAATATAGATGCACACGTCTTGCTTTTGAACTGCATGCTTGTACACATATGTCGAAGACAATGACGATGCGTAAAGCCTTCTTCGATGGAAGGAAATCCCTAAATGCATCTTTTAGACTATGAAAGCAACCACTTATAAAGCAAATATCAACGCAGTTAATGATATGCTTCAATATCATAAGAAACCGTCTCCAACTAGTAATATTCTCGTTCTTTTTTACAACAGTGAATGCCATTGGAAATAATTTTCTTTCGACATCGACGGTAGTTGCCACATAAACATGCCCATTATATCTTCCATGTATACAAACGTACAAGGTACCATGAAGTGAAATGAGTTACTTAATACACTAAATGTTAATCAAATTAATTTGTTAATCAAGGATTTTACATGTGTCCATATATAATTGAGAGCTCTAAGGCTAGTGATTGAAATATGCAATATCTTAACATTATCTAATTTTGATCCTCATTACCTTACATTACAACAATGCAAATGGAACATGTAAAACATCCCAGCATTAACCTCACATCGATCCAAGTGAGGAACTCTTATCCTCAAATGTAAGAAGCGTAATAAAACAAAACCATTACAAGGAAAACAAATTGTGGCTACAGAACTATGCAAACGGATATGAGATTTGTGGCCACAAATTTAGGCTCTAGCCACAACACGTCGTGTCTAGTAGCTGTAGCCAGTGACGGAGAGAGGGTGGGGCGGGTGGGGGCTTAGCCCCCCCGGCTCCCGTGGAAATCCATGTATATGTTTAATATATATATATTATATAATCTAAATACATTATTTAATTAATTATAATTTACATGTTATGTATAATAGCCTCCCATATCTCAACAAAAAAAATAAAAATATATGATCTAACTACAATAAATATTGTTAACATTATACGATGTGCATAACTGGATATTGATACATCCGTGTATGTCCATCATCGTACCTTTATAAACCTTCACGGATGTGTAGTTTTTATTTTAGCATATATGGTGTAGATAACAATTTTTATTTTTATTTTCTTTGCATATATGGATATGGATTTGGATACCTCTTTCATTTTTAGGATCTTAAAACGGATATGGTTACACGGCTTGCGTCGCGGGAGGGGGGGTGCGTCGCAGGCGGGCAGGAGGGGCTTGCGTCGCGGGCAGGCAGGGGGGTGGCTCCCGGAGATCGTGGGGAGCTTCGAGCTTCCGTCGCAGGCGGGCCGGGGTATCTTGTGTCACGGGTAGGGGGGTCGGGGTCGGGGGAGCTTGTGTCGCAGGCGGGCAGGGGTATTCGGGTGAGCTTTTGTCGCAGGCGGGCAGGGGTATTCAGAGGAGCTTGCGTCGCAGGTGGGGGGGGGGGTGGGGGGGCTCCGAAGGAGCTTGCATCGGTAGGGGGCTTCCGGAGTTCGGCAGGGTGGACGTGAGGATTGCTTGCACAGGTGGAGGTGGGGGGATTCTTGCAACGGTCGACGGGGACCTGAGAATTGCTTGCACGGGTGGACCAGGGGGAGAGGCGGTTGCAAGGTCTGGGGGAGAGCTTGCAGGTGACCATGTTGAAGAGAGACGGTGATGCTATGATTCATAAATAAGAACGACTATTAGGGGTAATTTAGTCTTTTTCAAATGAAAACCGTCAAATGTAATGGACATTTTAAACGGAACATAACACAAGGTTATGTCATGTAATAGTTATGCATTACTCAGGGTTTCTCATGTAATTCATGATTATGAAGGATTAAGGATGCTATTGCAAAATTACTAAGGGTTATGGGTGTAAAAAACCCTTCAAAGATTCTATCTATAATGTTGGATTTTAAGAAACAAATTTGAAAAAAATAGTTACAACGCCTCTTTTGTAACTCCATTACAACAGAGGAATCCCTCCCCAAATACTAACAACTAAAATAACAAGATAAATTAGATAAATACTATCTAAATAATTTAGCCCCCCCAAGAAGAATTTTCTGGCTTCGTCCCTGGCTGTAGCTACAAGTCTCGTCGCGAGAGTTCTCTAACCACGAATATGTCGTGGCCACTACAAGAAACCACAGAACTTTGTTGTGGCCACAACTCTTGTTTGAAGACTTCGACCATAGATTGTAGCTACGAGAAATTAGTGCCCACGGAATTATCGTGGCCACAAATTTTCTTAGCCAAATTTTGTGGTCACAACTCATTTTTCTTGTAGTGTCATAATCAAAATTCACGCGATCATAAAAAAATACAATCTAATAAATTTAATGAATATCCGATCTTCGTCTTAAAAGGGGTATGAGCTAAAAAAGTGCACATCTGTGTATTTCAATACTATAAAGGCTATTTTTCCAAACATTACAAAACTTAGACTTTTAAATATGTAAATAATATTATTTTATAAATGGATGTGTACTCAAATTGCAATTATTAAGATAATAACTTATGTTGTTTCATATATAGATATAATATTGTTAGTCACAGTATGCCTCTTTTTTCTTAAAGTAATCCTAAATTTTTAGTTTTTATTCAAATGCTAACCTTATAGATTAAATCCTTATAATACGAACTATGTTCGAAAAGTTAAGGTGGAGCATGTGTTGGCTCGGGTCGGACCCAACCAAGCCCAACCTAGGCCCATCTACGAAATCAGACCCATAGGTCGGGCTCAGGCCCACAAATTTCTCAGTCATTGGGCCCAAGCATGAGCCCTACCCGACCTAGGTCGGGCCAGCCCATGTTGCAAACAAAAAAGCTGAGCATGACAATGACCTATTTAACTTAGATGTGTTATATTATATCATCTTATTCTGAAGTCGAATCAATTATGGCATCACATTATCAATACCATGTGAATGGTACTCCGGATTCAAGTCAAAGTTCTCAGTCTCGTCAATTAAGAATGGGATTAACCCATTGACAATTAATTAAGTATAAATGAAAACTGTGCCTTTGCAAATTGGATACCACCAACATGGAATTTCAAAGTGGGTAAGAGTAGGAAAAGTAAAATTGAGCAGTAGATATATATGCATAAACTCTAATATAAAAGATAGTGCGACACTTTGATAGCACAAGGATGAAAAAGATATGGACCCACATATGACATAGGATGACACTGCACAAAAAAGCAATGACTTTAGGGCCTGTTTGGTTGCAGGGTTAGGCAGGGTTGGGCTGGGTTGGGATGGGTGAAGTACCCTTGTGAATAGTAACCATGGTTGGGCCAACCCTGCCCAACCCTGCAACCAAACAGACCCTTAATCTATAGCAAGAAAACCCCAGATTATATGGAAGAGGAGGAAGGGTTATTCCACCAAGCCAGAGGGACTACATGCTTTCTTGCGGTGGCCGACGTACTGTGATGGAAGGGGAGGAAGGAGGTGGCACGCGGTGTCCTGCAATTGAGGAGAGGGAATGCGAGAGGGGGTGGCGTGGCCCACATGAAGTGGTTAGCTGCGCTGGAGGGGAGGGACTGAGGGGGTGGCGCCGCCACCGCACGGTGGTTTGTGCTAGGAGTCTGGATGTGGGGGAGGAGCGGTAACGGGCATTGGGAGGGGAGGGAAGGGGCAACAATAACATCGTGCGGGGATTGGGGAGGGAAGGTGGGTGGTGGGAGTTGAGGTTGGAAGTTGGGATTTGGGAGGAGGCCGCATGCTGGGTTAGCAAGCCACTAAGGTTTTGGGATTTTCTTAAGGGATCAGGCCGGGTGCGGGTCGGGTTCGAGTTGGGCTAATATTGTGTCGGAACCCAGTCTAGCTCGTGGGCTTCTAGTTTGGGCCCAACCTAACCCGAGCCTGGCTCGATTTAGAAAATGGGCCAAAAGTGAGGCCTAGGCCCGCTCGTATCCATGGTGAGCTTGGGCTCGGGTCGGGTCGGCCCTAGCCTATGCTCCACCCAAAATCAAGTTATGCTTCAATCAAAATAGCATATCACCTAATTATATAATATTTATAATATTTCCTATTTTAGTAAATAGACATGTAGAGATATCAATTATGGAAACATGAGACGGGGCATATGCCCCTTTCTTTCCATCCACCTTTGAAATCTATGTCGTATATCGATAGGATTGGAAAATGTAAATCATCGTAATTTAATTTTGATCAGTATTATAAATTAAAATGGGCACAGGTTCAGTTACTCATTTCTAAATTGTAGGGTGATAACAAGAACAGGAGATGTGCAACATAAAATATAAAAAAAAGTACCCGATAAACAAGCACGTCTAGGATAAAGGAAATTTATTTTTCTATGATAAATAGGATATATAAAGTCTTTGTCGATGATAAATAAACATATAAACTTCTTCACCTAACACAAAACCCTGCAAAATAGGTTACACATAAAAAAAATCGAGTGTGTGTCGATGATTACTTGTTAGTTAGAAGTCCTATGATGAGAATATAAGGATGGAGGCAGTTACTTTGTCAATTATTATCTCCTCCGTTAACTCTTACATCAGGACCCTTATGGTTAACTACCATCAATTTAGTTGTTAACATAGATGGTATTTAAAAAAAAAAATGACATATATAAACTTTTTTAATCAAATTTGTAAACCAATTTCATCCCCGACCCGCACAACCACCACCAACACCTCTTCTCTTCCTCCCCTCTCCCAGTCCCCCTTCTTTGGCATCTCACCAGAGGCAGCAATCTCGGAGCAAACGATCTGCACGCTGTCAAAGTCCACGTCTCCCGTTTCTACCTCGTCAAGCCCATTTCCCCTTCTTTGTAAGATCTCGAGTTTAGGTCTCCGGTCCGTTATCGAGGAAAATTGACCCTGGCAACTGGTTAGTTAGGATCCATATGGATTCGTTTGTAACTACCCAAAATGCTTAAGCTCAAGTTGTCAAATAGTAGTCCCCACCACTTATAACCCACTCTCACACTTTGTGAGTTTTAGATGTGAGACTATGTTTGTGGGTATGAGTGTTACAACCTCCCCCACTTAGATTCACAACGTACGTCCTCGTTGCGACATGATACATCACTTATTTCCAATGACAGTGGCGAATGCACGCTTCGGGTAGCTTTTTCCTCCATCTTCTTTGTAGGGGCGGCTCCACCTCTTGGGTAGCTCTTTCTACTATCAAAGGGAACATGACTCTGATATCATTTGTAACGTCCCAGGCTTAGATCCCCGATCTCTTATCGAGGAAAATTGGTCCTGACAACTTGTTGGGTTCGGACTCAAATGGACCCGTTGACAACCACCCAAGATGCTTAAGCCCAAGTTGTCAAGTAGTAATCCTCACCACTTATAAACCACACCCACACTTCGTGAGTTTCTGGTATGACACTGTGTTTGGAGTTGGGGTGTTACATTCCTCACCTCCCTCCTCCGTCCACCTCTAGAAGCTCCCCTCCACTCCAATCTTCTCTCTAACTCGTCGCTCGTCCGTGTCCTCCCTTTTTCGACCCCATGTATTCTTCGTCCAGAACAACTCCTTTTCAAGCTCTCTCCCCCCTTACCTTCCCCTCCAACCTGTTCTCCATCAACCTTGTTGACAACCTCCTCTCACGCTCCTTCATCCAAGCTACGATGTCATGCCTTGCAGGAGGAGCACCAGACTTAAGCCTCTTAGGATGTAAATACTCATCCTCATCACATTAACACATCATGATCAACATCATAATGTAAAAAATGAAAAGTAAAGAAGAAAATGTTTCAAAAAGATTATATATTCATGGTTCCTCAAAATGTGCAATTTATAAATTTACACATGCTCCACAATATATTCTTACGTAACCGACAAATTTAAACCGTAGAAGTTACAAAAGTAGTACATCCAATGCAACTCTACTAGTGATCGTATCTTGAAGTCTGGTATAAACTTCAAAAGCTCAAGTCACAACTTCTGCTCAACAACTTGCAATCTTTGATGTGTTTCCAAAGGAATACATATGAGCAAAAAGCTTAGTACAAGTAAAACTTGCTAACATACTAAAACTAGATAGAAATGTAAACAACTGAAGAGGTATGTTCATGTCCCGTTATTATCCTTGTAATAGTTATTCCCTACCCCAAACCATCGGTAAAGATTGTTATTATAAGCAGCTTGTAATTCACTACTTCTACTCTCCAAGTGTTCGTATTCTTATTCACATTTTAGCTCATCATTTATATATTCATCAACATTATCCACTGAGGTCTAATATATATCTCTCTCTCACACACACAAGTACTGTACTACTTGAAGTATATGCGATCATTTAGTTATTGAGTTCAAACGAGATCATGACAGTATCAATAGTTACAACAAGTACATTGAAGTAACCAACTCAAGCAAGGCGAACCCCAACTCGAGCTACAACTCATTTCCCTTAGGTTACCTGCTACAAAGGAAATACTTGGGAATGCGTACATCGTGGCCACTGGCCAAACATGACTACACCGGATACACCCTTTCTATTCGTTCTGAGGAATAAATAAACACCTTATTGAGTGCACTACAGTGCTGTAAATTCTTATTCGATCCGAGGGGATGGGTTGGGCCATGCCCCCCTCTCAAATTAAGAATTGGCTATAGAGTGGTCCCCTCTCATTGTCCAATGCCATCCCCACACCATAAATTTTCCAATTTCCTAAATTATAGGATGTAACAGCCCCTTTTGGCTGCATTAACCAACAATAATCCGAATTCTATTTTTCATTCTCCTTTACCATTGTAATTAGGGTATAAAAAACCGGATCGGCTAGTCGGATCGGGAACCAGACCCAAATCGATCGGTTCGTCGGTTATTTAAAGTTTAAAAACAAAAACAAAAATCGCGTTCAACCACCTATCCGAACTGGTTCAACATGATTGGTCTGGCTCGGGTCGAACCGATTTGTTTGTTTGATACCGATACAAAAGTTAAAAAAGCACATTTATGAGGGCCTCAATCGGAAAATTTCTTATTCCTTTTATTGTATATTGCCTTCCCAAGTGATACGGCACATACTTCCAAGTTCCAACTCACTAAATGGCCATTCGGTGGGGGATTACCCCCTACTTTGGGTGGGTTGCCTCCCAAAACCCATATATCTAACCCACTAGTAGGTCCCATTCCCTCTCTCCACCAAAAAAATTATATTATACCATCATATCATCTAAAAATCATAAAATACTCAACTTTATCATTATTCCAAACATAAATACAATCACATCACAACAACTACCCACTTTTTCAAATTCCAATACAATCATATCATAATAACTACTCACATTTTCACATTTCAATATAATCACATCACACAAACCCTCCCAAGTCCCAACTCTTAACCCACCAACCAAACACACAAACACAAAAACGGGTTATTCTCGTAACCAAACACACCCTAAGGGATCTAAATTAAAAAAGGATAATTGCAATGTGATCCCTAACATCTTGTTGAGTTATGCTACTAATCCTATAATCCTCGTAATTACACATAGATCATTATAATTTTGCTCCATTAACACCTATATTCATGTCTACAAGTTACGTCAAGTTGTGACGTAAGAATTAATAATATTGCACGGGTAGGAGTGTAGGGACATATATTGTATAGGAATTGTGTTATAAAAATATAAGTTAAGTTCTTGTAATTAAAGATTTTTTAGTTCTTGCTATGCTAGATTTTATAGTAGATGGTCAGTTTAAAATATTTTTTAGTTGTTGCAATGTTAGATTTATGAGTATGGTGTTGTTTAGAGATGTTTTATTGTGGGTAAGGTGAGTTGAGTTCCTAGATGTTTCTGTGTGTTATTAATTGCATGCATATGTTTGACTGTAAACTCATTCTATGTTCAGTTCTCATAATTGATTTGAAGATTTATAGGGCTAGCAATCGTATATTAACTAATATACGGTTGCTAGTCATATTGCTCCAACTTTGCATTTTTAAAAAAGATTGAAATTTAACAATCAGAGAGACGTTAGGACCAATGATAGTAAGATAGAGGAGCTTTCCCCTTAACTGACAACAATGGAGCTCATTTATCAACTTCTCCTTGTACATATAAATCTTTGGGTCGATATGATTTTCTGGGTTGGTTTAATATCTATAATACTTGAAAAGCATTATAATATTGCTTCGTTCTTGCTCCCAGTTTAGTAAGATTGCTCACTAGATAATTAGCAAAAGTCAGTGGTGGACTTCTGATGAAAGATTATTGTGTTTTGACCCATGAGTTGTCTCAAAAGTAAAGTCTTCTAATGAAAGATTATTTAGTAGACATAATATCTAATTTTTTTCGATTCGTAAAACCGGTTTGACTGGTCAGACCAGCAAATTACGATCGGTCCGATTTTTTTCCGGTTGATAAAAATGATGATGTCATGCTGACGTAATCGTCGATCCTACCGTTTTAAACTGACGGCCCGACCTGATCAGACCGAACAGAAGAGAAACTGGTTCAACGTCCGGTCCGATTTTTAAAATCTTGATTGTATTTTCTACCACACACATGTTGTCACATGAGTCTTTTAATATTGAATTTCATCGTAGTAAATTTGTAATTACATACTTGGCTCTTGGACTAACCTCACGCAAGGAGGCAAAAAAATCTCATCTGGGCAAGGAGACAATCCATCTATCAAATGCAACCAAGGATCTTTTCACCTACACAAGATCTCCGACAACGATGTTTCACAAATGGTGTTAGCCTTATTTTGTGGTTCTTTCGTGCCTGCAACAATCAATATATTATTTACATTAAAATTTCTTAATTTGTTCATTGCTAAAATTGTCTTTTGAATATATATATATGCATTAGGATTAACGATGATATATAATTTGATTTATGTTGAATTGATCATAATTATTCCAAAATTAGAGTTTGCTTACTTCCACTATCAATGATTCCATTTATGTTGAATTGATCATAGTTATTCCATAACTAGAGTTTGCTTAATTCCATGATCAATAATTTCATAAACCATGAAACGTATTACAAAGAAACTGTTGGAGACAGGCAACAAGCTGCGCCGCCAATCCCTTTTGGATGACAAATCCAATTCTTCGGATTTAGATCAATCACAGTTGCATTAGCAATGCAATATATGTGAGAATGTGTATATAGAGATATAATATGCAACGATCTCTTCAACCAAAATGTGTCTATTTGCATGCATTACAAGCAAAAAAAGTCATTATTAATAATACCTCTTATATCAAATCATAAATATGTTTTGTATCAGTTACTTTGTTAGTATTGACAAGTAATTATTTATGAAGTTAGAGTTTTAATAAAATAAAAAGTCATCCTCTTGTTACAACCACCAAAATTTGTTTCAAAATCCTTCTGTTTGAATGATTATCAATAACTTTGTTTGTGTTCCTCACATTTGAAATCTCTCAATTTTTGCCTAAAATAAGAGTTCGTTGACAAATTTTTAAAACTATAAAATTTGAAACAAAATCCATTAACATGGAGTTTCCATTTTAATTAAAAATATTAATTATCTACCTTTACGATTGACCATTTCTAAAAATAAAAGGACTATACTGGGAGAAAATCCATTAAAGTGCATATAGTATTGTAATTTTTTTATGAGAGCATATAATCCATTATTAAATACATAGTAATGGATATTATTCTTTATAAAATTATTTTTTATACTTGAAATTCAACAAAAAAAAGAGGATATGAATAAGGATATGCGTTTTTATTTTTGTTATTGATGCAAATATATTAAAAATGTCAAGCAAATTTGATTATTTTTTCTAATGTGAATTTTCAACAAACTACAAGTTTAGATTACTTTAATATGATAGTTATTAACATCGTATTGTATGAATTTAGGCTTGATTATGGACAAAAGGATTATAATTTCTTATTTCAAGAAATCAAGTTGATCGTTATGCTTTAGATGTGAGACAATCTTTTCGAAAATTATTCATCTATCTTGAATGATAATACGTCATTACTTTAATCAATGATCCATCTCTTAATGGACCCACCTATTAAAAATTCCTGGCTCGACCCCTATGTACATCGGAACAACTATAGTCTCGTCTCATACGTTGGCAACGAGAAAAGTACTTGTGCTATCAGAAACCAAGGCCAACATTCACCAAAAATCCATTGGGACAACAAGAGCTGCACCCCTCTTGACTCTTGAGTATGCTAACTTTTATAAGCAAAATGCATGCAAATAAGCATTTATAATACGGTTTTCAATCTTAATATTATATAGCCATATTATCAAATTTATTTCACATTGCACCAAGGTATTTCTACTATATCAGAGCCTAATTATTTCATGACATGCATATCTGAATCCACCTCATGCTGCCATTATGCTTATGAAATAAATCCATCTCTAGCCACGGTTTTTGCAGTGACAACTCCGAAACATATGTAGCATCTTCGTATTTAACCATTAGACACAAGATCATCAATTTCCATAACTTGATATCGCAAGTGCTGTTGTGATCATGCTAATTAATATTCTCCCATGTAACCCAGCTTATTCGTTAAATCCGACTATCCCTTTTCAGGGTAATACGCGAACTAGTCAGTTGGTCCTTTAGGACACTGACACTTAACCTCTCACAATTTATCCATTTAATTAGTTATATTTGCCATACCTCTCACAATTTATCCATTTAATTAGTTATATTTGTCATCATGGACAATATGGGTCTTGACCCATGTTGGGTCTCATTCTATGGCTCCAAGTTACTCAATACCTTAAGGTCAGGTAGCCTCCATAAGCATGCATTTGAGGTATGTATATCCTAACGAAATTTCCAACATATCCACTTGACTCACTAATGCATATACATATTTATGTATCTAAGTGTCTATATCTACGCGGCCTTAAATGTAATCTCATATTTCCCTACATAGTAGATCATATCTAGATATATCCCATTTGAAGGATACTAAACATTGTGCAAGCATTGTCGATCGTATAATGCATAGGTGATTTAAGGTTGTAATTAATTCATTTCTAAAAGTAACCCACCATGAGTTAATAGGGACTTACCGTGTGCTTAATAATGGTGTAAATGGTGACATGACCTAATTCTTAATAGCGGTCATGAGTATAATTAATCGGTGATTTATCATAGGCTTAAATGATGTCTAACCATGTGTATAAGAGTGACCTACCATGAGCTTAACTTACTATGAGATCATATAGTACTAACTCATGTGTATAAGAGTAACCTAGTTTGTTGATACTATGAGATCATATAGTACCCACCTTGTTGATAGTATGTTTCCTAGTATGGTTCCAACCCATAGTGAAGGCACGACAAGTGCAACAACCGTGCCATAGTAGGTGCAATGTAGTAGCAGAAATCATAGTAGGTGTGTCACAGGATGCTATAGCAGGTACGTTATATAAGATGAGATAGGTGACCTGTTATGGCATTCACGCCATAGTAGGTGGTAGAATGCAAGTGTCGAAATGAATTTCCTGCACTTATGGTGGTCTTTGTTTATCTTGGGAGTTACTCCTTTTTTATGCTATCTAGAATGCAGAACCCACCCTTTTAAAAGAAGGAACATGGTAGAGAAATCTAGGGTAGCATCTTGGTGCGACTTTAGATTCACTCCCATCGTTTGTGCACAAGTTCGGTAAAGATCACCGATGGTTCCCTCCTCGTCGTGTGGTGCTAGGCTCATACGATATCCTTCCGAGATTCCCAAGAGAAAGAGCCCACTTTGATATCCCAAGAGAGCGACCCACATTCATAGATCTTCATATGGATATTCCCACGACATAAAAAAAGCATTCAATGACAGATCCCCCCCATAGGTGGCGTGCCGATCCCCATGGATTTTTCGACAATAGAAGAGACTCATTACAAAGGCCAACCCTCCTATTCATCTCCACTAGAATGGCATGCAAAGAACCATCCTTAGCATCAACTAACAGATAATGGGTTGAGTCGTTGTGGTTCGCAGTGTCATGTATTCTTGGAATGAGTTTGTGTCTTTTTTTATGTTTGTCCAAGCTGAGCATTACACTCCCCAACTTGAGGAGTGTTGGAGAATGATCTAAAGATAGTCCCACATCGTCGATTGATGGGACTTTGGATAGTCAGTGATGCTATATATAAAGAGCCCAAAACCTATGTATTCATTGAGAGCACTAAATAGAATTAATCTGTCCTTTGAGGCTTTCTCCAGTAGTTTCATCCCACTCCTCACGGAGTAGAGTTCCACGTAAAATCATGCACATTTTTTATTGATATTGCTCTAAATCGTTTTCGTTCCTGCATAATGTTTTTCCACGACATTCATTCACTCTTTATATTTCATTATTAGCATGTCGGGTACAATTTCCTTTAAAAATTGTTCAATTTTCTGCGATTCAGAAAAAATGATTCCACCGAACTGAACTCAAAAAAATCACAGTGTCGAATTTATATCGGTTTACACAAATGCTTACTGATTGGTTTGAGCTAGTTGTTTGTTATCATCGAAGCAGAACCAAAACTTGACCAGTTCTACATCTAATCAAGGATTTTTAGAGTTAGTTTGGCACAAAACTACGTTCTCTTCGATAGATCTTTCTTCGTCATAAATAAAAGATAAATATTGCAAAAGTCTGTCCAATCAATAGCATAATTTGAATCATGGTAAAAAGATAAAATGCATCAATCCCCTGAACATTGGTACCCCAAGTAGTGGAAATTCCACTTTAGTAGTACATGCCCTACTTCCCCCACTCATAAATACAAAGATGGGGTTGATCTGTTTGCTATCCGGATCTACACGGCACCCCCTCTCCCTTCCCATTAGCAAAATTTAGCAACTCCGATTGGGACCCCAAACTGCCCCCACCATGTGGCTTCCGTACCAAATAGTTTCTCCACAACTTTAATCCCTGCAAAGTGACGAAACTCGAATCAGGAACGAAGCTAGAAAATTCATCTTGAATGGGCTAAATTATTTAGATATTATTTATCTAATTAATTTTATCATTTTAGCTGTTAATATTTCCTCTGATGTAACGTGAGTTACAAAAGAGGTGTTGTAACTATTTTTTGTTCAATTTTATTTCTTAAAATCCAACCTTATAGATATAATCTTCAAATAATGTTATACATATCCTCCAAATTTCACTCAAACCCAAGATCATTTGTTATTTTATATCAAAGGCTAAAAGTTTGTTTCTCTTTTAAACGAGACTTAAATTCTTAAACATAGATTGAACTTTTAACTACTAAAATAAAATAAGAAATGACATCGAATTTGAGTGAAATTTGGAGATATGTAGAACATTAATGGAAGTTTCAATCTATAAACTTGGATTCTTGGAAACAAATATTTGTTATATATTTTGACATGTATACGCTTATCTATATATCTATTTTAAAATGGATGCATATGCAAATAGGGTTGCAAACATCCTAATACAAATAGGTATCTGTATCCATACACACACACACACACACTAGAAAAATATATAACCATATCTGTTTTACGATCCTAGAAAATGAAAGAGGTAACCAAATCCATATGCAAAGAAAATAAAAAGAAAAATCATTATCTATATAATATATCATAAAATAAAAAATACATATCCGTGACGGTTTACAAACGTATATGATGATGGACATATACGGATGTATCAGTATCTGGTTATACACATCATGTATTGTTAATAGTTAATTATTGTAATTTAATCTTATATATGGGTGCAATGGGGTTGCTCCCGCCACATTTTTCGAGTTTTTTTATTTTTTTAAAAATATCATCATGTATATTCATTTATATCCCGCCTATATATCACTTGAATTTCGTAAGAAACAGAGACTCTTATGCCCTCCATCTAGAACATGTCGGTTACAACAATGTTTAGACCGTTAAAGTTACCTATTCTAGATGGAGGGCATAAGAGTCTCTATTTCTTACGAAATTTGAATGACTTGTTGGAGGGATATATAGATGAATGTATATGGTGATATTTTTCAAAAAATAATTATAGAAAAAATGGGGTGGGGGCTACTCCGTTATTCCCTATATATTGATTTTTTGTTGAGATATGAGGGGCTATTATACATAACGTGTAAATTTTAGTTATTAAATAATGTATTTAGATTATATATAGTATTATATATTAAGGGTAAAATGTGTATGCCATCTGAGGGGAGCTAACTTAGCTCCTGACGCCTCATTTTCACATATTTTTTATTTTTTTAAAAAATAAAAATTATGTAAATTTATTATTATATCACTATATTATGTCATTCAAATTTCATATGACACAGAAACTCCTATAACCTCATACCAGATGGAGTCGATTTAAAAAAATCATGTGACTGTTAAAAATGACTGTCTGAATGGAGGTTGTAAAAGTCTCTGTTTCACACGAAATTTGAACGACATAACATAAGGATATACTGATGACTATTCACAAAGAAATTTTCAAAAAAAATAAAAAATAGAGAAAATGAGATGGATGAGCTAAGTTAGCCTCCCTAAGGTTAGCTAAGTTAGCGCCTCTAGAGGTAGCCCCATTTATCCCTTATATTAAACACTATCCCGATTTAAAAGCGCTTGGAGGCAGATCCTCTGTTAGAGCAGGTGATGGGTGATTTCCTGCGTTACACCTGCTACAAAAGTGTGCATGTAACCCAGGTGCATGTAACCCAGGTGCATGTAACCCAGGCAAATACATATCTCTAACAGGTGTATGTATGTAGAGCATGGTGTAATCCTTATATTAAGTGTATGTATGTATACCATTTCTCCTGCGTTACAGCACTTGCTGTACTAGATATCGAGCTTATCCAATATTGAGCAACCCGAAGGAAAGTGGTACCTGCTCTGCTTTTGTTCTCTTGTTCCTTCTCACAGTAGGGACGTACTGCAGTGGGGGGGTGTTCGGTAGAAGGATGGGGTGTCATTGAAGGGGATGATGGGGACAGATGAGCCTCGTCTTCCCTACGGAGGAAGGCAGCGCAGCAACTGGCCGGTTTCCACCGGAGCACAGCAGTGGCGTAGGACGCTTGTAAATTATGGCTGCATGCAGGAGGCGGTCAGCAGTGTTAGGTGTTGGGAGTTAACCCTATAGAGCCTTTTATGCTCTGGTGTTCTGAATCGAATAACAAACAGGCAAATACTAACAGCAGTTACAGCCGTAATTTAATTATAACGATTTACGCGGAGTGTGTTTTTATAGTTGCTGTGAAAACCGGGAGAGAAAGAAAGAGTCCAATTCATTGAAATAGCAAAAAAAAAAAAAGTAAAACGTGAAACCCAGAAAATCATGAAGAATACATCATCGAATCCACAATCAGAATTACACGATTGGATGATCTGCAACGGGTGAATTTAGTACAGGAGCTGTTGTAGGATCTGGACCACCTAAATCTGATCCAAGGGTTGAGATTCACAAGGTTATTGTTTGGATTAACGAAGTGATCATAGAGTTATACAAGAACCAACTTTTTGTTTTTTTATAGAGGAACACCAATCCACGGAGATGATTTGGAGGGTTGTGGAATCCGTGCCATTAATAGGACTGTCACAATCCTTTAATCTCTAAAATATATACCAAACTTCAAATGATGCCGTTGGAGTTGGAGACATCAAAATTGGTGTTGCAGCTTGCAATAATATATCCGTGTAAGCATCCTACCTACACTCCCCAAGATTCCTCAGTAACCTTACTCCATCCCTATTACTCAACGTCGGACTTTTTTTAAAAAAATATTACTAATTTAATCTTAATTAAATAGATAGGTACGAAAATTTAAAATTTAAAATTTTGATTATAACTTAAGACATTTTGGCATCCTTATGTTTTGGATAGAATGCCCAAAACAACATATTCCGGAATTGGGTGGGGAATTTTACACTTAGATCCTACTATTTTGCATCTCTATGTTGTCCCAAAATTCATTGATATAAATAACCCTCTTATTTATACTATTAAAAGTAACTATATTTAAAGGTATTCTTTTGCTTGACATATTAATTTTTATAATCCTAATAAAGGTTAATCAACTCTTAATTTCATAATCATGATAATGAAAAATAATATTTTGAATTTAATTTATACATGTGGATATATTTAGATCTATACATGTTGATTGATACTGATAAATATTTTTTGGTTGGATATTAGTTTATGATTATTATCTCCTACCATAACAATAAGATCGGATAATTTATACACAAAAAAATATATCCATTTTAGATGGATATCGGTATGTATTTTTATTTTGACAAGTAGGGATATTTAATTTTTTAAAAGAATATGGTTACATAAAATAATATAAGTTTGAATTATTTTTGTAGATATTAAAACAAATACAAATATCACTTTCATTTTTTTTGTAACAAAGAGATCAGATAATTTGTATCCTTCCTATACATTTTCATTTTTATAGAAACAAATATAAATACATATATCATCTTCCTTTGTTTTGATATAGACGTGGAAACAATTATTAGCTGTATGTATATATGGATAAATGCTAATATTATTTTTATTTTTGTTAATTTTTTTGATATAGACAATACAAATATTTATTTTTTAAACTCATTTTCTTACCGTTGTCCATATGCGTCAATATATGTATATATCCATGCACCAATAAATCTAACATAAGTGTGTTATCTACCATCAATTAATTTTTTATCATCAGAATTGTGAAATTAAGAAGAAATTAACTTATATTAATCTTATAAAAAAATCAATACATCAAGTAAAAGAATGTCTTTAAATATAATTACTTTTAATAGTATAAATATGAGGGTTATTAATATCAATGATTTTGGGATAAGATAAGGATGCAAAATGGTGGGATACAAATGCATCCCCACCCAAATCGATACTTGGAGTGCCGTTTTGGAAATTCTCCCCAAATTGACACCATACTTAAAAATTTTATTTTTTTGTTTTCATATTCATCTATTTAATTAAGATTAAATTAGTAATAATTTAAAAAAAGTCCACCAACATTAGGTTACCTTTCCAAAAAATGTTACCTTTCAAATTTTCACGTTACTCCACTGGGTTAAGACAATTTGAAATTTTCCCTCCCTCTTACTCTATATTTCTCTTCAATCGATGCACATAATTTCTCTTGTTTTGTTCCCTTTCCTAATTAAATCTCTCTCTCTCTCTCTCTCTCTCTCTCTCTTCAAGAACAAGCATTCCATTCGAACACCAAAACAAAGGGACAATTAGGCCACTATCTTACCCTAACACAAAAGAAAATATCACCTGAATACCAGGTTAATCTTGCATCTTCACATGGGATAAATTAACCTAAGATAAATAGTCACACCATAACTATATCATTTATTATCTTTCATTTGGACGAACTAGATTTAACATCATCTTTCCACATCCCTTGTTCCGATAAGGTCAATATAGAAACTCCAAACTTAATTGCAAATGGACTGTTATTTAAATTTTATTCATTTATAACAGGATGAACACCAAAAAATAGCCTCATCTTTGCATCAAAGCCCCATGGTCCTCACCGGACCACCTTTGAGATATAACAAATCTCTAGGGATGTGCATAGTTTTTGGGTTGGATGGGTATCCGACTCGATCCATAATAACTAACCTCAAAACCAATAATATCCAATATAATATTACGGATCGGGTACCAACTATGACGTAACCCATCAAATTCGAGGCACCAACCAAATCGACATCGGATATCCACGGGGTACCTGATGTTTGTCACCTCAGTTCTGAGTATAATCTCCAACCTGTGCTTCGGTCAGATAAGAGATACTCACAATTACTTTAGAAGATATGCAACGATGCTTTGCTCCATATCATGGTAGATCTGCAGTGGTGTTTAGATTCAAGGAACTGCTCTCTGAATCTCCTTCCGGGTGTTTCTAAATCGCTATGGGTTCTCAATCGGATGTGAACTCCGATGAAGGTGCGTCTACATGGAAAGGGATCTAAATCATTCAAAGTAATTAGTCATTGGTGCTTCACTCGATGGATGCTCTTCAAGGTGCTTATATCATTGATGACACTTAGGGAATTTTTGCAACATCATTCTTTCCCAAAATCGAATAGTCCAGGCGGTGCTCTGATTGGATTGTAGCTCAATTGGTTGTTGATGCTTCATTTTGATGCTCCAGATCGATGAATCGTACAAATATGCTCCAAGTGAACTGTCTCCTAGCAACGACTTGATGGTGTTCAACTCTAATTGTGATGTGGAATGATGATCTCTTCTGTGGTTAGTTTGTGTGCTTCTAGATAATGCTACTTGCAAGAGATACAAACAATCGCTCGAGATAAGCGTATCTAATTTATGGTAGTGATCCGTGGGCACCCACGGGTAGCCGTTCCCATTAAACTGATTCAAGTACCTGCTAGAACAGGTATCCGTTGGAATGGGATGGGTCTACCAATTGATCTAGTGACAACGAGTCGAGACGGTTCATGGTTGAATGGGTCGGGTACCCGCCACATGCACACTCCTACCAATCTCCGATCTTACTCTTTTAATGAGATGCAGGCTTTCATAAGCTTCTGAAATTCTCCTACGTAGTCTCTAATCTAAGTGTAAGATTGTTGTTACATTTCAACGAGTACTTTAACCGAGAATAAATGCATAGATAGAACCATATTTTTTAATTTACCCTTCATAAATTTTATAAAAAAAATATTTTTAGTAGAGATATATTTTCCATCCTTAAAGCCCCATTAAAACCCCCACAGGGCCACAACTCACAAGCCATATTACTTGCTCTCCTCCATCCAAAGACCACACACACACCATGACCATCCAAGAACACGAGCCTCTCCCCCCGTCTCCCATCTCCCGCACCAACTCCTCCCTCCCTCCAGACACCAACACATGGAGCCCCTACTCCAGCGCCGGCGACTTCACCACCCACATGGCAACGGTGCTCGCCGGACTCCTCTTCTCCCTCCTACTCCTCATCGCCACGAGCTTCCTCGTCCGCTCCCTCCTCCACCGCTGCCGCCGTCGCCAACACGACATCGATGAACTTTTGATCCAGATGGAGGCACTCGAGACGGTTGTGTTCTCGTCAGCTGCATTGACAGAGAAGGCGGAATGCGCGATATGCCTAACGGAGTTTGTCGATGGAGACGCGGTGCGCATGATGCCGGCTTGCAACCACGGGTTCCACGTGAAGTGCGTGGAGAAGTGGCTGTCGAGGAGGCAGACGTGCCCGACGTGCCGGTGCAGCTGCAGGGTGGAGGTCGGGGAGGAGGAGAATTGAGAAAAAAGATGTTGATCTAAGCTTTTAGTTGCAAGACTAATAAATGCAAAAATAGGTTATGTATGAGAAAAAGTGGTTTGCTAATCTTAATGTCCGATGGAGATGTTCCCAAGATATCTAAGCTTGGAGTTGGTAAGGTCGTTTCTTAAACTTTTTTTTAAAAACCTTTTGCAGTTCCGATAAAAAGGCAGACGATTTAAGAAAGCTGAAGGTACAGAAAATTATGCATAGTAATGTTATGGTTCTCAGGTCTATGGATGTTGTGTTCCGAAAAATTGAATTTGCCATTCAAAAGGGATTGACGACGCAGCTTGTTGTCCGTCTCTCAACAGTTTCTCTGTAATATCATAATAAAAGGGCTAAATGGTATCCGGATACCGAATCTATGTACGTGCTAGTAGGTGTTTATGTCTTGCATGTAATTGACGCTGACGACTTCCAATGGTAAGAATGTTAAAACATATGAGCTTTTGGCTGTACGTTGATCTTGTATTTTAGCTTAATTATGTGCATGATATTTGAGGGAGATGAGGACGAGGCGGTCGCTCTCGAGGTTTGGTGCGCCAGTCACGCAATAGAACCATACCTGTTCTCGTGAAGATAGTCGGCCCATTTGATCGTGTGATCCATCCCGGTCCATCACTATCCGATCATGGATCGACCTCATCCCTTCCAAGTAGGGTTGCAAACAGTCGGATACGGATACGGATATAGGTATTAGCATATCCTTATCTATTTTTTAGTACAAATACAGATGCAGATACGGATATTGACGGATATTAAAACTACCTTACTATATCCTTAAAAAACAAATACGGATGTAAAACAGATACAAAACTATATATATTTCATTTGGCAATTGATACTCTCAGGTACCTGTGAGAATCTCATCTCTGTCAAAAGGAGAATGATCACCGAATCCATAACTATAATTTTTTCATAAATTTTATTTATCAATCTTGATTTCCATGATATGTTGTTTTTGTCATCACTCGCCTTTTATCGATCCATTCATTTGGACATTCCACTGATTGATTGTTTCTGCACCATCATACAATTTTGTCACAAATCCAATTATTACGCAATTGCGTGGGTAATGAAGTAGTTATCCACTACAAGAAAAATGAGTGGTGGCCAGGGAATGTAGCTACGGAAACTTGTGGCTACGATAATTCCGTGGACACCAGTTTTCGTAACTACAATCCGTGACCAAAGTCTTCATACAAGAGTTCATACAAGTTCTGTGATCATTTATAGTGACCGCGACACATTCGTGGTTAGAGAACTCTTGGGACGAGACTTGTAGCTACGGTTACTGGCCACGACTTGTTGTGACCATAAACCCCACATATGTATGTATAGTTCTGTAGCTACAACTTATTTTCCTTGTAGTGATCGTTTATGATTAATAGGTAAAAATATTAAAAAAACTATGTTTAGATTTTTAAGAATTTGATAACGAAGATATCATTTTCAACAAAATTTGCATCCGCAGACATATATATTAAAATATTAAAATGCACGGGTCAACAAGGACTTTATCGTGATGCCAGTTTTTAAAAATCTACTGGAAATATTAAATATATAATGACATAATAAATCATATCAGATGGAAGGGCTATCATATGTATACGCCTGATTTCAATGGTATTCATGAATTTTAAAAGTTAACAATGTGATATCCAATCTTTAATATTCATCTCAATGTGATTTTGAGTTGTTGTGATTTAATGTAGAAAAACAAACCGATCAATTAAGTTTCAATAGTCAAGGGTTATGTAGAGAAAAATATTAAAGATTGAATCTCCTATTATTACCTTCTAAAGTTCAATTATGACATTGAAATCGGATGTATAATTTAACATATTTTTAGTTTGCACAATGTCCAAATGCTTAGGTCTCATCTCTCGTTTTTGTCCCACCAGAGCCTCCTCGATAAATTCACGATTCCTCATGTTGCACATTGTTCCCCACTACCAAATAGAAAAAATTGTATAGATGTCGATGAAAACAAATATGAATATATTCATATCTAGTTTGTTATCCTATTCCTTTTATACATATTTTGATATCTGTATTCGTATTAATTTTAAAGTACACGAGGATATGGATATCATTTTTACATTCGCTATTCGCATTCGCATTTGTATTCGTATATTCATTTTGGTATAGAAATATAGTCATAAATTTATTAATAATTAGGTGTAACAATATATTTTATGATTGCATTCACCATGATTGATATAATTGTTATGAAATAAATATATTTGTTATACCTGTTTTATGTGTAAACCATCCTAAACATGTATATTTTAGTTAATCTATTGAAGATTTCTGTTATTATTCGTATTCGATTTGTATTCATTTTAAGGATATATCAATACATTTTTCATATCTGAGGGATTGGTTCCACTTCTCGAGTTATTGAGCATAGAGTCATGTCGGATCAGGATCTACTCGGCCCGACCCAAACTTATTTTAGTATATGAGCTAGGCCTAAGCCCATTTTATTTAAAGCCCAAACACAAGCATGGTCCAAACATTATGGACTGAGCTCGAGTCGGGCCAACCCATATTGATCTACAATGCTTGGAACCAATAGATTGCTGCTGACCATCGCCCCCAATTTATCTTCAACCCCCTAAGTTTCACCCATTATCCAACCATCAAAAAGCAAAATTAGGGTAACCCGACCATTATGTTCATGAGACAGCTTTTCATAAGCAAAGTTTAGGAACATGTGCATCTAGATTCCATCTATGCTTAAATTATTAAATTTTATAAATGATCAAATCTAGACATTTTATAAATCTCATTAAATATTGGGTTTTTATCGGTTGTATCTCTTTGAGATATTGCAATATCAGTTATATCCCTCTCTTTTTTGGAATATCAGTTCTACCCTTAACTTCTTCCATAATGATCACTTATGCTCCTTGGGTTAGTTGATGTCCATCCTCAAAGTAAAGAGACGTTAACTTTTAGGACACAACGGAGATTAGATTAAAAAAAGGTTGAAAGATCTTCCTCCCATTCCCCCAACACCTTATGATGTTTATGACCAATTGAATTTTGATATGTGAATGGAAACCAGAAGTATGATGGGGCTCCTCGTTGTTCAAGATCGAGACAAGAAAAAGAGACATCAGACTTTTTGGATTCATCGGGTAATGTGCAAAGTGAAAGTTGCCAAAAAAAGTGGTTGAATGCTCGAAACCAATGAACATAGGAGGGTTTTATCAAATAATTAAACATTTTTTGGGTGCAGGTCTGAGGTTGAGGAAACCCTGGAATGATGTCCTACGTGGCAAGGGATGTCGAAGGTGGATTTCAGTAGTTCATTCTTCACTTTCTTTTATAGGGGTATAGGGACCCAGGAAGTTGTTTGCTTAAGCACATGAGAACATGTAGACTATTGATAAGAGGGTGATTTATTGTAACACCCTAACCTCAAAAATAGTGCCACATCTAAAACTCACGAAGTGTGGGTGTGGTTTATAAGTGATGGAGGTTACTACTTGACAACTTGGGCTTTAGCATTTTGGGTGATTGTCAATGGGTCCATCTAGGTCCGTATCCAACAAGTTGTCAGGGCCAGTTTTCCTCAATAACGAACCGGTGACCTAAGCCCGGGATGTTACAAATGGTATCAGAGCCATGTTCCCTCTGATAGTGGAAAGGGCTACCCGAGAGGTGGAGCCGCCCCTACAAAGGGGTTGGAGAAAAAGGCTACCCGGAGCGTGCAACCGTCACTGTCACTGGGAATAAGTGATGTGCCATGTCGCAACGAGGACGTTGCGAATATAAGTGGGGAGGTTGTAACACCCCAACCCAAACATAGTACCACATGGAAAACTCATAAAGTGTGGGTGTGATTTATGAGTGGTGGGGATTACTACTTGTCAACTTGGGCTTAAGCATTTTGTATGGTTGTCAACTGGTCCAATTGGGCCTAAACCCAACATGTTGTCAGGGTCAGTTTTCCTCAATAACGGACTGGGGACCTAAGTCCGGGACATTACAAATGATATCAAAGCCAATTTCCCTCTGCTAGTAGAAAGGGCTACCCGAGAGGTGGATCCGCCCCTACAAAGAGGTTGGAGGAAATGGCTACCTGGAGAGTGCAGCCGCCACTATCACTGGGAATAAGTGATGGGCCATATCGCAACGAGGATGTTGCAAATATAAGTGAGGGATGTTGTAACACCCCAACCCCAAAAATAGTGCCACATCTAAAATTCACGAAGTGTGGGTGTGGTTTATAAGTGATGGAGATTACTACTTGACAACTTGGGCTTAAGCATTTTGGGTGGTTGTCAATGGGTCTATCTCGGTTCGTATCCAACAAGTCGTCAGGACCAGTTTTCTTTGATAACGGACCAGAGACCTAAGCTCGGGACGTTACATTTATGTTCTTCCTGTTACGGAAGTTGTGCTAGTTGAGGGTAGAAGATCAGTCGGAAAACTACAATACCCCATAGAAGAAGAAGACAAGGACAATAAGTGGGCCATTTGCTATTGCGAGGAGGGCTACTCACCGCCCTAGTCTCCTCGTCTCCCATCCTTATCCTCCAGTCCCCCTTGTCATCCTTTCTTCTTCTTTTCGTATTCAGAAGCTGCAGCAAGAAGTTTTTGCAGTGGTGGTTGCTTCAAAGCTGGCTGGAGTCCTAGCAGCTTCAAGTGGTGTCCCAAAGGAGGAGGCAAAGATGCTTAGAACCAAAGACCTAAATGATGCTCAACATAGAAGTTCTAAGCACCACAGAGATCCCGAAGGAGCACGTAGAGATCCCCATCATCAAATGACCTAAACAAAGATCTAAACGAAGGAGGGGGCAGAGATCCCGAGAACTGCAGGGGTTCCTAAAGGGAATCAAAGATCTAAATGAGATCCTGCGATGTTAACCTCCTTTAGGTCTTACAAGAAAAACGAGTTGTGGTCACAGAATATTGCTACGGAAACTTGTGGTCACGATAATTGCGTGGCCACTAGTTTCTCGTAGCTACAATTATGTAGTTAAAGACTTCAAAGATGTAAGGAGGACATTCATGCAAGAACTGTAGCCACGACAACTTCTGTGGTTACTTGTAGTGGCCACGACATATTCGTGGTTAGAGAACTCTCGCGAAAGAGACTTGTACCTACGGCTACTGGTCATGACTTGTTGTGGACATAGCCCAATTCTGTGGTCACGAGCTTCACATCTATGGGCATAGTTCTGTAGCCACAACTTGTTTTCCTTGTAGTGATGGGACGTTGCATATCCAAGTTCTACCGAACCTGACAAAGAGGAGTATGCTCCACTTCATGCTACTACATAAGAAAGCATTATTCATCTCTTCCAGACTCCGAACTCCAAGGCTCCCATCCTCCTTTGATAAGGAAATCATCTTCCAATCAACCAGATCCAATCCTTTGGAGTCACTAGACGAAAATTAAAAAAAGCACATCATCATAGACTCCAACATATTCATGATATTGATGGGGGAAAAGCCTAAAAGATTGGAAAAAATAGGAATCACTGATAGGTTCAACCTCATCATTACCAACCTGCCACCTCTAGATATAAGCTAGCATATTTCCAACCAACTAGCCTTTTCTTCATCTTTTCGATTAAAGGTAACTAGTCAGCCAACTCAGCCCAATGCAATCTCGCTCCCACCAAACAAAGACCCGGATAATGCAATGTTAACTTTGCTCGAGGAAAGCTCAACCAGTTAGCCTATAAGTAAATCTCCCCCTTGTGCAAACCAAAAGGTACAAATTTAGATTTGGCTTTAATGAAATGTAAACCAGCGATCACACCGAAGAGGTCAAGGACCACTGACATTCCCCCACATCTCTATGGTCCATCATTCGCAAAAAGGATCATATCATCTGCATTTCGTAGGACGGGCAAGGATACTTCACCTCTTGAGTAGCGCAAGAGAAATCACGTGCCACCGCCTGATTGATCGATCATGTAATTTTGTGAATCAATGGTAAATTTTTTGAACACATACCTCTACAATGGGCACGATTTTTTCTTTCAAAAACACAATAATGTATTACAATAGATGCTCCCGTGGATTTTCTCAAATATTCACCACGAATTTAAACATCAAAAGATAATTAGATGACAACATAATCCACAAAGAACTCAATAAAATAGGAATAGGATTTAACAAAAGTTAATCCCAAACGTTCCAAGAGATGTTATGATTAGAGATCCAAACATGAGGAGCTTGTCTTTCATGGGAGATAGAGAGTTGTCCTCTAGCATGCATGGCACATTTGATATTGAGACTTGTTAAACCTTTGTAGGCAACCATTGTGTGTGGTTGAATGGTTCAGTTTGAGTGCGATGACCTTGCTCCGGTACCATCTCTATAAATATATATCCTAACCGACCGCGTCCCATTTGAATGTTTCTTGGGGTGACACGTGTGTTAGCTTCAATCACAATGAAGGTTGTAGTCATCAGATATGATATAATCACATGGACCAACCAAAATCAGTCTCATACACATGAAATACATCTATATATTTAACACTAAAGAGAAGACATGCTACGTTGATTGTTAAATTATATGAGTTATTAGATGAGTAAATGGGTCTGTGGATGAAGGAAGGACTGTTACTCACTCACATATATATTGTACCCATCCTCCTTATTCTGTCATACAGTGAAGAGAGTCTTCATGACATCAAATACGTAATAAAATGTATAAAAAAGTAAACCAAGTATGAACTAAAGATAGAAAACTACCTCATGATAGTACAAGCTGCAAAGAGTGAATTATATCTTGTTTGGCAAATATAATTGCATATATGATATCAAGGTAATTTTGTAAGGAACGAGTAACATCAATGAATACTAGTTGCAAGATTCAAATTAACTACTTATACGCTATAAACAGACGTACTTTTATCAAATGTCATTCATCGTTAAAGGTTTGTTTGGTAACTGGGTTGGGTTGGGTTGGGATGGAGTAACCTCCTGTAAATAGTAGTTATTTGGATTGTTAGGAGGACTGGAGAATGTTTGAATGATAAATATGATGTGACGTCACACTGATTATGTAATGGAATTCCAACCCAGGAATACAAAAGGTAAGCCAGTATACTCGGGGTAACATGTGGTAACAAAAGGAGTCCTTTGTAATGCCAGGTTTTGTTATCCCGCGAGCTTGTTTGGTTGCTAAGTTACCCCGAGATAACTTGACATATCCCCTACTCTATCCCTGCATTCCTGAGTTGGAATTAATTATATCGATCATATTATTTAATTATTATAATATTTTTTAACCACGTTCAAATAAAAATTAACATAAAAATATATAATAATCAATAAAAAAGTTAATATAAGATATAAACAATGTCACATCACATTTATCATTCTAACCCTCCCAACTATCCAAACAACTATTATTCACATGAGGATACCCCAACCCCAATCAACCCAGTAACCAAACATACCCAAGAGACATATTGTAATAATATATGGTCAATAATTAGTTGAGCAATAATAGAAATATAATATTATCAAAGCAAAATAACTAAAATATACAAGTTGGTTACATCTAATCTCTTTTTAGTTATAAAAAGATGTTGACATTTCACTTTGGCTACACTATAACAAAATTACCTTTAAGACAACTGATAATTTAATATTGGTTGTTATATCTTCCGTAGTTAAGCATATAATAAAGAATATTATGCGTTGCTTCGTTCTACGAATTCACAATAAATGTCGTAAATCGTACCAATTCATGAATTCAAATAACAGATAATATTAACGATGATTAGAGATAATTGTGTGTTCATTACTTCCCATCCGTCTTTCATTGTGTCACGTGCAAGTGACTCTTCTTTGAAGCATGTGCAGTTTCAAATTTCAAGGCAAATAAATGATTGAAAGGTGATGAATATGGAAGTTATCATGTATATTCTTCACCCCATTAAAAGAAATGCATTATTTACGGTATCTTATTTTTATAGAATATTATATAATGTTCGTTGCATGCTTCAGAACTTGCTCTTCAAACATCTAAATATATATCAGCTATTGCATTGAATCTAAAAAAAATACAGGAAAAAAATACTCTAACAGTTCGAACAATGGCGTCGAAATTTCGACGTATTTTTGGTTAAATTAGATCGAATAAAGTCAGGTAATTCCATATGCTTTCCGTGGAATCTTACTGCTCGAATTTTTAGATATTATTGAAGAGGATAAGTAGTGACAGAATGATTGTTTTGACCAATAATTCAAGGAAAAAAGAGAGAATAAAGGGGGAGAACAAGAGAGAGCGTAGATGTCCATTGCCATGGGATCGGAAGCAAAAAAAAGTAGCTTTTGTCGGAACTTGTAGGATTGCATGTGCTTGGAATCGATAGGAATTTTAGACTAATAACATCGCACACCGACAATACAGAGACCATAGATTGAAAGATAAAGTAAGGACTTTAATTTCAATTAAGGTTTTTAATTACAGGAAATTCCTAAGTTAGGTATTAAATTCGATATCAAAATTTCAACTAATCATCGTTAAATTTTGATTAAAAAATTACCAATGATTACTTCAAAAATGTGAATATTAGCAACGGGTAAATGCTGCCATATTGGCCATTGCTGATGATATATAAACATATATCGCATTTGTTGTTAATTTCAATAATATGGAAACATCATTTTGGAATAAATACTATTCGTCATTATGCATTTTAAATGGACAATATAACGACGGACTTAAAAAAAAGTCAGTATATACTCATTGTGTTGTAGTGTTCAACTCCATGTTCTAAGCAAATAAGAAAAAAAGTTGTATCCTTTTTATACTACTAAAAAAGATGGCATAATAATGAACTATATAGAGAGTAGATGAAAGTAATATTTTTCATAAACTTTTCACTAAGAAAGGAAATAGAGAGATCACTTTGGGAGATCTAGTTAGAGTGAATGTTGCATGAATCGTGCAAGCTATAGAAGAATACAAAAAACGGAAGTAGAGGAGGCTTTACAGGTTATGAGACATGAAAAATGTATGATCTGATGACATTCCTATGTAAGTATGAAGATTTTTAGGTGAGCGTGGTCTGATTTGGCTTACAAATTTATTCAATGTTATTTGACAAAGCAAGAAAATGCATGAAGATTGGAGAAGAATCATCGTGAGAGGAGGAGCATCGTGGTGTCTCTTTATAAGAATAAAGGAGACATTCAAAATTATTCAAATTAAGTTATCAAGACGATGAGTTACACTATGGAAATTGGGGAATGTGTGATCAAAAAGGTTGATGCAAGTTTTCGAAGTAAAAGAAAATCAATTCAGATTCATGCAAGGTCGCTCAACTATTAAATCCATCCATTTGCTAGAGAAAAATGAAGATTTGTAAAGATAAAAGGAAAACTTCTATATAATTTTATTGATCCGGAGAAGTGTTATGATGAGAGACATTGTGGAGAGTTTTGGAGAAGAGACATTATGTAGAGTCTTTTGGAGAAGAGACATTAAATATAAAGGATATGTACGAAATGGCTTCATCTTGTGTAAGGATCCGATTTGGGACGACGGACTATTTTGACATCAATATTGGTCTGCATCAAGGTTTAACATTGAGTCCATTCCTTTTTACTTTGATTATGGACGCGTCAATAAGTCACATTCAGGATGAGATACCTTGATGTATGTTATTCGCTGATGATATTATGTTGATTGATGAGACTAGAGATGGAGTAAATAAGAAGCTTGAGGTTTGGAGACATGCATTGTAGACTAATGGATTTTGTATAAGTATGAATAAGATAGAATATATGGAGTGCACTTTTGATGGAAGCAACGATGAAGGAATCGATGTGAAGATTGATGACGATAACATTCAGAAGAGAGATTCTTTTATGGATTTTATCAGTTGTGCCCCTCTGAGATATTACAATTTCAGTTATGTCCTTCCCTTTTTTAGATTATCAGTTATGCCCCTACATTCTTGCAAAATTCACATTTGTGTCCTTCTGTTGCAGTGTAACGTATATTGGTGCGATAATTAATGGAACCACATTACTGTGAATTGTGTCAGAATATAGGGTCAAATGTAATTAAAAAAAGTTGAGGACATACGTATTAGTAGAAGAACTCAAAAGGGCACATGTGTAAACAATTTTTTTTCACCTAGTGCAATTATCATTTTAAGTATTATATTAAGGATTTTTTTATTTTTCGTTGCGCTTTCCTTTTCTAATAACTTGGGAGTCGTTACATGTATACTCTTCTAAAGATTAGATAATTACGTGTATTCTTTTAAATCTTATAATTATGCATATATGTCCAATAAATATTATAACACATGCTAATGCCGATTCGACGTCCACTACCCAATCAATCTTGGAAATTGCCTCCTAAATGCAAAATATGATGTGAAATCATATAACATACTTTAATATATATATATATATATATATATATATATGAGAAAAAATCCTATTCCATGGAGTATGTAACTTACCTACTGCATTTTCTTCTTTTTCATTTTTTTTTGAAAAATACTTCCATGGATTTTCATAACTATATCCCTCTAATATGTCATTCAAATTTCGTCAGAAATAGAGACATCTACGGCCTCCATCCAAACAGTCATTTTTTAACGGTCATAGATTTGCTGTATTTTTCATGTTTTGGGTGGAGGCCGTAAGAGTCTCTGTTTCTGATGAAATTTGAATGACATATTGGAGGATATAATTATGAAAATCCATAGTCATTTTTCAAAAAAATTTAAAAAATTTGAAAAAAAGAAAGTGGAGTAGGTAAGTTACGTACTCCATGGAGTAGGATCCCATTCCTCTCTCTCTATATATATACATAAATTATTCATGTCTCTGTAATCTACATGTATAAATTCAATAATATAAATATCAGTATCCATATGCTAAAAAAAGTATAACGATATTTGTATGTATTGTAAGAAATATTATATATGCAACTACCAAATATGGTAGTTGCCAACTTTATTTAATTTCTTATTTTGCGGCTCATGATTAATTGTGAAAGGATGCATCTTTGAGAAGTTGCTTTGGTGGTTACCTTAATGGATAGGTAACCAACATGTATTATAAATATAAGGATTGGGGTCCCCTCTCCCTCAATTAATGAATGCAAGAGGATCCATTACTCAAGTATGTTAGGCAATTGTTGAGAAGGAGAAGGAAATCCCATCATCATCCCTTCATTTCCGCTGCAATGACTTTCGGTAACTGTTTAGTACTTAAGTCTATTATTGATTAACTTTATAGATCTATCAGGTTATTAGATCTTTCAATTGGTATCAGAGCTATGGATTTCTTTTATCAACAAGATTTGTGTTTCGAAATCGATAGTCTTTTGTTTTGGTTTTATATCGAAGACATTGGTTATTTATTTATGTGTTATTCATTCTTTAAAATTACCAAACAGAGGTAAAGAATAAGAAAAGTATGTCTTTCTCTTATGGCCTCTGAAGATTTAAGAGTTTTTTTATTGGTTCAAATACACCTAGATGTATTGGAAAAGTCTTTCTAAATAGATTTTTGGTCAAATATTTCCAATCCATTTTTTTTGAGAAACTTCGGATGGTGCGTTTAAAAAAAATTTTTTTTGTTCGAACTAGGGACCTTCAGTTTGTAAGATTGCGTAATAACCGACTACACCACAACATCCATGCGTTTTAATTCATACGCATATGCTTTTTATTAAAAAAAATTTTGGTGTTGCCAAGATTCAAACTAGGGACCTCTTGTGCATATGATTGACCCGATAACCAACTACTCCATGGCACCCATGTGTTTTAATTCATACGCATATTGTTTTTATTATCAAACTCTGGATTTTTTCAGGGGACAGCAACAAATCTGTGTTTCAAAGGTTAAAAATGGACATTGATGGTGAAAGACCAAGCATCTTTGTTTAGTATTGCTGTTGAGATGTTTTAGATCACGTTTTCTTTGGGATCTTGACACTTGGATTTGTACATATAATGTGACGTTATTTGTTAGGGACTTGTACGGAGTGTATACAATTTGGTTACTGTATACACGTTGTTAGTACACAAAAAAAGTATGAAGTGTATGTGGTTTATACCATTGTTATACCAGTCACTTGTTTGGACTTGTTGATAACACCTTGTGTACTAACCATACATTTACTATCATTCTTCATTACTTTATTAATTTGTTTGATGTCATTTTGACATTATTTGTATAACTGAATCGGGAGGAATAGCCACAGCATCCGATCGATTCATTTTATACATATTTATTCTTGACATTGAGTAGTTATTGGTTAGTTATCCAAGAGTAGCCACAGCATCTTGGATAACAATCTCAATAATTGCATTAAGTGCTAAAGTTCAATTATTTGAACTAATGGCATCATATCACATCTACATGATGGTAATAACTTGATTAACTCCCTTTAAAGTCATTCAAATAAGTGTGTATAATTGAATCGGGAGGAGTAGCCACAACATCTGATCGGTTCATATTATACATATTATTTCTTGTAATGAGTAATTATTGGTTAGTTATCCAAGAGTAGCCACAGCATCTAAGATAACAATGCCAATACTTACATTAAGTGACGGAGTTAATTGGACATTTTTTTTGGAATGAGAAAAATACATTATTTTGTTAGTTATTCTAATGCCCACAGGTACAGAATTTCTAATGAATATTTGAAATTTATTTGTTTCATTTATTAAGAAAAATCAATTGTATATTACAATTCTTTAGCCACAGCAAGTATTGTAATGATAGTACATTGATTTCCAAAATACTAAATAAGTTAATATTTTGGATTAGGTTTTATGCTTGAGTTATTGCTTATTGTGGTTGTCTTGTTATGAATTTATTGCAGATAGTTCAGCTTTCATGTCTACTCAGTTCAATATACTAAATTCTGTTTCCATTCTTGAATGTCATGTATGTCATGAATCTAATTTCATTGATGTTCCTATTAATACTTGGTGGATTGATTCTGGTAATTCAATCCATATTTCCAACTCCATGAAAGGCTTTTTGAGCACAAGGAGACCAATGGAAAATGAGAGAAGCGTGTTTATGAGAAATCGCATGTCTTCAAATGTAGAAGCGACTGGAATGCAAAGACTCATTTTACCATCTGGCTATGTTCTTGATTTGGAAAATATTTTTTATGTACCTAAGTTCTTTAGAAATTTGGTTTCCATATCTAGACTTTGTAAACTTGGATACAGATTTTTATTTGATAAATTACTTTTCCAAATGTTCAAGAATAATAAGTTAATTGGCACAGGTGAATTGGTTGATAATTTGTAAAAAAATGCATTTAGATTCGCATTTTGAAAACAATCTCCTTGTTTGCAATGTAGTTGCTAAAAAGCAAAAATGTAATAATGATCAGTCATCAATGCTTTGGTATAAAAGATTAGGTCACATCTCCATTAAAAGGATCAAGAAATTAGTAAATGATGGAGTAATTGATACTCTAGATTTTACTGATTCTAGTGTTTGTGTGGAATGTATTAAGGGAAAACATACCAACAAACATACTAAAGGATCAAGGAGAAGTACTAATCTTTTAGAAATTATACATACTGACATATGTGGTCTGTTTCCTGTGGAATGTTTTAGTGGTCAAAAATACTTCATCTCATTCATAGATGATTTCTCACGTTACATGTATCTTTATCTTTTATTTGAAAAATCAGAAGCTATAAATGCTTTTAAGGATTATCAAATAAAAGTAGAGAGACAATTAGAAAAGAAAATTAAAATTGTGAGATCAGATAGAGGTGGTGAGTATTATGGTAGGTATGTTGGAGGAGAACAAAAACTTGGACCATTTGCACAATTTCTTAAGGATGAAGGCTTGAATATCAATTTTCAATGCTTGGTGAACCGGATCAAAACGGTGTTGCTGAAAGACGGAATCGTACGTTAATGGATATGGTTCGAAGTATGATGAGTAACTCCTTATTACCTTTATCCTTTTGGAGTGAAGCTCTAAAGACAGCCGTGTATATATTAAATAGAGTTCCATCAAAAGCGGTTCCATCCACTCCATTTGAGCTTTGGAAGGGATGGAAACCAAGATTGGAACACATACACATTTTGGGTTGTCAAGCTGAGATTAGAATCTATAACCCACATGAGAAAAAATTGGATATGAAGACTACAAGTGGATACTTCATTGGTTATCCAGAAGGCTCTAAAGGTTATAGATTTTATTGTCCAAATAGGGAATCGAGTATTGTAGAATCGAGGAATGTTATATTTTTGGAAAATAGCGATAAAAGTGGGAGCAGGATGGTAATTAAAGACATCATATTTGATGAATTACCGGATCTTGTTATACCACTAGAAAGGGAGGAGCAAAATATTCAACATGATATCATGGATGAGTCACAACATCAAGACATTGTTGTCTCTCAAGTCCAAGATATTCCTTTAGTTGAACCAATGGTGAATCCTCCACTACCTGAGAATCAAGTTGAAATAGCACCAAGTGTTCAACAAGGTGTTGTTACAATTAGATCTGGTCGAGTTGTCAAATCTACAATCTCATCAGATTTTATAACATATCTACAAGAATGTGACTACGACATGGGAATATTAGAGGATCCAACATCGTTTTTACAAGCCATGAATTCTATTAACTCTACTCAATGGTACAATGCCATGAGGGAGGAGATGGATTCTATGAGTGTAAACCAAGTATGGGACTTGGTAGAGCCACTCAAAGGAGCGAAATCTATTGGTTGCAAATGGATCTTTAAAACTAAGAAAGACTCATTAGGCAACATTGAGAGATATAAGGCCAGACTTGTGGTTAAAGGTTTCACTCAAAAAGAGGGCATAGATTACCATGAGACTTTCGCTCCAGTATCACGAAAGGACTCATTGCGAATAATCATGGCATTGGTAGCTCATTATGATTTAGAGTTACACCAAATGGTTGTGAAAACAGCTTTTCTTAGTGGAGACTTGGATGAACATGTTTACATGCGACAACCTGAGGGTTTTATTTTAGATAATAACAAGCATTTGGTTTATAAATTAAGGAAGTCTATATATGGACTAAAACAAGCATCTCGTCAATGGTACATTAAGTTCAACAATGCAATAACTTCATTTGGTTTTGTTGAGAACATTGTTGATAATTGTATATATCTTAAGACGAGTGGGAGTAAATATGATTTTCTAGTTCTTTATGTAGATGATATTTTACTTGCTTGTATAACCTTGGGATGTTACGAGATACAAAGATGTTCCTTTCTAATAATTTTAAAATGGAAGATATGGGCGATGCTAAATATGTCATTGGCATAGAATTTCATAGAGACAGATCTCATAGAGTACTTGGATTATCTCAAAAGGCCTATATTGAGAAATTATTAGAGAGATTTGGAATGAAATATTGTTCTCCTACTCCAGCACCTATGGTAAAAGGAGATAAAATTTTTTCATTCAAATGTCCCCAAAATAATTTAGAAAAAGAACAGATGAAGGACATTCCATATACATCTATCATTGGGAGTCTAATGTATGCCCAAACATACACTAGACCAGATATATGTTTTGCAGTTGGAATGTTGGGTAGACATCAAAGCAATCCAGGCATGGACAATTGGATAGCGGCAAAGAAGGTCTTGCGATATTTACAAGGAACTAAGGATTTTATGCTAATCTACCGGCATTCAGATTCCTTAGAAGTCATTGGCTATTCGGATTCAGATTATGCAAGAAGTAAGGAGGATAGAAAACCTACCTCTGGATACATTTTTCTTCTTGCTGAAGGTGCTATTTCATGGAGAAGTGTGAAACAATCACTTGTCACATCAAGTATCATGGAAGCCGAATTCGTAGCATGTCACGAGGCTACTACACAAGCACTTTGGCTAAAGAATTTCATTGCGGGTCTTAAGATAGTGGATTCAATCTCAAGACCATTAAAGATTTATTGTGATAATTCTGCAGCCATCTTTTTCGCCAACAACAACAAGTATACGCGTGCCGGAATGAGAATCGACATTAAATATCTTGTTGTTAAAGAGAAAGTTAGAGATCATTTAGTATTGATTGAACATATAGGTACTAAGTACATGATTGCGGATCCTATGACAAAGGGTTTGCCGCCTAGTGTATTCATCAATCATGTAACTGAAATGGGCCTATCTAGTACCTTGTAATAATATCAATACATCCATGTGTGTACACCTTAAGTTTGGTATAATGATCTACTTGTTTATTGTCTATTATATTTCAGTTGCATGCAATTAATGAACATACATAAAGAAAGGACCCATGTTAATATATGGATATTGACACATAAAGATTTGTCATGTTAAATAAACTATTAGTATTGTAATGCTTGGAAGGATATATCTGCTTGAAAGGTATCTACCGCCAAGATTCATATTAATAGAGCTTAACTAGACAAATGTAAAGCAACAATTTTGTTACATGAGCCAAGTGGGAGAATGTAAGAAATATTATATATGCAACTACCAAATATGGTAGTTGCCAACTTCATTTAATTTCTTATTTTGTGGCTCTTGATTAATTGTGAAAGGATGCATCTTTGAGAAGTTGCTTTGGTGGTTACCTTAATGGATAGGTAACCATCATGTATTATAAATATAAGGATTGGGGTCCCCTCTCCCTCAACTAATGAATGCAAGAGGATCCATTACTCATGCATGTTAGGCAATTGTTGAGAAGGAGAAGGAAATCCCATCATCATCCCTTCATTTCCGCTGCAATGGCTTTCGGTAACTGTTTATTACTTAACTCTATTATTGATTAACTTTATAGATCTATCAGGTTATTAAATCTTTCATGTATATCCACACTAAATAAAAATAATATCTGTAGTCATATGCATCCACATAAAAGCAAGAGTGCACTATATCCATACCATATCCATAAAAATCAGACAAAACATATCCATATCTGCTTTAAAAATGGATATGTCAATATTTGATTGGAATACCTAATTTGATAGTACATATATCTTATTTGTAACGCGATTGTTTACCTTGCCTAGCATGCACACCCGTGCTTTGCACGGGGTAAGAAGGATTTGACCATGTTTTCAATAACACGAGAGAAATTTTGTTTTTTAATTAGATTTTAAAGTCATCTTTGTAAAGAAAATCATGATTAGAATGTTTAAGTAGTTTAACTTTATCAAAACTTTGATACAGAGTGAAGTATAAAAACTCTTAAAGTATGCATAAATTTAATGTCTGTATTTGTAACATATTTAACGATATAGAACGGTTCAATTGATATCTAAGAATTTAAGAATAAATCATAATTGTGTTTATTTTTTAAAGGATCATTAATATAGGGAAGACGATAAATTTGTGTTATTCCTTGATCATACCAAACTAAATATGTGATTATAATCTATTCATTAATCATGTCCAACAACACAGCTAACATATCTAAATAAGACCTTATATATCAGACTTAGAGACGGCTACTATCATACCAATATGTTACTATAACAAATCTACTGCCAAAATAATATGAACTTATGAGTAATATAATACTATATAATAATAATAATTCTTAATATACTATGCATATCTATTGCAAGGATATAATAATTGATGATAGGCTACCATAAAATGCGTACATATTATCACTTCTATGCTCATATATGCACTATATTATAACGTACCATAATATAAAAAATTAGTATATGTAAATACACAAGGCCACATAATAGGACTGGCATTCATTTTAATATATTAGACGACATAGGATATAACGGATTTCAAGATATACATCACATTACAACAAAATGAGTCTATCGGTGATGTTTTTTTGTCTTTGTCACTATATCATTTGTTGTTAAATACATAACAATGAGTATATTTATTCATTACAAAATGATTTTTTTAATTGAAATTGATATCAAATTCCATACATGTCGTTCCATCAGTGGTGAAGGTATCTTTAGCAATGACATTATGTTACCTTTATCAGAAAAATACACTAATCACTGTTAGAACATAGCAAGGATGGATTTGAATTTGATTAAACAAACAAATGATAATTATTTTCATAGACCATTTCTAATGATATGACGATAGATATGACGCTCCTCACTCATTTCAAGTATAAAATTGATTATGCACTGTATATTTAACAATGGATGATGATAAAAAGAGCATACCCATAAACTTATTTTATTGTAGTGTGTATATATATGTGTTACAATCTATAACAACATTTGCATGTTAATATAGGTACGCAGGCACATGGATGGAAATACATAATTTACTTAAACTAAGTTATCTTTTTTTCCTTATACTTCTCATGTAGCCCTATTAGCAGGAGCAAAAGTGAGACAACACTGATTACACGAAGATTTCTACACAGAATTGGAGAGAAGATGGAGTCAGAAGAACGGAAGTAGAGATCCTTATTTGCTGCTGGGGAGACCCATATGTGCATAGGCAACAAATGAAATGGATGCGTGCCTATGTTACAATATCCCTATAAAATAAATGAGACTCCCGACAAGTTGAGGATAAAGGTATGGATCGGAGAGGGGAGTAGTTCCTCTGCAGTACTGCACATTCAATTGCAAATTAGTAGAACACCATAAGATCGAGGAACCACCCAATCAAGATGGAACGGTTCTGATTGGTTGCAGCGAACTCTCTGCAGTAGTAGAGAGGAGAGAGGTGTTCCATCAATTAAATTAAATTGATTTTTAGGCAATAGAGGACTTGGACTCGTCTTATCCTATCACTGGCAACACCAATACTGTAAAAGTGGAAAATATCATGCATGTAAATGGTTTTTATTGCCTTCCTAAAAAAGATGGTCCATATAGCAACAAAGGCAGCTTTCTTTCACCGCGAGAGGATGGTTGTGTAGTCATCTACTCAACCCAAAGCACATGGAGTTGCTTCTCAGAATGATGACCCTCTTACAGCAATTGTGAATGTGCCACAAACCTTCTGGCTAGTGCAAGCAAATCCCTGATCTGCTATTGCTGCAGCAAATTCAGCTCTTGCGATTTCTACATGTGAATTGAAACAATATTGGCAAGCAACCTTGCCGCAAAGGAACAGAATGTTTTAGATACAAAGGATGAAGGGCATTTGGAGCTAGGGATTTGGGGATGGGGGACGGGATGGTATTCGGTGAAAGGGGTTTGGATCAACGACGATGGAAGGCAAAGTGAGAGGCCCTGACAACGGAGAGATTGACTGGGAGGTGGGTAGGGAAGGAAACGGCTGAAGGAGGGAGACAGAAAGGAGAAAAAGCTCGATTAGTCGCGGAGGAGGAAGGTGAGGGCGATGTTCATTGGGGTGAGAGGCCTACGTTGGGTTCGTGCCGAGATCTGAAGCCCTAACTCCGTCTTTGATGTCGTTACGGTGAGGAGGGGATGCGCTGGATAGGCTGGCTCGAATAAGGGAATGGGGTTGGTCGGGGTTCGGGGAGGTGGTCGGAGTTGTAGGCGGCCGGCTGAGTTGTTTTTCTGACAATAAACCCATGGATCTGACCCTCTCCGAGGGGAATGTCCCGGCAGCGGTAGCCCTAGACAGTGGGACTCTGGTGACAAAAAAAAAGAAAGGGCAAAAGTAGAAGGGTGATCGGAGATATGGGGGTAAACTCGGAATCTGGTGACGAAAATTTATTGGGTGGTCGGTGGCACCCCTGCATAATAGATGTTATAGATAGATAGATAACTCGCGTATTGTTCCTTTTACACATGCCCAGTAATTTTTAATCATTCACTAGCTATAATACCTTACTAAAAAAATCCAAATCAAGCCATTATCCAAATAAATAATATCCACAAAAATAACAGGAGAGTGCACAGGCGCTACATTTCCAAAAGTTTGCAAATTTAAAAAAAAATAGCGCACGCGAACATCAATGGGGCCCGCGCCGTCACTTCCCCACGACTCGTGCAATCCACGACGTCAAGCTCGACCATCCGACGGCTCACAGCCCTGGACCTCCCGTTCTTGCATCCACGTCGTCGGTCGTCTCCCGGAAGTCAAGCGCTTCATCCCCGCCACCGTTGGCGCCGTCGCCACCGCCACCGCCTTATTTTCCGTCGTTTCCTCCACCCCATTGGACTCATCTTCCACGCACTCCACCGCCACCGTCCGCCTCCTCCTACAGCAGCAGCAGAAGGTCCTCACAATGCAACAACCCCAACAATACACTCTCCCTTCCACCGCCTCTTCCGATCTCTTTTCTCTCTCGGTTCGAATGTTCCCGAAGCAGGAAACCTTTGGAGAGGAGGGATCTTCATCTTGGAGAGTCCCCTTCTCGATCTCTTTGGGTATGATGTAAGGAGGGGCGGCCTGGCGTCCGGACCTTCGGGCACTGCGGGCAAGGTGGGGGAAGGTGGTGACTTGGACGTCAGGAAGACCGAGAATGCGCTTGGAGTTGGAAGGGGGGAGGCTTCTGGAATTGGAGGTGGCGATGGTGGGGGGGATGGGAGGGTGGAGGCGCTTGGGGTTGGTGGTGCCTTTGGTGGAGCCGTCCCCCTTGAGGAGGGGAAGGTTGGCGTTCCGTTCCATCCAGTTGGCGGCGCGCTCCTTGGGAATGTGGTAGGACTCCGGTGGCTGATCAGAGGCGTCTGTTGGAGATTGTTGGTAGGTCTCTTGCGCAAGCGGCAGCATCTTTCTCGAGAACAGAGAAGTCGAAGACGAGAGAACAAGAAAAGACGAAGACGTTGTGGAGGGTTGAATCTTTGCAAGTTCGAAGGAAAGAAAAATCCTGGTAAATTTGTATAAACGACCTCGAAGACGGAAAGATTGATTTTTTAGGTCCAAAATTAAGTTATTGTCGAATTAGGAGTGGACTTGTGGAACTGTGAAGCGCGTCTCCCGATCACAGGTCAAGGAATGTGGGATGAGTGGATCCGGTTAGCCTAGTTAAAATATGAAGAATGCGGTTTGGAGGTAAAATTACGGGAGAAGGTCTCAAAAAATCAAATATTTTATTAGAATTTCTCCAAAGTTACGTGAGGTGTGAGGTTCTTTACATAGTTTCACCAATACAATGAAGTCCTACAATTCATCCATGTGGGACTAAATAACTTCTTTTAGAAAATAAACAATACAACTATCTAACACTCCCTTTCAAATTGGTGTATAAAATGTTCAGCTTGAACAATAAAACACACAACTCTAGTACAAATATATGTTGCATTTCCTGACGCTTGTGATATGAGAAATCTACACCTTTTGTTGTTCGGCTCTTGATTACTTTGGATATGAAAGACTGAAATTAGATTTCTAAAACAAAGATCACTGTGATCACAGAAAAGTCATCAACACTCGCCATATCTAGGGTGGAGCATTGAGTCAGGTTGGCTCGGACTTGACCTTGACCTAACCTGCAAAAGCTCGAGCTCGGTCCGAACCCGATGTATAAATGTGTCGGGCTCGAGCCCTCATATTTCAAAAATATTATGTTTGGGTCGGGCCGGGTCCGAACCTGAAATACAAATGGGCCGGACTCGGGCCCTCATATTTCAAAATAATATATTGAACCAAATTAGGGGACATTTAATCATAATCACCATGCATCCAATATTTCCTTCATCCATGAATAGTAATTTTATCTCATAACAATACATCAAATATTCATGTGTTATGGATGAATTATATCAATAACAATAAATTAGAATCAAAGTGTAATTTCATGAAATCAAAATGGGTACGGGCTAAGCTCGGGCCGAACCCGAGTCCAATCACGCGGGCCTTGGGTCGGGCCCGGATGCTCGGTTTGCTAAAAAAAGCGAGCCTCGATCCAACCAAGTCCCACTGAAAATTGACAAACTCGAGCTGTACTTTCTCAAGTTGGGCCGAGCCGAACCCAATGCTCCATCCTACCCAAATCTTTCATATCCACGTGGAAGATAAACAGCCTTTTTTCTGACTTTTCTTTTCTCATTTTTTTTCGTTCGTCTTTTTTTCTTTTTTTAATCGGCCTGGTTTTTATTGGTTCCGCTTCTTTTTTTTTGCATCTTGTCGTTTTTGTTGTTGCAGCAAGTCCCTCTCTTTGCATCATCACCACTTTTTTCTTAAAAAAATCACCATTCTTTTTTTCCGCTCCTTTTTTTTTTCCTTTTTAGCAATCACTCATTCAATTTTTTGTCTTAGAAATACAGGCCCGTTGGGGTGCAACAGCCCCTTCATTTTTCATAATGGATTGTTCTCTTCTTTTCCAGCATTTTTTAAGCATTTTTAGTGGGCGCAAACTTGTTGTAAAAAATCAAACAACATAGATTAAATTTACTAGCTTCCATCTTAATCCAATATCAGTAACTATTTTTATCTTTATGGTCAAAGATTGTATCATTTATTAAATAGTTCTTTAAATTCCTTGAGTACTGACTTTTCTTCGACCGTTACGATGAAATAGCTACGAGCATCGGTATAGGATGAATTTTAACCACGATTTTGCAGAGGTATGCCTCGTTCATATAGGACCTTTTCAATTCTGTTGAGAAAATTACCATCTCCTATTTGATTGTTAAGGTTTGCAACAATGCAATCACAATCAAAAATGTAATGTCTCAGGCTTAGGTCACCGGTCCATTATCGAGGAAAACTGACCCTGACAACTTGTTGGGTTCAGGTTCATATGGATCTGTTGACAACCACCCAAAATACTTACTCAAGTTGTCAAGTAGTAACCTCCACCACTTGTAAACCAGACCTACACTTCGTGAGTTTTAGATCTGGCACTATGTTTGGAGGTTGGGGTGTTACAAAAAACAACACTTTAGATACCTAGACGTTGAGTTTTCATAGGAAATATCGATTCTCCAAAAGTAATCTGTCACTTTTGGGTCAAAGATAATCGAAGGAAAGAAAGAATGAGAGAGAGAACCGGTGACTATACTCTCTGGTCATGTTGTTTTCGAATCTGGCAATGACAACTCTCTTCATCGGTATCGAAGTTTTTATCCGACAAAATTGAAGGAGTATCGATGTAATCGGCGATGGTTCAGATAGACAAAAGCGATGTATTTTAGTGGTATGGAACCCTTGGGAGTTAGTAGCATACGGTAACACTTCACTTCAGAGACATGGATTGAATTTCATTGACTACTTGATGGATTACTACTAGGGCGGAGCATTGGGTCGGATTAGTCCAAGCCCATCTCGGATCCGACCCGTACCCGATGTAAATGAGAGTCGGGGCATGTCCCTAATTTTGCTGATTTTTCAAGCACGGGTTCGCTTCTCCATTGCCGTTAACCTCCTGGTTGCATTCATCTTGGGATTTCTCTTGCTCGGCTCTGTGTTCGGTTCTCGAATTTGTGTTTGAATCTGACATTTTATAAATCTAATATTTTTATATTTTAGTAAATCTAAAAATGTTAAATTATCAACTGAAATTTTGAAAGGAAAAAGTTCATGATTAAAAGGAAACAATAAAATTTATTTTATTTACAAGGAGTACTAAAAATAATGGGCGAGATAAATAAATTCGAATACAATTTTATATTAAATTATTTTGATACTTTGGAAGTGATTGGAAAAAATATATAAAAAAGTAAAATTGATGGAGATAAGATTCAAACTCGGCTCACCAAAATAGTGACCATGCCACTCTACCCCTTGACGATTTCATGATTCTACAACTTTTCAATAACAACATTAACTATAATACAATTAAAGAGGGGTCGTATTAAAAACTTAATACATTATACAAGTGATATATAATAATCATGAAGGACCATGGTCACCCCATAATATATACTAGTTCTGTCTCTGGTTGTGTATTAATTCCCAAAGATATTCTGAGTAGTAACACTATTTGATATTTCGTCGTTTGCAACTCTTACACAAACCTGCATTATAATGGCATACTTAATTATATATTTAATTGATTATCTGCAACAGATTCTCAACCATGCATCTTTTTATATTGAATTGGTTAAGGTAGTTTTCTATTGCATTAAGTGATATTCATGCCCACGCCCAACATTCAATCTTTGTATAAGTGAAATGGGGGCAGATCGAGCCCAACCCGAATCCAGGCCCGATCCGAAGGGCCTTGTGCCGGGCCTGGGCCTCCGATTTGCTCAAAAAGTTGGGCTACGATCCGGTCCAAAGCTCAAGAAAATATGTTGAGTCCGAGTCGGGTTTTCCTGAATTGGATCGGATTGAGCCCAATACTCCACGCTAATTAATATCGTCCCGCAATGCTGCGAGCCATGCCTTATTAGGTGTATTTAATAGCCGTAGATTTTTCTCGCTCATAGCCTTAATCATAATTTGGATTATCGAGCGCTAGTTTTGGAGAGGGATTCCTTCTTACGGGTAGGCAATATAGGAGAAACTTATTAGTATTTTGATTGTTTAAAATAGAAGATGACTCTCCCAAGTGTTTTCACTATGGGATATTATGGTATTCTTGCATATATCTTTTATCTAGGGTTTCCACATTGTCATGTTATGTTATATGTTTATGGATCACTTATGTCGACGGTAAAGTCATCAAATACATCAAAATCTTTTAAGAATTTAACAATAAAGACAACTATAAGCACGCAAAATAGTAAGGACACATGCAAATATGACAATGTTAAGGATATATGTGTACTTACGTAAAAAATGATAATTACGTAAAAATGATAATTATGATTCTAATGGTATATGTAAAAAATGATAATTTAAGGTATATGTGCAAATATGGCAAATTTTAGGGCATCTATGAAAGCATGATGTTCAATGCACGCATATGAACAAATACATTTATATGCATAATTATGTTTATGAATGAGCTGTATGATGATATTATATGAGCATAAATCAAATTAATATGATATGCATAAGATAAGATGTCTTATGAATGAATATGATATTGCATCATGACATGTTTTATGGAAAAAGTATATAACGATGATGAGAATAAGAACAAAGAAAATCTCATTGTTAGGATAAGATAAAGGTGTAAATATGTGAAATTTTGCTAATGATAGATGTATGAGTGTAAGATGCAATTTTCCATACGTAATTATGTTCATATAACCGCTGATGCTGCAAAACTTATAAGAGAACATTAGTGATACCCATGCACTTCGTTTCCTTGATCAATGTCTCATATTAGAAATTGTAACAAGTTATTCTACAATGTATTATGTTCTTTTTCTCATAAATACAATTTTTCTAGATTTATCTCATTTTATAATCAGTTTAATTACCTATATTGTATAATATATCTATTTTCTTATTTTCTTTTTATTTCTTTTCTCTTTTATTTTTCAATGTTGTTTTAAGGTGTTAATTTTTCCAATGGTTGTGTAAAGTATAGAAATTTGGTTTTCATTGTTGTGTAAGGTATAAAAAATAAAACTTAATTTAATTCCATTTCCGAGTTCGAACTTCATATTTAAAACATGACAAAGAAGGGCCTGATTGTTAGAACCATGTTGAAATGGCTAACACCATCAACCGGAGGTAGAAGTTTTTGCACATGATTAGGATATCCACATATGTGTCAGCATACATTGGAAAGAACTTTGCCACCTAAATCTGATGTACCCTTCTGATACGACTTACTTTTATCCTATTTTATTATATCCTATTGTTGGAAATGAATAATAATGGATCGTTGTGGTTTGCATGTAGTACAAGTTCTTAACAAACAAAATAATGAGTCAAATTGAGTTATCGAGTCGAAGTTGATTCAATTAGGAGAACGAGTCCATTATATGACTCGAAGTTGAACTCAATAGCATTTCGAACCTGACTCACGAGTTCTTATATAATGGAGTCTAAGTCAAGTCCATTAAGCATGAACTTCCCAAACACCCTTAGGTGAGCTCGAGGTCTAGATCATATAGTCCTGAGCCAAGTCATATCCTCTTCCTAACTCCATCCATCATCGAGTAGCAAAACACCAACATCATCTGAGGCGATCGAGTTCTACACTAGAGACCATCTATTGTCGGGTGAGCTAATTTCAGGAGGACCCGAAATGAGAAAAAGAGTTTGGAGAAAGAAGAGAACTATGTAACCTAACCCTGAAGGAACCGAAAAAGAAAGGGTACTCACAAATTTTTTTAGGTGCCAAAGGTCAAAGAAAATGGAGGAGGCCACATCAACACAAAGGCAGACCTCGCCAAGGCAAAACAACTTTTAAAACCATGGATGAACGCCACTACAATGGAGAAGTTTTCAAGACTTGAGAGGTCCACCACGAAGGACCTTAGGCGACTTTTTATCCTTTTTGTTTACTTGATCATGCATGTCATGCATTAGCGATAAGCCACCGACTCTTATATTTTAGAGGGAGCCTTTATAGAAAGATTAAGGGGAGCTCAAGTTTATGTGCAGCTTAAATTAAAAATAATATTTCAAATAAATAAAGGGAGATATTGTTTAGACTTTTCTATATCCAACAATTTGTATTAATCAATTTTTGGTATCAGTTAGATCTTTTTAATTATGCCAAAATGGGAGAGAAAAGATTATGTTTACAAAAATTGTTTGCTACATGCATAGTGATTGTTGTTACATACACATAAATATTTTGTCATCATCAAAAAGATGTGATTGTGAGTTCATGCATGTGGGAAGATTGTTAGTGTACGAGCATGCATATTTTGATGATAACAAAATTTGTGCAGTTAGCTTGTAGCTAGGTCAAGAGCATAAAAGCTGCTAGATTAGGAAGAAGCTCAACCATGAGGAGCTAAAGGTTAACTAAAGAAGAAGCTAAGATGCTCATAGGAGTACAAGACTAAGGAATTTTTGCTCAAGCTCAAAGAACGATCTCATGATCAAGAAGAGATGAAATTATCTTCTTTTACCAAGTCCTGCATTCTGTAATAATCTTAGAATGTGAAAGATCTCAAATCATGCTTATAACATTCAACCCTTTAACTTTAACTTTTAGGCCAAAGAGTCAAGTTGATCGATCATCCTTTCTCAACTGATTGATCACCTTGGTCATTCATTTGTTTCTACCTGATTGATCATCCCATATCGATCATAATTTGAATTCCTTCCATTGGTCATCAACTGTTCGACCATAACTTTTACCTTGATCGATTATTTGTAGTTGATCGATCAACTACTTTGATTTGATCGATCTTATCAGGAAATCATCTATGATTTCATTCCTATTTTTGTGTCTAATGACAATATTCATTGAAGCCCTATAAATAGAACCACATACCTCATTTGTTCAATACACACAAAGAGCGCATTCTCTTTTGGATGAAATTGCTGCTATTTAAATATTATAATTCATTCTCTTTTTTGTTTCTCAAGAAAATCCGCCGAATTTGCGTTCGCAACTCTTCGTTTTTTATCCAATATATAATATCTATTACCCAGTGCGTCCACAATAGCCGCGAGGGGTTAGTGTGTTAATAATAATAAAAAGTCAGTAACTGAAATCTTCGTATACTTCATGGGACCGTTCGTTTGATGGGTTAAACTCTTCTGTGTGGAGTTTACCTTCCTAACTCACTCCTTTTTTCATGTGGGTCCTACTTTATTTCTCTTTTAAAAAAATTAAATAAATCAATTATCTATCATCAATTCCATAAAAAAATAATATATTATACCATCATATCATATGAGAATTATTAAATACTCCACTTCTACTCACCTTTTCAAACTTCAATACAATTACATCACAATAACTACTCACTTTTTCAAACTTCAATACAATAATATCACAACAAACTCACTTCTAACCCACTCCCAGTTTAACCCTATATACAAACACCAAAACACAAAAATAGGTTACCCTCTAACAGTTTAACCCGCTCTAACCCGCGTACCAAACACATCCTATAAGTTCAGAATTATGCATAAAAAGGAGAAGAACATTATCCTTAAAAAGTTAACAACAACCACGAAGACTATAACAGTAATCTTTAGATGGAAAATTTAACAATCCTCAATGATGAGCACATATTGCAATTAGACACCACCACTAGATTTCAACATCCTCCCTCATCATCCTTACAATTATTGCATATAAATCGGACCCACTACTTACATATAGAAAATTATTTGGCTTCTTAATCATAATTAGCGGTTATCTATAATAGAGGTTATGTGTATCATAAGGCAGAGACCTTCATGTGGAAGGCCATGCCGGAGAGCTTGAGCACGGTGAAGGTGACCAGCATCGCGATCCACCCGCCGATCAGCACGCGGACGGCCGATTTCTTCACCGACGTTCCTCCGAGGTAACCTCCCACGGCCCCGAACCCGAGGAGCCCCAGGCTGGTCAAGCCGCAGACCACGCCCACTCTAACCCCCCACGCCCTCACGAACGCGCCGCCGAGCAGCGGCACCATCCCTCCAGAAGCAAAGGACAAAGCCGAGGCCGCCGCAGCCTGCGTCGGGCTCGGCAGGTCCTCTGCGTCCTCCGCTTCGGTCTCTTTCTTGCCCGTGTCCATCGTGCGGGCCAGTTGAGCTTTCTGGATGTCGTATTGCGCGTAGACGGAGACGAACTCGCCCATGGCCATGCTGAACGCACCGGCAACCAGCCCCGCAAGACCGGATACGACCATGGCTTTCGCGGTGGTGGAGACGGCACCGACGCCGATCATGAGGGATGCGACGGAGACAAGGCCGTCGTTGGCACCGAGGACGGCGGCGCGGAGCCAATTGGCACGGGCCGCGTAGTCGACCGCGTCTCCGGACTCGACGTCCGCCTTGGCGGCGTGGACGTGGGAGTCGAGCCGGGGTGAGGCCATTGGAGTCGGATTATTGGGTGGGGATTTAGCTTAATCGCGAGCTTAATCTTTTTATAAGCTGGGAGGAGTGTGAACGGTGTGGGATTCGGTGCTGACGTGGCGGGACAATGGAGATTGGACGCGTGGCCACCACTCGCTGCGTGGGGAGTAAGGAAAGGGGATTTGCTATTTGATTAATGAAGCATATGGTACAATGCAGGGAATGAAGCATATAGTTACTGTTGAAGCATATGGTTTGAATCGTGTGATCCGATTGATTCGATCTTTTAGTATCTATTTGGTATATAGTTACTAATTTTCTTAGTTATCTTAGTAGATAATGTCATATTTGTATATAGCATATGCATATAGTTAATTTTCTTAACTAACTATCACAAAAAATAAAAAATTAACATTTAATTTCCAATAAATAAAGTGATGAAAATACAAAAAAATAGTTAATTTTCGTAAATATTTTTGACACTTGTCTTTTTATCTTTATCTCATTTCAATTTTTTCCTTTTTCTTATCTCTTTATCCCATTTCAAATTTTTGAACTTCTATCTTATTCTATCTATTAATAAGGCTCTTTCTCCATCTTTTTAACTTGTCAATCTTCGGTGAGAGGAGCCCGATCTCCGAGAGTCTTCTTGTCGAGAAAGGTGCATAGCCTCTGAGTCGTCCGATGACACCCGCCTCTGCCTATGTCGTTGTCGGGTTGCGCCGCCGACACCTCCACGCGACCCGACTACTGCGGTGTGATCTCCGTCCGCCCCGGCCCTCCTTCCAGACTGCGCGGGTCAGGGCTGCGCCTTCACCCTCCACCGACACGAAGCATCCGTTGCCGCCCTCGCGCCAACTGCTCCACCGACCGCGCCATAGCAGAGCCCTCTCCGCCCAACCACACCCTCAGATGGATCAAGCGGCCGCGTGATCGCGCGCCCTGTCTCCTCCGTCCTCCGTCTCGTTGTAGATCTTCCGCGCTGCCGTCGACTCGAACCCTCTCCTCTTGAGAGGCGTCGTGCTCCCCTTGGCCATCCCTCTTGCTTGTGAACGAAGAAAACAAGAAGAACCCTAGGGTTGGATATTCTATTTGATAAAATTACATCCACGCCTATGATGATTTCAAAAATTGCAAGAAGACCCTGCCAACTCCATATCACATGCGTCACATGCATACTATGGGTGATTTGCATAATTCTCTCTGCTTTTATTTCGTGTTATTTCTTTATGTAAGAATAAGAACTATTTAAATTTCAGTCCTCATTTCCAAACATTATTTTGCAAACTCTCTTCATTGAAATAAATGTTTTCTTTGGTCAATAAATTCTTGAAAAATCATGCTATACTTCTGATGTGCTATTCTTTTTAGCATAAATATTTCATTTCATTTTATGTTCATTTAATATTATTAAAAAATAAAAAACAATGTCTTTTTCTCTTTCTGAAATTCTAAAATTCATAAAAATTTGAATATTGCTCCCAAAAAATCCAAAAAATTAAAGTAGTTTTATTTAAATGTCTTTTAATTTATGTGGAAATTTCACGCATTAACTATTTATAAGATCCAAAAAAAATCTAAAAAAACTAAAAATCTTATAAAAATCATAAAACATTCTATAAAAATAATAAAAAATTCTACAAAAATCTAAAAATCTTGATTCAGTCTCGGTTTGTAGATATTTGTCGCTATTTCATCATAAAAATAATTTCCAGATGTTTTGATTTAATTTTTTTTAAGTTGCAAATTATTCCAGACTGTGCACTATTCCTAATTTTTAATATTGTTTGATTTTTAGAAAAATACAAAAACATACTGAAAATTCTATAAAAATTCTCAAAAATATTTCAAAATATTTAAAAGATAAAAATATTTTCGCTAGATTTTCTGAACGTTTTTTATATAATTGAAAATTAGAAAAAAAGTTGGTGTGCGTATTTCTTGTTTTGTGCATATTGTTCTTGATTTTAAAAAAATGCAAAATTTAAAATCACTAAAAATTTGAAAAATAAGAAAATAAAAAATAGAAATAAAAAAATAAAAAAAAATATAAAAAGAGAAAATTTTCACAAAAACCAAGGATAGTTTGCCTTTGAGATTTCCTTTTTCTTTTAATTGATTTTTTTGTCGATTAATTGAATAACCTTCGGGAATGGTAGCTTCCCTGAGTTCGATCATGTCCGCTATACAGATAAGTAAGTAGTAAAAAATATTTTCTTGCTCCACATTTTTCTTTGTAATTATTTTACAGCGAGGGAAAAAAATTGTTTGTTTGTCACGCGATTTTTGGGGATAACAACGACATTCATACTATTAATTTTCGATCCTCGAAGATCCTATGCCAACATAACCCACTCTTACACTTTGTGAGCTTTAGATGCGGGACTATATTTGAGGGTATGAGTGTTACACTTTAACATCTTGAACCCGGACTAGAGTCAATATCGAGGAAAACCAATAATGAAAATCAAAGTAGACCCACAACAAGTGCCCAAAATATTTAAGCGCCCAAATTATCAAGTAGTTGTCTCCCATTATTATAACTCACTCTCAAATTTAGTGGTTTGGGATGTTACAACCTCACTCATTTATTTTTGCAGTATCCTTGTTGCATCAATGATGGCTAGTCGCTAAATGTAGCCTTTTTTTTCATATCTTTTTTGTAGGATTACTCTACTTCACGGGGTGGTGATTCAACTATTGAGGACTCGCTTTGATAACAATTCTAACACTTTGAGAATTTATCCACGCCGTTAACCAGGAAAATCGATCCTAATAATGTATTAGGTTCAGATTTTATTGGAGTCATTGGAGACCACTCAAATTGCTTAAGCTCATGATATAAAGCAGTAATCTCCATCACTTATAACCACTCTCACACTTTATGAGTATTAGATGTTAGATTATGTTTGGAGGCTCACCGACTTATATTCGTAAATTTCTAATGGTGATATGGCCGTTCACTTATTTTCATTAATAACGACGGCTACACGCTAGTAGTATTTTCTTCCTATCTCTTTGCCAAGCAGTAAACCCCAACTTATAACCCAATCTCAGTATTAGATATGGGACTTTGTTTGAAGCATTACAATACGTAAATAACGTTAGTTTCCTATACGAGCACTAACTTGTTAATTCCTTTTAAATGTTACTGTAATTTGCCTTTATTAAATGCTATTCAGTTACAATCGAGTCCTTATATTTCTCAATAAAAGCGACAGCGTGATTGAAGATCGGTTAATCGGTTTGAATATCAAGCCAGGTTTTTAAAAACTGGACAACTAAACGCATGGTTTAAAAAATCAGACTGTACCGGCAGGCTGGATCGGTTGGATCGGGAACCGGTCTGATCCGGTCAGTTCGGTCGTTTTTATGTAATTAATTTTTTAAAAATAAAGAAAATAAAAAATCCGGCCCGATCGGTGGTCGGACCGAGTTGATCCAAGTGGTTGGATCGGCTTGACCCTGATTGACTCAGTTTAGATGGTTTAGTATATTTTCTAAAAAATAAAGGTTTAAATAATGAAATAATAAGATTTTATCACTTGTGTCCTTTTTAACTTCTGCAATTTCAGTTACATCCCTCTTTATTGGAATATAACTTTTGCCACTACTTTCTTAGAGTAATTTTCTAGAAGCAACTATAAATAACTTTTTACAACATTATATTCATACATAATGCTAGAAAATGTGACTACATTTTGCAGAGTTTTACTTGAAATAGTCAAGCATGTTATTCTATTGAAATATTTGAATTTTAAACTATTATTTCATTGATATATAAATAATATATGTATCCGGTTTTATCAGTTCAAAAAAATAGGTTCGATTGGTCGGACCAATAAATTAAGCCCGATCCGATTTTTTCAAGTCGATAAGAATGATGACGTCATGCTAACATCATCACCGATCCGACTTGTTTGGACCAAACCGAAGACTGAGCGGTTCAATATCCGATCTAGTAAACGTGTATGCGAATAATTAGTTCATTTAAGAAATTTCTTATGTAGAATATTGAACCTGTTTAAATTTGAAGATACTCCCAGTTTTGAAATTGGATATATAACTTCAGTTCTGCTTTATAACTTTTTATAGTTTATATTATTTAAGTCAATGAAGATCGCCATACTTAAAGTATCAGATATTCGATATGGTGCAAAATCACGTGAACCGCTCGATCTTGATCGGCCGGCTCAAATAAAAACTACACAGTCTGTTAGCTCCCATCGAAGCAAACGATCCATTCTCATAATATAAATGAAATATCGGTCATCAAATCAAATATCATATTAATAAACTACAGTGGACATCGTACATATATCACGATATCGTCCAAGTGACGTGATGAAATTGTTGTGTTTATCTTCTTCAATGAAGACTACATTTCCGGTTAAAGAAACATCATGGTAAAGAAGGAATATATGTATTATCATATCCTAATCTGTTTTTAATATGAATACTGATGTGAATACGGATATTAACAGATATTAAAACTATCTTACCATATCCTTAAAAAATGGATACGGGTGTAAAACAAATACTGATCGCACACGAGTAATATTAGAAATACTCTATAGAATCGACTTAAATATATAAAAGTTGGATGGAAAACACATGATACTAATTTACTAATTTTTTTATCATAAAAAGTATATAAATATGGTAAAAAGAGGTAGAGAATTATGTTATATATGGTTAAAAATAAATCTACGACTATATTTATATACTAAAACGAACATACATATATGGATATAAATGTTTGCAAATATCAAAACGATATCCATATCCACATCCATTTTAAAATGGATATGAATACGAATGTCAAAATCTTTATAAACGAATACGGTGACGGATCGAATACAGATATATCGATATCCGTTTGCATCTATACCGGTAATTGTAACCATGAGAGACCTGCCCTATAATTACAATTTCTTTGATCAAGTCAGATCCAACCCTTGAACATGAAAAGAAGGCAACAAAATAATAATAATAATAATATAAATAATGTGAGTCATCTAGACTTACAGATCTAATTATGAAATAATTTATTGGCAACATGCTTCCCTTTCCCATTTTCCTGTGATAATTAATTAGTGCAGATAGAGAGACGTCGAGCAGTGGAGAAATTGGAATCCTCTCTGGATTTCCATTAGCAGGAAATCTGGAATCCCACTCTAGTAATAATTAAGTAGGATCTAATAAGGGAGGTCCAAATGGTCTTCGAAAGATATGCTTAACAAATATTATTAGTGTGGCTCTTTCTGCGTAGGCCGTAATAATATAGTAGATAGTGATCACATGGATCTAAATTGGACACGTCCACTTCTTTTCTGCTGCCTCGATATTGGATTGAGATAGGATCGTCTGCTGCTGCAAGAGTTGCAGCGGACTCTGTTGCTGGAACGGGAGCCGCTCGGTCTTGAGAATTAGGGATGCAAACGGATATGGATATATCCATATCCGATCCGTTACCGTATCTATTTTATATTGATTTTGACATCCGTATCCGTATCCGTTTTAAAATGGATACGGATATGGATATCGTTTTGATATCCGCAAACATCCGTATCTGTATCCGTTTTAGTATATAAATATAGTTATAGATTTTTTTAACCATATATAACATAATTTTCTACCTCCTTTTACCATATTTATATACTTTTTATGATACAAACACATTTAGTAAATTAATATCATGTGTTTTCCATCCAATTCTTATATATTTAAGTCGATTCTATAGAGTATTTCTAACATTACTCGTGTACGATCAATATTGTTTTACATCCGTATCCGTTTTTTAAGGATATGGTAAGATAATTTTAATATCCGTCAATATCCGTATCCGCATCCGTATTCGTATTAAAAAACGGATAAGGATATGGTAATACCTATATCCGTATCCATATCCGACCGTTTGCATCCCTGTTGAGAATCGTTCGATTAAAATTGAGCGACTCCCAATCCTTCAGTAGAGTCGGCTGCAGCCCTTGCTACAGCAAATGATTTGGATTTACCCTCAAGTCCAAATTACGAAAGCACACGTTGTTTTCAGTATTATTATAATGGAAAAAATGGGGCTGCCCCCATCCTATTTTTCGGCGTTCTTTTATTTTTTTTTTGAAAAATAAAACATGTATATTCATCCATATATCCCTCCTATATGCCATTCGAATTTCGTCAGAAACAGAGACTCCTACGGCCTCCATCTCGATGGTATCGATTTAAAAAAATCCTGTTACCGTTAAAAAATTACTGTCCGGATGGAGGCCGTAGGAGTCTCTGTTTCTGACGAAATTCGAATGGTATATAGGAAAGATATAGGGAGGAATGTACATGATGTTATTTTTCAAAAAAAATAAAAAAATTTGCCCAAATAAAGCGGGGCAACCATGTTGGCTGCCCCTAGGGGGCAGCCACATATGACCCTATTATAATTATATTCACGTTCGTATAGACATATTATAGTCGATCTCCTCGGGGATCAAAGTTATTGTCATTGTTGATATCGTCACCGTTAACTACAAGAGCATTATCATAGCTTAAGTCAAACATCAAAATACATGGTTCTAAATATTTATCATAGAAAATCGCAAAGTTTGCCCTTTGCCCTTTTTTGTAGGTAATGCCTATTTAATTTTTGCAGCTTATATGGTCAAAGGTCCGATATAACGGCTGCCTGTAATTTGTAATTTACTAGCTAGTGTTAGTTTTGGACCTGAACCGAGAAATATACGAAATATAATATGACACGTATACCCTCTTAAAAGATCATCATTAAGATCCATATTTATACCCATAAATTTATTTAAAAATACTTTATTTTGCTGTAAAAATATTTAGAATGCCCCATGAAAAATATCAGCGATGTAATTTTTTTCTTGAATGATCACGAAATAATTTGCAATTTGAAAATAGATAATTGTATGCGAACCCTTTTGTAAAATGGATAATGTGATAATTTTCATCTATCACAAATCCTAAAACACAACTATACTTTTAGATTTAAACCATCACAACATTAACACAAAATTGACTATTGCATCTTTTTTTTGAAGCACATTATATGAAACGTATGAAAACATGCTTGATTTAGGTTTAGAAAGAAAACATGGTTCATTCTTTGTTGGAAGAAGATAATACAATAGCATAGTGAGATATGGAAGGAAATGTTGCAAAAGTGAATGTTAAGATATTGTTCCATGATTATTTTTCTTTTCTCAACATGGTCGAATATAGTCGGATACGATTTTTAAAACGTCTAACTATGATTAGCCCAACATTTAGAAATTATAGATGGCTTAAAGAACCACTAATTCAAACTCTTTGAGACTACCCCAAATATATAATGAGTTCTTTCCGTGTCTCTCGAAGTCGAAGCATGACTTTCTATCCGATACTACTATCTTTTTAGCGTTATTTTGCCGATCAATGCGTATCTATTGAACCATGCAAGTACTTTAAATGACAACCTCACAGTGCCGTCCCTGATATTTCATAGGCCCTAGACAAAAGAGAAAATGAGGGACCCTATAATTTTTTTAAATATAAATTTCTTTATAAAAAGTTTCTTTAAATTTTACAAAGAACTATGATTTTTTTAATCGATGAGCATCACACAATAAGTCATGAACTAAAAATTATAAAAAAATGATTTCTACGAGCTTTTTGGAAGGCAAAATCATTAATAATAACATCCACATCAATGTTTTCTATTAAATCTTTTTCAATAGATAATGTTGCAAGACCATTCAACCTTTCTTGCAACATCAATGATCTTAAATAGATTTTTATCAATTTTAGTTTTGAAAAACTTCTTTCGGCCGATGCTACTGTCACAGGTAAAGTTAAAAAAATTCTATATGCAATGAAAACATTCGGACCTTGTGGAATATGGTTGTCTCACTTATGTTAAAGTAGAGTCAAAATGTTTAGAATTCATTCAAGTGTTTAGAACTCCAATCCATAAATTGGGAATTCGTGTAAAAATCAATTCATTTCTTGTAATTTACCCAAAACCTTATAAGTTTTGGGCAATTCACATCAGTTAAATCGATGCTTAAAATGGTCGATACACAAGAAATATCCGTTCAAAATTTGTTTCTTAGAATAATAAAAAGTATATTTATTAAATAGGTTAATATTATGTACACTTCATATCTAAAAAGTATATAAAAATACTTGTAATGGATATGATGATAACAAACTGGAACTATATATCCGGAATAAACTATTAAAATGTTGCTGATCTTTTTAAATATTATATATCCAGAAATATATAAATATGAATCGAAATCAGAGAGTATTATAATAATAAAGACCCAGCACTGTAAAATCCCTTTTTTACTTTGATTTGCAGGGAGTATTATAATGTTGCCTATTTACGGAAAAAGTCGATGCATTTAAAAGACAAATGGGATGATTTTCTTCTCCTGCAGGCTGCATCCTGCAATTGTAAGCATACCTGTAACACCCTAACCCCAAACATAGTACCACATGGAAAACTCACAAAGTGTGGGTGTGGTATATAAGTGGTGGGGATTACTACTTGACAACTTGGGCTTAAGCATTTTGGGTGGTTGTCAACGGATCCATTTGGGCCCGAACCCAACAAGTTGTCAAGGACAGTTCTCTCCGTTAACGGACCGGGGTTCTAGGCCCGGGATGTTACAAATGGTATCAGAGCCAGGTTCCCTTTGATAGTGGAAAGGGCTACCCGAGAGGTGGAGCCGCCCCTACAAAGAGGTTGGAGGAAATGGCTACCCGGAGCGTGCAGTCGCCACTATCACTGGGAATAAGTGATGTGCCATGTCGCAACGAGGACGTTGCGAATATAAGTGTGGGGGAGATTGTAAAACCCCATAAAAAAGTCCCATACCGTGGAAACTGGGAGTTTCCGGGTGGGATAAATAGTGACGAGATTACTACTCGACAACCCGGCTTAAGCATTTTGGGGGTGGTTAATCGGGTCCGTATGGGCCCGATCCCAACAAGTTGTCATGGCCAGTTTTCCTCAATAACGGACCAGGGACCTAAGCCCGGGATGTTACAAATGGTATCAGAGCCGAATTCCCTTTGATAGTGGAAAGGGCTACCCGAGAGGTGGAGCCGCTGATAAATACTCATTCATCACTCTTTATTCTTATATTTTAGCTACAAAAACCTTTGCAAATGCATGTAGATGTGTGTAAATACAAATAATTATCAAAAGCATGCATTGTGTAAAAACCTATAATTAGCATGTTTTTGTGCAAAAATAAAAGAATAAAGATTAAAAAGAAAAAGTGGGAAATATTTTGAATAAATATTGAGCAACCTAACCCAAGGGAGGGCTCAGCATGGGCCTGACCGCATAAAAGCCAAAGTAGAGGGAGATAGGGGCTCATGTGTGTACATATGTATGTAAATAAATAAAAATATTTTCCTCAACAAAAATAGCTTAAATTATGCTTGTAAATACTTGTATATATCTATAAGTATAAAAACAAAAGAAAAAGATAAAAATCAAAAAGACCAAAAATACCACCTTCACCATATACATAGACCACTTCTATGCATTTATTTAACCTTGTAAATAAATAAAATTAATTTCCAAACTTTTTGTAAATATTCTATGCTATATATTGTAAATAAATAAAATGAAAACAATCAAAGCAAAAATCAAATAAAAATAACAAAATTAAAAATACAAAAATATAGTGTACATATACCATGTATATGAATGTATATATGTATTTAGCCCACCTATGTAAATAAATAATAAAAATAAAATAAAAATACCTTTTTATTCCTTATTTTATAATATAAATAAATAAAATATAAAATAGGAATAAAAATGTACAAAAATAATAACTAAAAAATCAAAAATTTAAAAAACTAATAGTGTACATATACCTATATAGTACATACTATGTATATACCTTATTTTTATTTCTAAAAATTAATTAAAAATCACTAAAAATAGAAAAAAAATAAAAGAAAAATATTTCATGTTTTAAGTTTTTGCTGAATCGGGCCCTAGCTACCCTTAAATTTCATTTCAAGATCCAGCCACGTGGCCGATTTCCATTGGGTCCTGGGGATGTTGACCGCCCGGTCAACTACCCCCCCAGGACCACTTTGCACGGTCCTTAGCGGGTCCCCTGATTTCTCGGATTTTTCCTCGCTAAACCCGAATGCCTATCACCTAAATCCCGGGTCCGAATCCTTAACCTCGCATCCGACATCCTCGCCGGAGCCGCATCCTCGGGATCCGCGCGCTCCAGAGCTTGCCCGGACATCTCCTAGACGGACCCCTAGCCATATAAAGTCGTAGCTCCGCCACCTGATTGCGGCATCTTTTGGTCACTTGTCTCCACCCCCAGTGAGCTCCAGAGAGTCCGCTAGAGTGACAGCTTGCTTCTCGACCTGTCGAAGCGAGGAGAGGGAGCTTGGCCATCGATCCGGCGAGCTACGCCGCCGCTGCTCCGCCACCTGCGTGAGCACCGAGCCTCGGAGGGAGACGATCCTTGAGGCGACGACCAGGAGCTTCAGCAGCTCCTCCCCAGTCTCTCCGACCACCCAGGTAGCCCCTTAGGCTTTCCTTTTTCGTCGATTTCCATTTACGCCCAAATCGCGCCGCCGCCGTATATCTTCGATTCCGACCACTCCATTATCCCTTTCGATCATTGGAGTCGACCATCGCATTCGCCTCCTTCCGACGCACCTTCTGCACCCCTCCGTTCAACCCAGCTCGCACAGGAGCTGGGAACCGAGCTCCTCCGTCCACCACCTTCGTCGGAGCTCGCCATTCCGACCCACTGTTCACCGTCGCTACGCCTAACCGGGTCGAGGCAATTTGCCCTCGACCCGCGAGTCTCCTGAGCTATTTTGCAGGTGCTACCAAGCCCCATCTGAGGGCTTTGGTCATTCAGGCCAGGAGGCCCAGCTCCGCTGACCTCGCCCGAGCTTCTCGGAGCTCGGCTCGATCATTGGAGCCTAGCAGACGCGGGAGCCCTCCACGATTCTTCTCCGACATTCAGAGTGCTCCCAGGAGGTCAGCAGCGCTCGCACGAGGCCGGCGAGTCTCGCCGGGGACCTGTTCTTCCAGCATCCCCCATCGCCGTGCGATCAGCCTCCTGCTCCAGGCGCCATCTGGACCGTTCATCCCTGGAGCTCCCTTCGACGTCAGATCTGAGGAGTCTGATCCCAGCCGTTAGATCTACACGTGGCTCGACCCCGACCGTTGGATCAGTCCGAGAACCCCAGCGCTGGCGTGCCACTTGATTCAGACCGTAGATCCCTCCACGTGGCAGCCATCCAGCCACTCCGCTTAATAAAGGGTAATTTACCCTTAGGCCCTGTCTTTCTTTTTATTTCGTTTTAGTCCTATAAATATTGAACTTAGTTGTTTAGTTTTAGGATTATTTGCATAGTGGACCTCGTACTTTATTTTGTTTGCTTACATACTGATGAATCTGTTATTCATCACTCCAAAAGTCAAAAATAGAGCCTTGTTCCTGAGAAAATAGAGGCATATTTCCTTTTATCTTGCATAAATAACACTCATGCATGCATCCGTAATTCATGCATTTTAGCAGTTCATCTGCATGTAAATAAGAAGCCAAAAATCCCCTGTAAAATACCTCTTCATCAAAATAACTTCTTCTCTATAATATATGTATATATTCCTTAATAGTAGAGGGAAGAATGCCAAAAACCACCCTTGTAAAATAGCCCAAATATCTTGAGAACCCTTGTACATTTAAACATACATAAAGCCCTCATACAAACCCCTAATTAGGTCTACTCACTCTTAGAGTACTACACATTAAAAGACCTTCAAAATGAGACTGATTTCATTGAAATTGGAGCTTGTATGAGAAACTTGGGTTTTTGGATCCTTTTGTATACTACACATGTATATTTATGTATCCTTGTATTTATGTATCATATTTGACCTCATCTCCATTTTTGGTCAACATGAAACTTGTAGATCTCATGAAGATCTACAACTTTCATGTTTTGAGTTTTTCCAAACTCGGCTTCCTCTTCTCTCTACACGTGTTTCTTTCTCCAGCCATTCATAGCAGGCCACGTGGCGCCCTCTGGTTGCGCCACGCGGCCCGCTGCCCATCGCCTCATCCGCCCGCGCCCTCCGCCGTTGGATCTCGCTTTTGATCCAACGGTCCAGTTCTTTCCACGCGCTTCACTTCTCCTTGCCGTCAGATCTCCCCCGCGCTTCATCTGATACCTTCATTAGCGCCGCGCCCACAGCTTGACACGTGGCGCACTGTGGGTCCTTCGATCGCGCCCTGGATCTCGCATCTTAGCCACTCAACCCACTCATTATCCTCAGCCGTTCGATCACCTTCCACTCTCCATCTTTACCCTCCGTTAGCGCCGCGACTACATGACGCCACGTGGCAGCACCCGATTCCATCGATCGCATTGCCTCAGATCTAATCTGGCCCGTCATCTCGCTTTTAGCCCTCCACCGTTGGATCTCCAGATCCAACGGTTGAGCTGCATCGTCAACCTCCGATCGCTCTCTCTCCCACGATCTCGACCTTGCGGAACACGCACCCCCTTCCTATTCTTGGCAGCGCATCTACCACCACAGACGCCCGCTGACCTCCCCACGACATCCTCCACTCATCCCTCTCCCTCGCCATCTCCCTCAAACACCACCATCTCCACCATACTCGCCCCACGACGGCCACCAACTTCGCCAGTCCACCAGCTAACCCATCAACTTCTCCCTATAAATACCCAGCCACCGGCACCGTTCACCCCCATCCGCCACTCCAGAGAGATTCCTCGAGCTCCAAGCTACCTATTGGTGACAGCAATTTGTTGAGTTGTCGAGCGAAGACAGGTATTCAACTCCGGCGAGATCCACGGCCGCCACCGCCGTGCCGCAGCCTCCCTCGAGCAGCTGCACGAGCTCGGGACCCTACCGATCCCTCGAGCGACGACCCTGGAACTCCCAGCTGAGCTCCAATTCCCAGGTAACTCCCTCCATCGTTCTCTGATCTTCTTCTTCTTTTTCTTGCTTTTTCTCCGCTTTTATTCGCCGTCGTTGACCATCCTCGCGCCTTCCAATCACCTCGACGAGCTTCGTGTCGAAGCTCCGATCATCGCAGTACCCTCCGCACACTCCGACAAAGCATACCACGTTCCTCCGACGAGCAGCTCCGCCATTTGGCCGGAACTCGTTCGCCGGATCACCTCACGCCATTTCAGGCCTCGCCGATCACTTCACTTCCCTCCACGAGCACCTGCACGCCTCGGCTATACGATTAACCCTTTGCAGGTCCTTGAGTATTCATTGGCCGGAACCTCGCCGGAGATCCCTTCGAGCTTCATCGACGCCGAGCTCCAGCACATCTCCAAGGATCGTGAGGCCACCGGAGGCATCGCCGTGCACTCCCGCTGCTTCTGAGCTACTTGGGAGCTCGAGACGTCCTCCATCTACGCCTGGCGACCGAGGCGGAGCGAGCCCAGTCTCACCGGAGCACCGCCTTCTCCTCCGCAGGTGGCGGAGGACCACTCGAGACGACGCAGCAGCAGCCGTACGATCATCCGATCGAACGGCCCTCGTTCTGCCACGTATTCCATCACCGCGACCTTCCTCGACCGTGCATCGCGCTTCTGATCCTACACCTCGCGAGTCGCCACGCATCTTCATCGACATCCCTTGGATCATCTTGATCCAAGGGCCTTCAGGCCGCCACGTCAACGCATCCGAGCCTCGGCCTCCCAAGCCTAGGCTCGGGTGACCCGAAGCTGCACCGAGGCTAGTCCAAACCTCCAAAGGACCCGACCCTCGCTCCGAGCCTCCGACGCCCTCCGAACCTAGGTCGGCCACGTGAGGAGCACGTGCGACCTGGGCTATTTGCACAGACGCCCCTGAAGCTTATGGAAATTACAAAAAGGTCCCTGTGAAGCAGACCCCACGTGAGGAGCACGTGTTACGTGGAGAAATTGCATACAAGTCCTGCATGTTATCGGTAATTGCATTTTAGTCCCTGTCAGCATGTTTAATCTTTGAAGTTTCAATTTCCAGTGTTGCATTTACGCCCTTGTGTTTGCACGTGTCCATAGAGTACATTGTTCATCATTTTGAGATTCTAAAAATTGCATGTTGTTGGAAATTTTGTCCTCTGCCTATCAGTACACGTGTATGATTTTTGTAGGCTTATTTGAATTATTAATGAATTAATCGGTTCATTGTTGACATATTTTGCCCAGTGATGCCTTTTGATTTTTAATTAATTATCTGTGCCTTCAAAAATTATCAAAAATTCACAGTAGTTTAAGGACACCATTTCTAACACACCATAAAAATTTCATAGCATTTGCACGCATATCGAGGCCTAAATAAATTGTTTAGTGATTTTCTTAAATTAATTTTAGTAAATTCATTTCACAGTAAATTTAAGTCCTGTCAATTTTCCTAGGTGCCTTATCATCAGAACCACCTAGGATAATTTTAGTTCTTGGAAAAAATGTGATTTGATATTTATTAAAAATTAAATTCTGAAAATCACTCTGTCTGTCTATTTAATTCACAGTAAATTCATTTTAAATCGAAAAATTCCAAAAAAATTAGTGTAGGTCATTTTCATCATAAATAACTGTCTGGCCAATTTTCATTATTTTTGGATTTTATTTGATACATCAATTAAATTTAACGTTAAATTGGCTAAGATTGGTCTGCACATGTCTGCATAAGAATTAAAAAGACAAAAAAAAAATACTCCTTGAAAATCAACGCTTGAATAATTGCTAAAATTTGACCTAAGGAGACAGTTGCCTCCCTGAGATCGACCTTGGACTTCACCAAGTAAAAAAATTTTACCGCTTGAAATTAACTCGAATTTAATTAAAGTGGTTTTTGATTAACCTCTCGTATCCGACTGCAACGAACAACATCTAATTAATTTGGACATTAAATTGACCGGATTAACTAAGGGTGCGGGAGCGATGTCAAAATGGCGCCGTTGCCGGGGAGGCACGGCTTAGGATAAATTTTAGCAAAATTTTGAGTGTTTGATTTTCCTTCCCCGGGTAGTCTGACCCCCGGTTTTTCTTGTGAATATTTCTCTGTCTTGTAAATTTCTGCATTTTTGTGTCGTTCTTGATCTGACCTCAACTTGTTTTTGTGCGAGGGACACCGGAGTCGAAGACGCTTCGAGGAACACGCATTTGAATTTGTTTGAGTGATTTGAGAGAACCTGTAATCTCATTGTATTTCCACATTTTTTTTTCTCGCATCATTTCCAGCGGTTCCGGTTTGGGATCTCGCGTGTGTAAAGATAGTGGAACTGTGTCCCGTGTGATGTGTGGGTGAATTGTAATTTAGCTTGCACTAGCGGCTCCTCGAGCCACTCTAGGACTTGTTTGTGCTCGTAATCAATAGGACCACACATTACACATAAAAGACGCACCTAGACCGCAGGACTTAGTTCAAATTAAACTGTTCTTCACGCTAATAGAACTGCCTGTCTAGGAGCGGCTTTTCATCGCTTGCATTTGCATGTAGAGTAAAGTTTTCAATTCTGTATTGCATCCTGCATAAAAAAAGCGAAGGGATCACTGTAAGTATTCTCTACTCAGCATAAGCATCATCGATTTCAATTTGCATTGGCTTTTCTCGATTTCCCCCTCTGATTTTGTCACTTAAATTAAAAAGGAAATTGGGACTGTCCGATAGGCGTGCTTTGTGGTGGACTAATTGCAGTGATAATTTAACTTTAATCGGGACTGCTAACAGTATTGACCAAAAAGAAGAGGAATAAAATCTGAAAATTGTTTGCGGGAGGTTAATCCCCGACCTTGTATTCAGGCTGAGTGAGGGTACTTGAGTGTGTGTGAACACCTTAAGGCAGAGCCCAAATCCCCGCCTTCCATATCACGAGCCAACTGATCTTAGCAATTATCACGAGTGGGATATTTTTAAACTCTTTGACAAGTACCAAGTAGCCTCCGCCCTCACAGGTAGATAGGGGTGAACCAGCGGTACTCTGCGACAAGGCCTAAAAACTTTGTCAGCCTCCGCCTCAGTGCAGGTAGATAGGGGCACGTCATTGAGTCCCCACTCCGGATAGGAGCAAAGAAAGGGAGGATCGACGGTATCTTAGGCGACAGGATAGACAGGGGAGACGCATCCGGCTCTAAGCCGACTTTCCTCTAGGCTGCGTAATACTTGCTATTTTGGCTTGAATAATCACACGTAAAAACTACAAGATAAATTGGGCTCAACTTTGAGTCCTTCACTGTGTTGAGTGTGAACCCAGGGTCTTGGATTGTTCTTGTTGCTTGCTTCAGGTAGGAGTAAAAACCTATCTTCTTCCCTCAGCAAGATGAGTGATTGGGGAGATCTCGACGCACTATTCACTGATCTCTCTATGAGTCCCCCAAGTAACTCGTCTTCCTCGGTCCGAGCGCACCTTGGACCACCCAGGACTCATGACCCTCTTGAATCCTGGTTCCCACATGCTCAGGGTGGTTACTCTCAAACCAACCCTTTTATCTCCTCCGAGATTACCGAGGAAGATCATTGCCTCGGTAATCCCTTCCTTGATTTGCCCTCTAACACCGGTCTTATTTTCCAATCCCCAGAACTAGAGGACGAGATGCCGCCTAAAGTTCCACCAGATGAGGAACAAATTAAACAGATTCTTGCCCGCCTCGCTGATGCCGAACAGAGGAATGCAGATCTCACTGCACGGATGGGACAAATCATAGCAGCAGAAGGAATCGACCGACCAATGGTCGATACCTATAACCCGGCAGAGAACGAGATTCAGAACTGGTTGGCACCCGCAGTTCCCGCCCAGGCATTTGAGTTGAAGCCCCACTTTCTTAGTCTGCTTCCGAAGTTCAACGGAAATCTTAATGAAGAACCATACACTTTCCTCTGTGACTTCGAGTTGGTTTGCAACAATCTTAGCCATCCCAATGTTGGCCAAGATTATATTCGGCTTAAGGCCACCCCTTTTGCCTTAGGTGATAAGGCTGCTCATTGGCTGAAAAATTTAGGGGTGGTATGTACCACTTGGATGCAGTTCAAGGACCTTTTCTTGAAGAAGTTCTACCCTCTCAGTAGAACTAATCAGATGAGAACAAAGATCGCCAGCTTCGCTCAAGGAGCCTGTGAACCGTTCCATGAGGCTTGGGACAGGTTCAATGACTTAGTACAGAAATGCCCCTGCCACGGCATTTCAAAGGCGATCTTAGTCCAGACCTTGATCTGTGGTTTAACCCCAGCAATGCAGGGGTTAGTCAGTGCCGCCTGTGGAGGAAGCTATCTGAACAAAAATGAGCATGCTGCATGGAAGATCCTAGAGCAGATGGCAGAAACCGGCAGGTCACAGGCCACAAGGGCCTATCAGTTGTCTCCCTCAATCCTATCCAATGAGACAACTAGAAGGACTGTTGCAGATCTGACTGAGGACCTTATCCCCAGCATGGGGATGATCGCCGACAAGCTTACCATGGTCGAGCAGATCCACAAGAGAGTCGCGGAGATGGAGTCTCTTTCAAGCCTTCCCAAGAAAGTGGAGGAACTCTCTGAAAAGGTAGCTAAGATTAAGCTACCCACCCCTTCTGCACCACCTGTACCTGTACACCGAGTCCATCTTGTACAGGAACAGGCACCGGGGTCTCAGAGTAGCTGGGATCAAACTTATACCCAGCCGAACCATCATGCACCCCCACCAGTGGAAACGGAATATGAGGAGCCTCCGCCTGTATACGAGATTAACGGGCTTTGGTATAGCCGGGACCCGCTAGTCCGGCAAATCGAGATGGGGAAGGATCAGGCACACCGCCCCGCACCGGTCTACCAAGAGACCAGGCCCGTCACAGTCCCGCGATACCAGTCCAGGCCAGATCATGGATACCAGCCGCAGCAGCGCACCTACCAGCAGGGGCCAGCACCGTCTCACCAGCAGCAGTATCGGCATGGCCAGCAGGGCCAATATAGGACGGCATCAACACCGCAGCAAGCCCAGCCCACCGAATTGGAGTCACTCACCTTGGCAATCCAGACCCTGTCTGATAGGGTCCAACAGATACAAAATGATTACTTGGATATGAGAACCGACATCAATCGGGTTTCTTGTGCCCAAGACCAACAAATGGCGCCAAGGACCCCTATTCCCGCACAGGTTCAGGCCAATCCGAACAGCATGCACCAAGGCCAGAACCGACCTCGGGATCAGGTATATTATTCAGATAATTATCTATCTGAACATGAGATCCTTTCGTACGATAATGTTAATCATATGTCCCTCAGGAGCAGAAGGACCGTGACCATACCTGATCGGGCACGGGCACAAAAGGAAGGAACCTCCGAGAATCTACCTGAGGAGAATTCGGAGGAAGAAGAGGAGGAGCATCCCCACCACCATCCCCAACAGAAGAAGAGGACATCTGAGTCCTCGAAGCAGCATTCCCGCATCCACTTTGAGTCAGACGATACCGATGAGCCCGCACCTCCATCTGAGGAGGACCATCCAGAAGAAGCGGAAGAAGCACCACCGGTTTCGCCCAAGCATTTTCCTGTTTGTCAGAGTCCGAGTCAGAGTCTGTGTAAAAGTCCGAGTCAGAGTCTTGTTCAGAACTCAGTTCCAGCAGCTAATGAAAATCTTTCAGTTCCAGAACCTGAGTTAATAATCCCTTTCCCCCAAGATCTTAAGGGTGGAAAGAAGAAAATCCAAAAAATCCAAAAAGATGACCCTGAGATGGCTGAATTTTGTAATAAACACATCAAGGTCACAATCCCTTTTGACAAGTTCGTGGAAATAACCCCTGCATTCCAAAAATACCTTAAGGTGAGATGCACACCTACTAGGGTTAGCAGGAAGACCAAAAGCCGTGTTGAGAAACACGTTCTATCAGTAGCCACGACTTGTGCAATAAAGAACTCGTTTCCTCGGAAACGAAGAGACATGGGTGCACACTATGTAGTGAGTCATGTTGATGACATTGCGTTTGCACGCACTCTCCTGGACAATGGTTCCTCAATTAACTTAATGCCCACGGCCCTCTATGAGCGGCTTAATCTCGGACCTCTTAGGAAATCTAGAGCTATTCTGCAATTTGCTGACAAATCCACTAAGAGGTCCCAAGGAGAGTTAAGGAACATTGTGATCAGAGTCGAGGGGCAAGAATACATGGTGGACTTTACTGTCCTGGATATGGAAACCCCTCGTAATTGGAGAGATTCCCAGATCATTTTAGGTAGGCCCTTCCTCAGAACTGCGGGGGCCTTATTTGACTATAAAACTGGGAAGATTCAGTTCCAAACTCCCGACGGAGATGAGGAATTGGAGATGAAGCAGACGAGATGGCAGAGACCGGACTCCGAATCTAGCACCGAGTACTCTTCTACCGAGACAGACTGTGAATATGTAGACGTAGTTGGGCCATGGAGACAGAGCCCAGCCAGCATTAATGTGTCCATCTCCTTTGAAGATGATCCAGTGCATGAGTCAGTCTGCGAGATTCTGAGGAACGAGTACAGCTCTGAACCTGCATCGCCCTACATCTTCGATGACATAGAGGCCCAGTGGGGCCTGTCAGTCCTTACATCCTTAGGACAATCGGAAGATGAGGATGACGAGTCGGACGAGGCGTTTGCCGATTGTATGGAAAATTTTGACGATCCGACTCCAGAGCCGCGCTTGGTGGCAGCTATTACAGAAAATGATCCAGCCACTTCCAACACCGAACCAGATCAGATTGAGCTAGACTTCTTAGATGACCACACTATACCTGAGCTCAAACCTCTTCCCACAACACTGAAATATGCCTTCCTTGCGGGCCAAGACAAGAAATTTCCGGTCATTATCAGTTCGTAATTGACCGAGGAGCAGGAATCTCGCTTGCTAGAGATCCTGGAGAAAAACCGCAAGGCAATAGGCTGGAGCATTTCCGATCTCCATGGGATAAATCCCGCTCTGTGTTCGCACCATATTTACTTGGAGAATGAAGCCAAACCCTCTCGTGAATTCCAACGCCGGTTGAATCCAAATTTACGAGAAGTGGTGAAAAAAGAGATAGAAAAATGGTGCGACGCGGGTTTCATTTACCCAATCTCCGACTCTAAGTGGGTGGCCCCAATCCATGTTGTCCCGAAAAAGACGGGAATTCAGACAACCACCAACGAGGACGGAGAGGAGATCGTGACGAGAATACCCACGTCGTGGCGCGTTTGTGTGGATTACAGACGCTTAAATGCCGCGACAAAGAAGGATCATTTCCCTCTACCATTCATTGATCAGATCTTAGAAAGATTAGCGGGAAAAGAATTCTTCTGCTTCCTTGATGGGTTCTCGGGCTACAATCAAGTGGCCATAGCTCCGGAGGACCAGGAAAAGACCACGTTCACATGCCCCTTTGGTACCTATGCTTTCAGGCGCATGCCCTTTGGGCTTTGCAATGCTCCAGGTACTTTTCAAAGGTGCATGATTGCTGTATTCGCCGAAATGGTCGGCGAATTCCTGGAAGTCTTCATGGATGACTTCTCGGTCCACGGCGACTCTTTTGATTCCTGCCTTAGGAATCTGGACCGAGTCCTCAAAAGATGTTGTGAGGTCAATCTGGTGCTCTCCTGGGAGAAAAGTCACTTCATGGTGACGGAGGGCATAGTGTTGGGGCATGTCATCTCCAAGAGAGGAATGGAGGTTGACCCTGCCAAGGTGGACGTGATCAGACGACTCCAGCCACCAACCAACGTAAAGCAGTTGCGGTCGTTCCTTGGGCATGTCGGATTTTATCGAAGATTTATCAAGGATTTTTCCAAGATTGCCCGACCGCTAACTGAGCTTTTAGGCAAAGACACGGAGTTTATTGTAGATCACAAATGTCTTGAGGCCTTTAAGCTTTTACAAGGAATGATCATGGATGCACCCATTTTACAAGCCCCAGATTGGTCTCTACCTTTTGAGATCATGACGGATGCCTCAGATTATGCTGTTGGGGCTGTATTGGGACAAAGAAGAGATGACGTCCCATTTGCAATTCACTACGCAAGCAAAGTGCTTGATTCTGCTCAGCGTAACTATACAGTTACCGAAAAGGAAATGCTTGCGGTAGTGTTTGCCTTGGACAAATTCAGATCCCACTTAATCGGATCCAAGGTAACCGTGTTCACAGACCATACGGCACTACGATACCTGATGGAGAAGAAGGACGCGAAGGCGCGTCTTCTTCGTTGGATTTTACTTATCCAGGAGTTTGATTTGGATATCCGTGATAAACCTGGTAAGAAGAACGTAGTGGCCGATCATCTTTCTCGTCTCGAAGATCTTAATACTTCCGAGGTTTCACCAATTCGAGACTCCTTCCCTGACGAGTCGATTTTTGTTATCAACTCACTCCCGTGGTACGCCAATATCGTGAATTATCTTGTCTCCAAGAAAGTTCCCGAAGATTGGCCCAAGAGCCAAATCGACCGACTAAAGTCGGACGCTAGACACTACCATTGGGAGGATCCGATCCTTTTCTTTGAAGGACCGGATTGTGTCTGGAGACGTTGTATTCCTCAGGAGGAATACCAGAGTGTCCTTTCTTTATGCCATAGCTTAGAGGCAGGAGGACACCACTCCGGGAAGAGGACCGCATGGAAGGTACTTCAGTGTGGCTTCTACTGGCCGACTCTGTTTCGCGATGCCACCGCCTTCGCGAAGTCGTGCCCAGTTTGCCAGAGAATGGGAGGAACCGTTGGTTCCAAGGATGAGATGCCAATGCAGCCGGTCATCATTTGTGATGTCTTTGACGCCTGGGGCATCGATTTCATGGGCCCATTCCCTGTCAGCCACGGGTTTGAATACATCCTTCTTGCGGTAGACTACCTATCCAGATGGGTGGAGGCTATCCCGACCCGAGCCGCAGACAGCAGGACTGTCTGTAAATTCATCAGAGAAAACATAATCTCTAGGTTCGGGATCCCCAAAATGATGATATCAGACGGGGGTAGCCACTTTGTGAATCGGGAGGTGAAGAAACTCCTGAAGGACTACGGCATCGAACACCGTGTCGCGAGTCCTTACCACCCACAAACCAATGGTATGGCTGAGGTGTCGAATAGGGAGGTGAAAACCATATTGCAGAAGCTTGTCCGCCCGGACAGGAAGGACTGGTCTCAGATCTTGGATCAAGTCCTCTGGGCGTATAGGACGGCTTACAAGACACCGTTAGGCACCTCCCCATTCCGAATGGTATTCGGAAAGCCGTGCCATTTGCCCGCAGAGTTAGTTCACAAATCAGAATGGGCAATAAAGAAGGTCAACTGGAACACACACCTGGGTCAGAAACAGAGAGACATGGATCTGAATGAGCTTGTGGAAGTCAGAAATCGAGCATACGACAACAGTTTGGTGACAAGGACAAGGTGAAGCGTTGGCATGATAGATATATCAGACGAAAGACCTTTGTTCCTGGACAGAAGGTATGGTTGTTCAATGCTAGGCTGAAGATTTTCCAAGGCAAGTTGAAGTCTAAGTGGACGGGACCATTTGTCGTCCGTACGGTGCATGATAGTGGATGTGTCAAGATCTCAGATCTCGCAGATGACGCACCGACATTCCTAGTGAATGGGCAGCTGTTGAAACACTTCGTCGAATCTAATGAGCAGTTAGTCCATGTCGAGGAGATTGTATTCATGCGCGAGACAGATACAGCAGATTCACATCAAGCCGCGTATGAGACCTTGCAGCAGTGAACTCCAGCCATCCGCAGCATCTCGAAAGATTCAGACCGATTCATCTGTATATATCATCATTCTTGTACAACCTACCCTTTCTCCCGCGACTTTAGTAACCCATCCCCGCCTCATCAGATCACTATCTTAGACTATACTTAGGATAACCAGATCCTAAGTATAGGGGGAAGGGTCACCTAAGTCGGTTCACTGTACATTCTCCAGATCACATTGGTCCTCATACTCATTTCCTACCTATACTTAGGCTGACCTTCTCCTAAGTATAGGGGGGACCGATGCCCGCATTGTATACTCATTCATTTCTCTTCTTTCCCGCATCCGCCCCATTTTTGATCTTCTTCTCTACTTAGGCTTCCATAGCCTAAGTATAGGGGGGGGGCGAGATGATTTCTATACCTTTTTGGTTCTCCTACGCTTAGCACGAGCTATGTCTTTTCCTCGCTCTTAGTGCTCTGAGGACATAGCACACGCTAAGTATAGGGGGGCGTGTATATATTACATATATACTTTACCCATAGCTCGTACTTTCACGTATTTTTGTATATATATTACAATAATTACGGGTGGGTAAAAATCGAAAAAAAAAACTTTAATAAATAGGCTTCTTATTTACTCTTGCATATCATCTCTGCATAAAAAAAAATAATAATAAAAAGAGTCTTGCATTTTCATAGCATGATATCTCATCTCATTTGCATAAGTTGCTTATGCAAAGTGAAAAGCTAGTGGGTTCTGGACCAAGTTGTCAGCAGATATTGAGGATGGAAATGATTTGACCTTAATCCACCTAATTTCAGAGGAACCTTATAGGAACTGGAGTTAAGATTTTTTCAGGTCAGGTGACTTAATTCTTTAAGTCTCCAAGTCTATGTTCATATGTCATCTTGACAAGCCTGAATAGAGCACTTAACAACACACACATGACTCTTGGAGACAATGGCTTAACATGCACCCGCACTTTACACATGGCTCTCTACGGATGAGGTGATAAGGAGACAGTTTCCTTTACCTTGGGGTAGCATATGAGGGTAGTACTTCTAGGCGGAACCTCTCTTCTTCTTCTAGTGAAGGAAGTGCGTCTCAACTTGGACTAGTGGTGATGAAGGCTAAAGACAGAAGCAGTGGGTTGCAATAAAGCTTCAAAAGAGGGATAGTCTACTGGCTCAAGAGGAAATTTCTTATATCTATGCTGCATCATGTATGTACAAAGGCATGTTTGTTGGAAAAAAATGCCAAAAAGAACTCCAAAAAAGTGGTGGGTCGGATTGAAAATTTAATAACCCCACCGGAGTATATGTAGTCAAGAAAAGCAAAAGCTTATGGGCACCATGTTACTTGCAGCGGGAGACTTAGCTACACTGGCTGAGCTTCCAAAAGTCTATACTTCTTCCTCCTCTTCTTGAGTCGGTTGAACTTGAACTTAGAAGGGAATACCCCGCTTCTCGAGGAAAGAGTTGCTAGACCGAGGCATTAGAGTTACCAGGTTGGGGGAGATTGTTTCTTTGTTACTTCTGAGGTGGGGAGTCATTTATCACTTACACTGCATGAAAGGATTCATGGTCATTAGGGTTTGTGTATGTAGACTTGTTCTGATTAGGCGAGTTGAGGAGTCTTGAATAGAAGACTTGTGGAACTTGAAGTCTGTTAAGTCTTAAACTCAGATCCCGATAAGGTTCCGACACATGATTAATCCAAAGGTCAAGTCTAGCTCTATTTTTAACTTTTGTTCATGACCTTAGTATGGAACCCAATTTCATTTCACTCTTGCATTTCATTTAGTTGCTCGGGGACGAGCAAGGTTTAAGTATAGGGGGTTGATGAATCTGTTATTCATCACTCCAAAAGTCAAAAATAGAGCCTTGTTCCCAAGAAAATAGAGGCATATTTCCTTTTATCTTGCATAAATAACACTCATGCATGCATCCGTAATTCATGCATTTTAGCAGTTCATCTGCATGTAAATAAGAAGCCAAAAATCCCCTGTAAAATACCTCTTCATCAAAATAACTTCTTCTCTATAATATATGTATATATTCCTTAATAGTAGAGGGAAGAATGCCAAAAACCACCCTTGTAAAATAGCCCAAATATCTTGAGAACCCTTGTACATTTAAACATACATAAAGCCCTCATACAAACCCCTAATTAGGTCTACTCACTCTTAGAGTACTACACATTAAAAGACCTTCAAAATGAGACTGATTTCATTGAAATTGGAGCTTGTATGAGAAACTTGGGTTTTTGGATCCTTTTGTATACTACACATGTATATTTATGTATCCTTGTATTTATGTATCATATTTGACCTCATCTCCATTTTTGGTCAACATGAAACTTGTAGATCTCATGAAGATCTACAACTTTCATGTTTTGAGTTTTTCCAAACTCGGCTTCCTCTTCTCTCTACACGTGTTTCTTTCTCCAGCCATTCATAGCAGGCCACGTGGCGCCCTCTGGTTGCGCCACGCGGCCCGCTGCCCATCGCCTCATCCGCCCGCGCCCTCCGCCGTTGGATCTCGCTTTTGATCCAACGGTCCAGTTCTTTCCACGCGCTTCACTTCTCCTTGCCGTCAGATCTCCCCCGCGCTTCATCTGATACCTTCATTAGCGCCGCGCCCACAGCTTGACACGTGGCGCACTGTGGGTCCTTCGATCGCGCCCTGGATCTCGCATCTTAGCCACTCAACCCACTCATTATCCTCAGCCGTTCGATCACCTTCCACTCTCCATCTTTACCCTCCGTTAGCGCCGCGACTACATGACGCCACGTGGCAGCACCCGATTCCATCGATCGCATTGCCTCAGATCTAATCTGGCCCGTCATCTCGCTTTTAGCCCTCCACCGTTGGATCTCCAGATCCAACGGTTGAGCTGCATCGTCAACCTCCGATCGCTCTCTCTCCCACGATCTCGACCTTGCGGAACACGCACCCCCTTCCTATTCTTGGCAGCGCATCTACCACCACAGACGCCCGCTGACCTCCCCACGACATCCTCCACTCATCCCTCTCCCTCGCCATCTCCCTCAAACACCACCATCTCCACCATACTCGCCCCACGACGGCCACCAACTTCGCCAGTCCACCAGCTAACCCATCAACTTCTCCCTATAAATACCCAGCCACCGGCACCGTTCACCCCCATCCGCCACTCCAGAGAGATTCCTCGAGCTCCAAGCTACCTATTGGTGACAGCAATTTGTTGAGTTGTCGAGCGAAGACAGGTATTCAACTCCGGCGAGATCCACGGCCGCCACCGCCGTGCCGCAGCCTCCCTCGAGCAGCTGCACGAGCTCGGGACCCTACCGATCCCTCGAGCGACGACCCTGGAACTCCCAGCTGAGCTCCAATTCCCAGGTAACTCCCTCCATCGTTCTCTGATCTTCTTCTTCTTTTTCTTGCTTTTTCTCCGCTTTTATTCGCCGTCGTTGACCATCCTCGCGCCTTCCAATCACCTCGACGAGCTTCGTGTCGAAGCTCCGATCATCGCAGTACCCTCCGCACACTCCGACAAAGCATACCACATTCCTCCGACGAGCAGCTCCGCCATTTGGCCGGAACTCGTTCGCCGGATCACCTCACGCCATTTCAGGCCTCGCCGATCACTTCACTTCCCTCCACGAGCACCTGCACGCCTCGGCTATACGATTAACCCTTTGCAGGTCCTTGAGTATTCATTGGCCGGAACCTCGCCGGAGATCCCTTCGAGCTTCATCGACGCCGAGCTCCAGCACATCTCCAAGGATCGTGAGGCCACCGGAGGCATCGCCGTGCACTCCCGCTGCTTCTGAGCTACTTGGGAGCTCGAGACGTCCTCCATCTACGCCTGGCGACCGAGGCGGAGCGAGCCCAGTCTCACCGGAGCACCGCCTTCTCCTCCGCAGGTGGCGGAGGACCACTCGAGACGACGCAGCAGCAGCCGTACGATCATCCGATCGAACGGCCCTCGTTCTGCCACGTATTCCATCACCGCGACCTTCCTCGACCGTGCATCGCGCTTCTGATCCTACACCTCGCGAGTCGCCACGCATCTTCATCGACATCCCTTGGATCATCTTGATCCAAGGGCCTTCAGGCCGCCACGTCAACGCATCCGAGCCTCGGCCTCCCAAGCCTAGGCTCGGGTGACCCGAAGCTGCACCGAGGCTAGTCCAAACCTCCAGAGGACCCGACCCTCGCTCCGAGCCTCCGACGCCCTCCGAACCTAGGTCGGCCACGTGAGGAGCACGTGCGACCTGGGCTATTTGCACAGACGCCCCTGAAGCTTATGGAAATTACAAAAAGGTCCCTGTGAAGCAGACCCCACGTGAGGAGCACGTGTTACGTGGAGAAATTGCATACAAGTCCTGCATGTTATCGGTAATTGCATTTTAGTCCCTGTCAGCATGTTTAATCTTTGAAGTTTCAATTTCCAGTGTTGCATTTACGCCCTTGTGTTTGCACGTGTCCATAGAGTACATTGTTCATCATTTTGAGATTCTAAAAATTGCATGTTGTTGGAAATTTTGTCCTCTGCCTATCAGTACACGTGTATGATTTTTGTAGGCTTATTTGAATTATTAATGAATTAATCGGTTCATTGTTGACATATTTTGCCCAGTGATGCCTTTTGATTTTTAATTAATTATCTGTGCCTTCAAAAATTATCAAAAATTCACAGTAGTTTAAGGACACCATTTCTAACACACCATAAAAATTTCATAGCATTTGCACGCATATCGAGGCCTAAATAAATTGTTTAGTGATTTTCTTAAATTAATTTTAGTAAATTCATTTCACAGTAAATTTAAGTCCTGTCAATTTTCCTAGGTGCCTTATCATCAGAACCACCTAGGATAATTTTAGTTCTTGGAAAAATTGTGATTTGATATTTATTAAAAATTAAATTCTGAAAATCACTCTGTCTGTCTATTTAATTCACAGTAAATTCATTTTAAATCGAAAAATTCCAAAAAATTAGTGTAGGTCATTTTCATCATAAATAACTGTCTGGCCAATTTTCATTATTTTTGGATTTTATTTGATACATCAATTAAATTTAACGTTAAATTGGCTAAGATTGGTCTACACATGTCTGCATAAGAATTAAAAAGACCAAAAAAAATACTCCTTGAAAATCAACGCTTGAATAATTGCTAAAATTTGACCTAAGGAGACAGTTGCCTCCCTGAGATCGACCTTGGACTTCACCAAGTAAAAAAATTTTGCCGCTTGAAATTAACTCGAATTTAATTAAAGTGGTTTTTGATTAACCTCTCGTATCCGACTGCAACGAACAACATCTAATTAATTTGGACATTAAATTGACCGGATTAACTAAGGGTGCGGGAGCGATGTCACATACCCCTGTGCGTTGTATGCCACGTGCTTCGTCACGTGTTTGTCGGGATTATTTGCAATAAAGGCCCCTGTAGTTCTGGTTGTTCCTGATTGAATGAAAAGTTTTACTTATTTGCATTTATACCCCTGTGCGTGGTTTATTTGAGCATGTGCGTTATATTTTGGGTATTTTGCAGATGAGCCCCTGGACTTTTGGTACCTGTTACCAATAAGTCCTCGGGACTTATTTTTATTACATTTGGGTCCCTGAGTGCCCCAGGCATGCGCATGGCGCGTGTTTTGCTGGGTATTTTGCACCAACCCCCCCAGACTCTTGGGTATTTGCACTTTGGTCCCTGTGCACTGTGCCCCTTCTTTATTTTTGAATAAAATAGCAAAACACCTCCAAATCCAACGAAAATTGGACACATGGCTCCTGCCATGGTGTAAAATTTTCGTGGATTTTTGAGGACATTTCTGATTTCGTTTGGTATTTTTAAAAATTCAAAAACCTTCAATTTTGCTACTGTCTAACTTTAAAAATCACAAAAAAATATTAAATAGTGTCCAAAAATTACAAAAAATTGTCTACTGTTTGTTTTGTGGTGCTTGATTTCCTAGCCAATTTTGGCTATTTTTCACTGCAGAAAACCACTAAAAATTGAAAAACACCTAAAACCTCATAAAAATTCCAGTAAATAAATTAAAAATCCAAAAACAATAATATTGGTGCCTAAATTTTCCTTGTTTTGTTCTCTTTACAGGAAAATTACCTCCCAGCTATTTTAGGGCTCTTAGATATTTTATCTAGGCCTGTTTAGCTCGGCTGGACAGTACCATTTGTTTCAGCTACTGTTTGATTTTTAGAAAATCAAATAAACATCAGAAAATTCACAAAAATTTACCAAAAACACAAAAAAAATATAAAACACATAAAACATTTTTGTTTGAATTTTCGGTTGACTTTTAGTGTATTTAATAATTTGTTGAAGTGCGTGCTTGGTTGCTTTTCTCATTTTCTTAATAAACTAAAAAATCCAAAAAAAATATAAAACAAATCAAAAACCACTAAAAATATTTTCTTCTGTTATTTTATCTCTTTTTAATACTTCGTAGGCTGAGAGGTCAACCCGTGCTCCTTGAGTTCGACCCTTGGTGCTATACCAGGTTAATCCAATAGCAGGACCGCTGTTTTGAGTTTTGACCGATTTTATCTATTCTGAGTGTTTCATTTTTCTTGATTGACATCGTCTGATCGCTTGGGTCGCAACGACCTATTGAGTTTTTCCGCGGCTTTTTCTTTTCGCGGCTTTTTGTATAGATTTCTGTAGATATACATATTTTTCCTGACATTTTTATGATAATTTGGTTTGTGACACCTGCTCTTTTTCTTGCGAGGGCCCGAGGACCGAGGAGGCCGATTTCGAGAAGCCGATGCAACCGCGAGACTCGGAGGTGGTTCCCTTCTGCACGGAGCCGCAGGAGAGAGCGAGAGAGAGAGAGTTGAGTGGGTGAGGTTTAGATTAGACATTTGAACTTATTGTAATAATACAGGGACTCAGACTGGACCTTTGGACTGTGGTTGACTTAGCGGGTCTGTTTCGCCGAGCACCGGTGTGCTCGGGGGACCCTTAGGAGTTTTTCGCGGCTTTTTACGCGGTTTTGTTTTCTTTCCTTTTTACTGCCTTTTCCGGTGTTTACGCGGTTTTTGATCGAGCCCCTAGCCGTAGGATTTTCTGCTTGATTGTGACGTAACTCATAGGATCCAAACACCCTAATATAATTGCTTGTTCCTATAGTACGATAATTGGACCTATAATAAAAATAATAATAAAATAGTCGTTCCATCACCTCCGAGCCTACGCACCGCGAGCCCACCCCGTCAAGCGCTACTCCTGAACTCGACCTGTCGAGAAGAGGAGGGGTGGGTCTAGACCGGACCCTTTAGATTGGAGGCTGGTGGTCGGCTAGCCGTTCTTTCGAGTAGCACTGCTGTTTAGGGACTCGGTTTTCCGCCTGCATCATTTAGGTAGTTTAATTTCTGTCTTTACATTTATGCGCGGATCATATTGCATGTAGAGTGCTGGAGTCAGGTACGCCTTCCTTACTTTGCATGCATCATTGATTTATCGTGCATCGGCTTTTTCGTCTTCTCCCCCCTGTTTTGGACTTAATAATCAGGAGAACTGAAAAATTCGTTAGGCGTTTGTTTGCTATTTGAAAAATATTAAAAAGAAAAATCATAAAATTGGGACTGGATAAAACTATTGACCCTAAAAGACACTTACCCTAAAAATTTGTCTTGGGGAGAGCAACCCCCTCATTGTATGGTTTGGATGCGCGAGAGAGTGGCCCGCACCCTAGGTAGAGCCCTCCGGTGCTATTTCTAGCTGACTACCAACTCTTCCGTGCGGGCCAGTCGATTGGGGTAGCATCGGGTATCCTAACAGGTCACGTAAGCGCTCTGATATCTTGTGTGTTCACCTAATAAAATTTGACAAGATAATTTGACCGAGCTTTTACGGTCTTCAGCTCGCGTTGCGTTGGTGAACCGGGGGTTTGCATTCTGATCATAGTTTCTCCAGATCTCATCCGCACTACTCGCCAGATCAAGATGATGGGTAGACGCTCTCTTAGGCAGCCTCTGGCTGCACCGCTTTCGGGCACATCTACCCGATCATCTAGGTTGGCCCGCGAGAGCCAAGACCAGCTCTCCGAGCCCGAGTACGACTCCGCCCTGTTCCCCCTCGATCCCCTTTCTTGTGGTACTGAGAGACATGAGCCCGACGAGAGATTAGCAGATTTGACAGCACCTGAGTTGGGCTCATTTGATTTTGCAGACGTTATGGCCGGCAGTTCTGAGGATCACCCTGGAGGTCCACGAGGAGATCAGCATTTTGTCCTGGACCAGGGAGCGATCAACTCCACCATGATCGCCTCTTTAGAGACCGTTCAGCAGCAGTTGAGAGATCAGGGAGCTTTCATGATTGAGATGAGGAGAGAGTTGGAGCGACTCAGAGCAGAGAGAGATCAGAGCGAGCCTGAGGACGGACCAGATGCAGAGGCACGAGCCGCAGCAGCCGTAGCAGCAGCAGCAGCCGCCGCCGCAGCGGCAGCCGCTGCGACAGGAGGACCACCGAGACCGATGCGGGAGTTGCACAACCCCGGATCTACACTGATGCATCATTGGGTAGTGGTGCCTGCTATCGTGGGGGACTTCAAGTTCCCCCCGAACACTCTACAGATGCTCCCCCGTTTTCACGGACTTGCCACCGAGGAGCCCCATCTCCACCTCCATGAGTTCTTGATGATCTGCAGTACTGTCCACGACCGCCATGTGGACCAGGATACGATTCGGATGATCGCCTTCCCCTTCTCCCTAGCAGACACAACAACCACCTGGCTGAAGCATTTGGGGAAGTTTGTTTACACTTGGGAGCAGCTCCGCACCGAGTACTTGAACAAGTACTATCCACTCGGGCGGACCAATGCAGCGAGGGCCCTGATCAGCAACTTCTCCATGCTCCCCAACGAGCAATTCCATGAGGCATGGGAGAGGTTCCGAGAGCTCACAGACCGATGCCCGCACCACGACATTTCAAAGCCGAACCTTGTGCAGAGCTTCTTTAGCGGGTTGACACCAGAGCTCCAGGGCCTGGTGAATGCTTCTTGCGGCGGGTCCTATTTCGCCAAGGATCACGACCAGGTCTGGGCCATTTTCGAGGAGATGGCCGAGAATTATATGGTGATGTCCCAGACCCGGTTGTACACACAGGAGAGACCCCAGCAGCAGCCAGGATCCGTGCAGTACCAGATGATAGCACGGGTCAACGCCGGTCCATCCAGTTCATCCGCAGTTGCAGCAGCACAGGCAGAGTCGTCCGCTGCGGATATGGGTATTATCAGCGAGAAGTTGGATCGGATGGAGCTGATCGAGAAGAAGCAGTGCCAGGGTATCACGCAGATGGAGCAGATGGCATAGACTCTGAGCGACATGAAGACCCAGCTCATGTGTCTCCAGGAGGCACAGACAGCTTCACAGCCATGTCTTCAGTCGCGAGGCGATACCGGCGGCAGCAGCAGCTCGTCCCAGCGCTCCAGCTCCTTTCAGCAGCCTAGACAGGTTCACCTTGTACAGGCGGAGTCGTACCAGCCGCAGCAGCCCTCCTACCAGTCACCACCATCTCCAGACATGCAGATGGTGGTATACCATCCGGATCAGCCTCTGGCAGTACTCCCGCCAGCCCCATACGATGCAGAGCCGTTGATGGATGTCAACGGGATTTGGTATGACCGCCCCCAGCCTGGGATCCGACGAGACCATCCCGGATTCTGGTGGGGGAGTGGAGGTACCCAGCCCCAGCAGCAGTCATCCGGTCAGGGAGGGCAGTATAGCCAGCAGAGAGATCACCAGCCTCAGCAACAGCCCCCAGACTACTGATGACACGCCTGACCACTCGGGTATAAGGTACAAAAATAGGGTCGTTGCGACCCAAGCGATCAGGCTAAGTCAATCAAGAAAAATGAATGAACCACTCGAAACACGTAAAATCAATCAAGCACAAAAGAGAGCGGTCCTGCTAGAGGATTAACCTGGTATAGCGACCAGGGTCGAACACAAGGAGCACGGGTTGGCCAAGGGGCCTACGATGTATCAGAAATCCGAGAGAATACTTTTTAGTGGTTTTTATTTGTTTTTACAAATTTTTTTTTTAGGATTTTGGAATATAAAGAAAACAGGAAAAGCCACAGACAATTAACTTCAACTATTTATTTAAAGCATCAAAAATCAAGCAAAAAATTCAGACAAAAATATTTTTATGTGTTTTATATTTTTTATGTTTTTGGTAAATTTTTGAGATTTTTCTGATATTTATTCTAATTGCTAAAAATCAAACAGTGCGAAAAAGGCAAGGTACTGTCCAGCCAGGCCCAAAATCCAAAAATAAAATATTTGAGGATCTCAATAGGGCCTGGAGGTAATTTTCCTGTATACTAGAGAAAACAAGGAAAATTTGAGCACCAAAATTTTTGTTTTTGGGTTTTTAGATTATTTAATATGATTTTTATGAGTTTTTAGGTGTTTTTGAATTTTTAGGGTTTTTAAGCAATGAAAAATAGCCAAAATTGGCTAGAAAATCAAGAAACACAACAGAAATAACCCCCAATTTTTATAGAATTTTTAGAGGGGTTTTTATATTTTTTGTGATTTTTCAAGTGAAACAGTGCCAAAAATAGATGTTTTTGAATTTTTTAAAAATAGCAAATGAAATCAAAAATGTCCTCAAAAATTCACAAAAATTCTACACCATGGCAGGAGCCATGTGTCAAATTTTCATCGAATTTGGAGGTGATTTGATATTTTATTCAAAAATAAAGGAGGGGCACTGTGCACAGGGACCAAAGTGCAAATACCCAAAGTTCTGGGGGTCTGGTGCAAAATACCCAGCAAAACACGTGCCAAGCACGTGCCTGGGGCACTCAGGGACCCAAATGTAAGAAAAATAAGTTCCGAGGACTTATTGGTAACAAGTACCAAAAGTCCAGGGGCTTATCTGCAAATATCCCAAAAAATACCGCACATGAGGAATTAAATCACGCACAGGGGCATAAATGCAAATAAAGAAAACTTTTCATTCAATCCAAAGCAACCAGAACTACAGGAATAATGTTGCAAATACACCAAATATACACGTGACGAAGCACGTGTCCACAACCGACAGGGGTATGAATGCAAATAATCTAAAAGATGAGGTCCAGTGTGCAAATATCCCAACGTAAATAAAGTACTCTAAATATTTACAGGACTGAAACATAAAGCAAAAACTGCGAGGGGGCCTAAGGTAATTTACCCCTTTATTAAGTCGAGCCGATGGATGGACGCCACGTTGCAGATCGAACGGCTGAAAAGGGGTGGCGCCCAGGGCTGGGTCCTCGACTATGATTCAACGGTCCAGGTGCCGCCACATTGCAGATCGAACGGTGGACGGAAGAAGTGGCTGAGCTTCGCTGGATCGGCGGTGGAGATCGACCCTCGAATGGATCCGACGGTTGAAGCTGCTCCTCAGATGGACGATCGTGATGGAATCTGGAGCTCGGGGTCAATCGGACGCGGAGAAGGACGGTGGACGAACAGGGCTCCGGCGAGCTTCGCCGGTCTCGTGACGGCCGCTGGTCCCCTCCTGGGCGCTCGCTGAAGATTGGAGAAGGAAGCTGTGGGCCCTCCGCGTCTAATGGAGGCCTCCGATGACCCAACCGATCCTCCGGAGAGGGTCCGGCGAGGTCGGCGGAGGCGGAGCAGCTGGACCAAGTGGTCCAAGCCCTCAGATGGGCTTGGATGGACCTGCAAAGTATCCCAGCAAACTCGCGGGTCGAGGGCGAAGTGCCTCGACCCTGTTAGGCGTGGTGAAGGTGATCGGGGAGGCGAGATGGGCGAGCTCCGGCGAGGCGATGGACGGAGGAGCTCGAATCCCAGCTCCTGTGCGAGCTGGGTTGAACGTAGGTGCGGAGAATGTGCGCGGAGGGATGGCGATGGTGAGCGTAGGTTCCGATGATCGAGAAGATAAGCGATATGGCCGGAATCACAGGAACTCGGCGAAACTAAGATTTGGGGGAAACAAGAAATTACGCTAAATGGAAAGGCTAGAAAGCTACCTGGGTGGAGTGGAAGACTGTGCTGGAGCTTAGCTAGCTCCTGGTCGTAGCCTCAAGGGTCGTCTCGGCCCGAGGCTCGGTGCTCACGCTGGTGGCGGAGCAACGGCGGCGAAGAACGCCGGATCAGTGGTTTCGCCTCCTCGCCTCGCGCAACAGGGGCGATCGTCGCTTGCTGTCACTCTCGCGGTGCCTCTGGAGTTCACTGGGAAGAAGGGAAGAGCCAAAGATGGGGCGCGGAGGGCGGCGGGAGGTGGTTCTATATATAGTTGCAGGCTCGATTAGGGTTGGGAGGCGACGGCTATGGAATGCGTGGATCTCACGGCGAAGGATCTGGCGAGGATGTCGGATGATCGGCGAAGGATCCGGGCGCGGGGTTTGCGTGGGCGACAGGCTGGAGGCGCGTGGAGAAAATGGCGAAGGCGGGGCGGCGCGCGACTTCTCAAAAAGGAAAGAGTCCGCGGGGAGTTGACCGGGGTCAACAGTCCCCCGTGGACCAATAAGGAGCTGCCATTTATTAATTTTTTTGTTTATTTATTTTTAAGGTAGAAAATGGCAGGCCGAATTAAAGAAAAACTTAAAACATTGAAATATTTTTCTTTTATTTTTTCTATTTTTTGGTGATTTTAATTAATTTTGGAAATAAAAATAGGGTAGCTATATATATAGGTATATGTACACTATTTAGATTTTTAAATTTTTGAATTTTTTTATTTGTTATTTTTATGTATTTTTATACCTATTTTATATTTTAATTATTTACATCATAAAATTAGGAACAAATGATATTTTTATTTTATTTTAATTATTTATTTATATGAAAAAAATATAAATATATATGTACACCTATATACATGGTATATGTACAATGTATTTGTGTTTTATTTTTCAATTTTTTGTTTTGCTTTAATTTTTATTTTTATTTATTTACAATATGTAACATAGACTATTTACAAAAGTTTGGAAAATAAGTTAATTTATTTACAAGGTTAAATAAATACCTAGGTGTGGTTCATGTACATGGTGAAGGAAGGGTATTTTTGGATCTTTTCTGCTTTTTTTTAACTTCTTTTTGAGTCTCCTTTTTTGTGAGGAAAATATTTTTATTTTATTTACATAAATATTTACAAAATGAGCCCTTATCTCCCTCTACTTTGGCTTTTATGCGGTCAGGCCCAGGCTGGGCCCTCCCTTGGGATTAGGTCGCTCAATATTTATTCAAAATATTTTCTCTCTTTTTCTTTTATCTCTTTATTCTTATATTTGTGCATAAAAACATGCTAATTATTACTTTTTACAAAATGCATGATTTTGGTAATTATTTCTATTTACAAATATCTACATGTATTTGCAAAGGTTTTTGTAGCTAAAATATAAGAATAAAGAGTGATGAATGGGTATTCATCACCCCCTATGCTTAAATGCTTTCTAGTCCCTTAGCAAACACTTATTTGAAAAAGAAGTGAAAAGAAAAGAAAGAAAAAGAAAAAGAGAGGAATGTACATGGATCAAGGCTGATTAGTAAACTTGCCTTTTATCAGATTGAAATATGGAGCTCGATATTAGATCTTTAGATTATCAATGTGTCGGAACATTATTTAGACTTAAACTTAAAACTCAAATAGCCTCTAAGTTCCACCAATCTATGGACAAGACTCCTCAATAATCCAGATCAGAACAAGTCTACATACACAAACTATAATGACCATGAATCTTTCCATGCAGTGTAAGTGATAGTAGCTCCTCACCTCAGAAGTAACAAAGAAACAACCTCCCCCAACCTGGTAACTCTAATGCCTCTGTCTAGCAACTCTTTCCTCGAGAAGCGGGGTATTCCCTTCTAAGTTCAAGTGCAACCGGCTCAAGAAGAGGGGGAAGAAGTATAGACTTTTGGAAGCTCAGCCAGTGTAGCCAAGTCTCCCGCTGCAAGCTTCAATGAGATGTGACATGATACCATAAAGCTTTTTGCTTTATACTCGGTGGGGGTTATAAATTTTCAATCCGACCCACCAATTTTTTTTTGGAGTTCTTTTTGCATTTTTGCATTTTTTTTTCAAGTGCTTCTGTACAACATATCTACATGGTGCAGCATATATAAGAAATTTTCTCTTGAGCCAGTAGACTATCCCTCTTTTGAAGCTTTATTGCAACCCAGACTTCTGTCTTTAGCCTTCATCACCACTAGACCAAGTTGAGGTGCACTTCCTTCACTATAAGAAGAAGAGAGGTTCCAGCCTAGAAGTACTACCCTCATATGCTACCCCAAGGCCGAGGAAAACTGTCTCCTCACCACCTCATCGTGAAGAGCTATGTGTAAGGTGCTGGTGCAAGTCAAGCCATTGTCTCTGAGAGTCATGCGTGTGTTGTTAAGTGCTCTACTTAGGCTCATTAAGATGACATATGCTCATAGCCTAGTGGACTCAAAGAATTAAGTCACCATGGACCTGAAAAGCCTTAAATCTAAGCCCCTATAGGTTCCTCTTAAAGTTAAGTGGATTAAGATCTAGTCAAGCTCCATTTCTCAATTTAATTTCCAGGCATGTTTAAATGTCAACTATCATCCAAGAAAAACTATTTACATATGTACAAAAGATGCTATTTACAAATATTTTACAATCGTGCAAATTTTTTTTTGAAAAATGGATGGATGATGCATGAAGTGCAAGTTCTGCAAAAGTATTTACAAACATTTACACAAGATTTTTGCAAACTTTTTTGTTTCAAATCATTTTGGAAAAATTTTGTACTATATACATAATTTTGATAAGAAAAATATTTACACAAGCTTTACACAAAAAGTTTTTGAAAATATTTTTACCAAAATACTTTGTACACTAGCTATTTATGCAAATAAAAGAATGTTTGTGTGTATGAAAAATATTTTTTTTAAATTTTTGTGATTTTTAGCCATTTTATTAACACACTCACACAAAGTACGAGTTATGCTAAAGTATATATGAAATTATACGCACCCCCCTATACAGCTCGAACGATGTCCTCAGAGCAAGAGCGATGAAGAAGACATAACTCGTGCTTGGTATAGGGAAGTGAAAAGGAATGGATAAGTACAGAAATGAATAAATGAATAGAATAAGAGGGACTCGGTGGTTTCCCCCTATACTTAGGATTAACTAATCCTAAGTATAGAAAGCTGTCCATAAAGGGAAATCTGAGTGAAGAAGATACAGAGTCTGCCCCCCCTATACTTAGGGTAAAATATCCTAAGTATAGGCAGCAAAAACAGGAGCAGAAAGAATGAAAAGAATACTCGCAGGTCCGACAATCCCCCTATACTTAGGGTAAAGTACACCCTAAGTATAGCAATAATCCCAGGATGAGAAAAGGGATGTGGGGACTAAAGAATAGAATGATATGGACAGCTGGATCTATACAGGGGAGGGAACAGTGAAAATCATGCGTGAGATGCAAAAGATGTGAGTCAAGAGACCACATCTCACGCAAAATGAATCGGGGCCAACAATAACGTCCCGCGGCTCATGATCTAGAAATGGCTTGAGCCGCTGGCCGTTCACTCGAAAGGTACTCTCAGAAGATAACTCAGATATATCAATGCTACCGTTATCGTGTACCTTTATGACCAAGTAAGGTCCCTTCCATTTGCTCTGTAGCTTCCCTGGAAATAATCGTAGCCTTGCATCAAACAACCATACTCTCTGTCCAATCTCAAAATGCTTGTGGCTGATATGAGAATCATGCCACTCCTTCACTTTCTCCTTATAATGTAGGCTGTTTGAGAAAGCTGTATCTCTAAGCTCTTCCAAGGCGGCTAACTCTGCCCTCCTCTGGTCTCCTACACCATCTGGATCCATAAGAATATCTGTAACTGCCCAAAGTGACTTGTGTCTCAGCTCAACAGGTAAATGGCATGGCTTGCCATACACGAGGCGAAAAGGAGATGTGCCTAATGGTGTCTTGAAAGACGTCCTATATGCCCACAAGACCGAGTCCAAAAGTTGGGACCAATCCTTTCGGTCGGGGCCGGACGACTTTCTGCAATATAGTCTTGATCTCCCTGTTCGAAACCTCGGCTAGACCATTCGTCTGTGGATGGTATGGCGTGGCTAACTCGATGGTCTATACTGAACTCACTGGCAAGTGCCTTTACCTGGTCGTTGACGAAATGAGACCCCCCATCAGAAATCAGAACTTGTGGAACCCCGAACCGCATGATGATGTGCTTCCTCAAAAATCTGCAAACTGTCCTCGCATCAGCGGCTCGGGCGGGGATAGCTCAACCAACGACAACATAATCTACGGCCAACAGAATGTACTCAAATCCCTGACTCTTAGGAATGGACCCATGAAAATCGATGCCCCATGCGTCAAAAACCTCACAGAAGTGAATGGGCTGCATCGGCATCATATCACGCTGTCCACAAGTGCCCGTCCCTCTGACAGTCAGTACACCTCTTCACGAACTCATCAGAGTCCTTGAAGAGAGTAGGCCACCACAAGCCGGATTGGAGCACTTTCTGTGCCGTTCTCCTCCCAGAATGATGTCCTCCTGCCTCAAGCTTGTGGCAGTAAGTGAGGACACTATGATGCTCCTCCTGAGGAATACACCGACGCCAGACGCTATCCCCTCCTTCGTGGTAAAGGATGGGATCCTCCTAGTGGTAGGACTTGGCCTTCGCAAGGAAGGTCTCAAGCCTCTGCCTGGGCCAATCTTGTGGGACTTTCCCAGCTACGAGAAAGTTTACAATATCGGCATACCACGGGAGTGAGGCGATAGCAAGGGATCGCCTCATCTGGGGAAGGTATCTCGAATAGGATCAATCTGCTCAGAATCCTCAGGCTGCTCTAGTCGGGAAAGATGATCCGCCACCACATTCTTGACTCCAGGCTTATCCTTGATCTCAATGTCGAACTCCTGGAGTAGAAGGATCCATCTAGTAAGTCTGGCCTTGGCATCCTTCTTTGACATGAGGTACCTGATGGCGGTGTGGTCAGTATACAAAGTTACTCTAGATCCAATGATATACGATCTGAACTTATCTAGGGCGAAAACTACAGCTAGCATCTCCTTCTCTGTGACCGTGTAGTTTCGCTGGGCGGGATCCAATGTTCGGCTAGCGTAGTGAATGGCGAATGGAACTCCGTCCCTCCTCTGTCCTAGCACGGTCCCTACGGCAAAAATCAGAGGCGTCCGTCATGATCTCGAATGGGAGAGACCAATCGGGTGGCTGAAGGACAGGAGCCTCAATAACACACTGCTGGAGAGTCTCAAAGGACGAAAGACACTTGTCATCGACAAGGAACTCGGTTGTCTTTCGTCAAGAGGTCAGTCAACGGTCGGGCAACTCTTGCTGAAAA